>CM061139.1:152171172-152650633 GCA_030789695.1 Scilla litardierei | reverse complement strand
GGTAAGAAGTTTTCTTATTTCATTTCATATTTGATTTGTAAGTTTCACTCTCGGTTGTGAGAGTGTGGTTGTGATCCCGGGTTGTGGGAGTCACAAATTACATTTTGTATGATTTGACTTGTGGAGGATTTTCACAAGTATTTCATAGTGGAAATCTTGAGTTAGGGTTTCTAACTCAAGTATCCGGAGGGGATCCGGGTGGTTGGGACGTAGGATCATCGGGAACAAGTCGGGGAGACTTGGGTGGATCCGAACCCAGTAACATCTCTTGTTAGCATTGTTATTTTTGTTGTTGTCATTCAATTTAAGCTTCCGCAAATTGATTTGGTAGTTGTTTGCATTATAATTAGGAATTATACTCCTTGTTATTTTTAAAGTACTATTCACCCCCCCTCTAGTACTTGTGCAGTAGCTTGTAGGGCATTACATTTGGTATCAGAGCCAGATACTTAGTTATGTCTGCCAACGACAACAAGACCGTGCGTCCACCTTCCAACTATGACACCTTCAGGAATCGTGAAGGAGCATCTTCGGTGATGGAAGGACATTCCTCTACGAGGCCTCCATTCTTCAACGGTACCAACTACGGGTACTGGAAATGCCGGATGGAAACCTTCCTCCGAAGTGCATCTCTATGGAGGACCACAATGAAGGAATACATCGAGCCCGAAGAAGAAGACTTTGAGAAATGGACAACCGCGGAGGTCGCCGCGGAGGTAAGCAATGCCAAGGCAATGAACGCCTTGCAATGCGCGTTGGAGCCCGAGGACTTCAATAAGATATGCACATGTAAGAGTGCATATCAAATTTGGAATTCCCTCCTCATTCTTCATGAAGGGACGAGTAGGGTAAGAGACTCTAAACTCGTAGTTGTAAACAAAGATTACGAAATGTTTCATATGCAACAGGGCAAGAAGATGAAGGAATATTACGCTCGCTTCGTCGACATCATAAACGAGTTAGAGGCTCTCGGCAAATCCTACACCCAAAAGGAGAAGTGCTCGAAGCTTATCGAAGGACTTCCTTCTTCTTGGGAGAAACGTACCTTCGCCATCGAGGAAGGTAATGACATGAATAAGTACACCGTAGTTCAACTAATGGGTACTTTAATGTCATACGAGGTACGCAAGGATAGCAAGCTCAAATTGCAGGAAAAGATGAAGTCCTACCTAAAGCAAGACGAGCCAAAGAAGAAGGCCATCGCTTTCAAGGCCGCTCCATCCACATCCACATCAACCGATGATGAAGACTCGGAAAACGAGTTGGACTTGGAGTCCATGGCACTCATGGCCAAGAAGTTCAACCGTTTCTTTCGAAAAGGTAACTATAAGAACAAAGCTAAATTTGGTTCTTCTAACGCCTCTTCCTCTCCTTTGTGTTTCAAGTGTAATAAGCCAGGACACATGAAAGCGGAGTGTCCTCTTAATAAGCAAAAGGAGAAGTGGAAGGCGCCAAAATTTGATAAGTCCAAGAAGTACCAAAAGGGGTACAAGAAGGGACTTGTCGGAGCAACATTCACCGACTCCGAGGATTCTTCAAGCGGAGAGTCGGACGATGAGCAAGTGGAGCAAGCGCACATGTGCTTCATGGCAAGAGAAGAGCGTGATCAAGGATCCTCCTCTTCCGATGATAGTGATGACGAAGGCAACGATGAGGTAACTATGGATGATCTTAGGAATGCTAACTCTCAATTATGGTCAAAATACACTAAATTAGTAAATAGATATACTAAGGTAAAAGATGACCTAGCTAGCATTCAAACCTCGCCTAAGACTATCATCACCAACAACGACACCGTTGTTGAAGAGTTGAGAAATGAGATTATTAATCTCAAATCTAAACTTGAACATGTTAGCATTGATGATCCGGAAGAACATAGGATAGCGGATTTAACTTCTCAAAACTCGACTTTGAGTATTGAGAACGAGAATCTTAAATCTCGTGTTTATGTGCTCACATCGCAAGTATCCAACTTGGATACTTCTATGCGTTCTCTCAAAGAGAAATATGAGAACACATTAGGCCGAATCAATAGATTCAATAAGGGTAAGGACCATTTGGATAAAATCCTAAGTGACTTACTTCCGGCCAATCATCACATTGGTTTGGGGTATACGATGGGATGTCCATCCAAATCGGCCACTACTTTTGTTAGGCCAACTTCCGGTGACTCTACGAGTGGTAGCACACACTCTATTGGTAGTTCATCTACCAATGGTGCTTCCACCTCGTTCACACCCTCTTTAAGAAAGAAACCCACTTTGGGTAGACCTCCAAAGAAGGGGCATGCTTTTATGTACACCAAAACCATGCCACGTAGGAACACACGTCCTACTCCACCGGCTCACACATATGATGATTTTTATGCAACACATTCTCGAGCACGTGCACACCATGTGAGACACCCTCACGCACGTGTTCCCACACATGCATATGTTCACCCACAACATCATATGAATAATTCTCGTCGTGCACCATTCCATCATGTTCCTTATGCCTATCCACAACATGCATCACGTAGAAATCAACGTCGAATGCATGCACCCAATAGGATGATGGCTCCCAAGATTTTCACAATTTGGAGCCCAAAGGACACAAGCATGGACGAAAAACAAATGTATATGAATGCTTATTTTTCGGATGTTGTGCATAGTAGAAATTATGTGGGGAAGTCTAAGTCCAATTGGACTTGGCTTCCAAAGGTCTAATCTTTTGGACCCAATGACCTTGGGTACCATGATATGAAATTCTCTATCTTTAGGTACTCAAGGAAAAGAAAAAGAAAAGGAGCAACAAATTTAAATTTAGCTCCAAGGGAAATTGGATACTCGATAGCGGGTGTTCAAAACACATGACGGGTGACGCTAGTTTGCTCTCCGGAGTGGTTCCCATAGCAAATGGAAACCGCGTCGTATTTGGAGGCAACGAGAGTGGAACCATCATAGGTGTTGGTAAAGTGGGTAACCCATCTAAACCCTTAATTAGTGATGTTTATCTTGTTAATGGTTTAAATCATAATCTTATTTCAATAAGCCAACTTTGTGACAAAGGTTACAAAGTTAGCTTTGCGAAAGGATTGTGTCATATTTTAAGAAAATATAATGATAAATTACTATTTTCCGGCACTCGTCATAAAGATATTTATATTTTGGATCTTCCTAAGTCTTATGAACAATGTCTCGTTGCCAACACAAGTGAACAACACTTATGGCATCGACGCTTTGGACATGTGAACTTTGGAACACTTTATAAGCTTTCAAAATTAAATTCCATTAAAGGTTTTCCGAAGCTTGTTTTTGAAAAGAAAAGTTTTTGTGATTGTTGTCAACGTGGCAAGCTTCCTAAATCTTCATTTAAACCTAAGAAAAGCATCTCTACTAAACGGCCACTAGAGCTATTACATCTAGACTTATTTGGGCCAACTAGAGTTGCTTCATTAGGAAATGCAAGATATGGACTTGTCATCGTAGATGACTATTCGAGATTTACATGGGTTTTTCATTATGTAATAAAAATGAAGCTTTTGAAAACTTCACAATTTTTGTTAAGAAAGTACAAAATCTCTTAGGAACCACCATTGTCATTATTCGTAGTGATCATGGAGGTGAATTTGAGAATGAGTCTTTTGAGACATTTTGTGATGAAGTTGGTATTACTCACACCTTCTCTTTCCCTCGTGCACCTCCTCAAAATGGAGTAGTTGAGAGAAAGAATAGGACGCTAGTGGAGTGTGCTCGCACTATGCTTGATGATAGCCAACTTGGCCATCAATTTTGGGCAGAAGCGGTACACACCGCTTGCTATGTGTTTAATAGAATACTTTTGAGGCCCGGCACTAAACAAACTTGTTATGAATTGTTGTTTGGTAGGTTGCCTCAAGTTAAACATTTTCGTGTTTTTGGTTCGAAATGTTTTATTAAGAACACGTATGGTAGTTTGGACAAATTCGATCCAAGATCCGATGAGGGGATTTTTGTTGGATATTCTTCGCGTAGCAAAGCCTACCGGATATTCAACAAACGAACATCAACGATCGAGGAGTCGCTTCATGTCTCGTTTAATGAAGGATTTGTTCCAACTAGAATTTCAAATGATAATGATTCTATGGATGTTTTATGTGATTCGTTTGATAATTCTAAGTCTAATAATTATATTGATTCTATTGAGACTAACCCAACTAATGAAGTTGTTGAGAATGTTCCTAGTGATCAAGGTATTCCCAAACGGCTTCATATCGTTCGTGACCATCCTCATGAGCAAGTCATTGGCAATATCTATGATAGTGTCAAGACGAGATCTCAAGTGAACTACTTCGCTCATTGTGCCTTTGCCTCCTCGATAGAGCCAAAGAATGTTAATGAAGCATGCGAAGATAGCGCTTGGATCTTAGCCATGGAGGAGGAGCTCATTCAATTCGAGAGGAATGAAGTTTGGGAGCTTGTTCCATTGCCATCGAAGAACCACACCGTCATAGGGACAAAGTGGATCTTCAAGAACAAAACCGACGAAAACCAAGTCGTCGTCTGGAATAAAGCTCGGTTAGTTGCTCAAGGCTACCGTCAAGAGGAAGGTATTGATTTCGAAGAATCCTTCGCTCCGGTAGCTAGATTAGAATCAATTAGATTATTATTGTCTTTTGCATGCCATAAGGATTTTAAATTATTTCAAATGGATGTTAAAATTGCATTTTTAAACGGAGATGTCATTGAGGAAGTTTACGTTTCTCAACCTCCAGGATTCATAAATGAAAAATTTCCAAATCATGTTTTTAAACTAAAGAAAGCACTTTATGGTTTGAGACAAGCTCCTCGAGCTTGGTATGATCGATTAAAGAATTTTCTTTTGGATTTGAGTTTTAAAATGGGAGAAGCCGATTCTACACTTTTTGTTAAGCATGCGAATAATGATATAATTTTAGTTCAAATATATGTTGATGATATCATTTTCGGTGCTACTAACTTTGCTCTTTGCGAAGAGTTTTCTAATGTTATGAAGGAACAATTTGAGATGAGCCACATGGGTGAGCTCAAGTATTTCTTAGGTCTCCAAATTCGCCAAATGGACGATGCAATCTTCATCCACCAAACGAAGTACACGGTGGAGTTGCTAAAGCGATTTGGAATGGAGAGTGCTTCCGGGAAAAAGACTCCAATGAGCACAACTACGCATCTTGACAAGGATACGGGCGGTAAGGATGTAGACATTCGTCTATATCGAGGTATGATAGGTAGTTTACTTTATCTTACCGCAAGTAGGCCCGATATTATGTTTGCCGTATGCGTATGTGCTCGTTATCAGTCTCAACCTAAGGAGTCTCACTTAGTAGTGGTAAAACGTATTTTCCGTTATCTAAGTTATACACTTGATTTTGGATTACTTTATCCAAAATCTAGCATGTATGAGTTAATCTCATATAGTGATGCCGATTATGCGGGATGCAAATCCGACAGGAAAAGTACTAGTGGCACTTGCCATTTTATAGGAAATTCCCTTGTCTCTTGGTTTTCCAAGAAGCAAAATTCCGTGTCACTTTCAACCACCGAGGCGGAATATATTGTCGTCGGTGCCGCGTGTGCTCAAGTTCTTTGGATGAGACACACACTTAAAGACTTTGGTATTAATTGTGATACTTGCCCTATCATGGTTGACAACCAAAGTGCAATATGTCTTTCCAAGAACCCGGTACACCATTCCCGTTCGAAACACATAGATGTCCGACACCATTTTTTAGATGATCATGTTGCTAAAAAGGACATCATTTTAGTGTATGTTGAAACCCAAAAGCAAATCGCCAATATTTTCACGAAACCCCTAAAGGAGGACTCCTTTGTGCGGTTGCTTCGAGAATTGGGGATTATGGGTGAATCCGAGATTTAGTATTCATGTTTCATTCAATAATCTTGCATGCTATTATATTTCGAAATATTTCGTTCATGCTAGACTTATTGGATTTTTCGAGAATTTATGTGATATTTTGAATTTCTTCTCGAATTCATGTTTTGAATGTCGTATTTAAGATTTCGATGTTTTATGGGGTAGTTTAGATGATTATTGAGAGTTTTGCGATATATCGTCCAAGTGAATTGAGGAGAGAACTTGATTATCAACTTTTGGACTCTTTTAGTCGGTTTCAGTTCAACCACCAACCGACTAGATGTTCATCTAGTCGGTTAGTAGAAGAACTTAGACCGACTAACTCAAGCTTTTTGAGTTTCCTCTTCATTTTAACTCTTTAGTCGGTTCATGTTCAATGACCGACCGACTAGATTGAGATCTAGTCGGTCAGTAAATGAACGGAGATCGACTAAATCTTGTCAGTAAATCTTGGATTCAGCCACTGTTTGCAACTAGTCGGTTCAAGCTCATTGACCGACCGACTAGATCGTGATCTAGTCGGTCAGTGCTTGAACTGTGACCGACTAGTTGTGCCAGGGACTGTTTGGTCATTTGCGATCTCGACCGACTTAAACTCAGTTTAGTCGGTCGATTTTCATTCTAATCGACTTGATCCCCTTCTCCCTCAGCTCTAAACCCCGACCCCTCGTAGCCTCTTCGAATTCTGATCGACCTCCGGCCATTTTCCGGCCATCTCCGTCGATCTCCACCGTCGGCCCCTCCTTCTAGGTGATTTCCTCTCCTTCTAGGGTTAGTTTTCCCTTCCTAGTGCTAGGGTTAGCTCGATTTCTAGGATTTCTAGGGTTTAAATCTTTTTCGGCTAGGGTTCTTGTGTTTGATCTCCTGTGTCGTGTTGTGCCGAGATTATGGCCCGAACACGTATCCCGATCACTCCGTCTAGCCCCTCGCCGATGACCGTAGAACAAAACCCTTCGGATCCCGAGCATCCAACCCCTCCGAAACGCCGTGCCAAGACCACCCAACCTTCGTCGTCTTCGCCTCCTCTCAAGAAGAAGAGGACGACGACCGCCAAGCCTAGAGGTCAACCCAAGCCCAAGCCCAAGCCCAAGCCCAAGGCCAAAGATCTTGCCTCTCGTTCTTCATTCCATACTCCTACCGATTCCGATACGGAGTATCACCCCGAGACAGAGACTCATAGGGAACCCACTCCTCCTACTCATCCCGAGTCTAGCACCCACCCTCGTACGTCTACCCGTAAGCCTAAGGGAAAGGCTCTGATGCCGGTGGGCGGTGTCGATATTTCGTTGTGTCGTTATGACCCTATGTGTCTCGCGGCGTACAACCGTATCGAACATTGCCCTCTGCTTCTGGAGCATTTCGTCCAGTTTAGCGACTTCATAGGGTTAGCTGATCTTCTCTCGTCGTCGGGTCTCCTCGATTACCTTCGATTTGACCCAAAGGCGAATCCTCACCCCTACCCTAGATTAGTAAAGCTTTTCTATGCGAATAGGATCCGGGGTCAGTACGATCAGACCCACTCTGTTGAGACGACCGTTTTGGGGACCCCTATAGTCCTCACAGCGGAAATCTTAGGAGAGATTTTGGGTATCTCTTCGTCTGGCCTCCTTCCCTCTGATATCTCGGTTGACGATATTTCTTCCTTAGATCAGACCGTCCTCTCTGAGATTTTCCATCAGATCCCTCCTGCCTTGATTGGCGTGCCATCTAAATCTTTCAAGCCAAATGCTTGGGTCCTAAATCTGATTCTGAAGTCGTGCTTGCTTCCCAAGTACGGCTCCTCATCTCTCCCGTCCCAGCCCTTTCTGAAGCTCATCTATGCTATCTTCATGGGGAGTTCGATTAATTGGGCTCGCATTATACTCGATAAGATTGATTCTTTCGAGTGTATTCGCAAGTCCAATAAATCGGCTCATATCCCATTTCCTTGCTTATTGACCCTCGTATTTCGTCATTTTCGTGTCACGTTGCCTCGTGACGATGAGCGTCCCCTTGGTCCTCCCCTGAACGTGACGGCCGTCAAGAAATCTCTTGCGGCTCTTCGTCACGTTTAGAGGACGACACCTTCAGCGTCTGCCCCTGCCTCTGCCAGTGCCTCTGCTGCTCCCTCTGCCACCCTGGATGAAGTCGTACGGATACTTCGTCGTCACGAGTCTCGCTTGGCTCATACCGAGGAGGTAGTCTGCCGTATAGCTCGTCTGATGGGTGTTGATCTTCCTCCTTCCGTTTCTGAGGATGAGGAGTTAGATGACATGGCTGAGGAGGACGTTGAGGAGCTTTGTCGTGCTTCGACTCGTGCCCCCGAGGGCACTGCTGCTGGTGCTACCACTTCCGGTGATGCTGTTGCTGCTTCTTCTGCTGGTGCCCCCGAGAGCACACCTGTTGCTGCCACTCCTGTGGTGGATACTCCGGCTGGTGCTCCCGAGGCCACTACGGTTGCTGCTTCAGTGGTTGCCACTTCAGCCGTCTCTCCTGCTGATCTTCCGGACGTCTCTGCTGATCCAGCCACCTCTTCTGCTCCTGCTGAGCCTGCAGTTGCTTCTGGTCCTCCCGCTGCCTCTTGAGTTTCTCCGAGGCCTCTCCTGATACTCATTGGATGAGATATCTAGTTGTGAGAGATGTTGGGTAGGATAGTGTGGGTGGCTGTGTCTTTTGGATCATTTTGATGTCTTTTTGACATCTGTGATGATGTATTTTGATATGTTTGATGATGATGTATTTTTGTTGACACTCCGATATTTTGTCATATGATGATGTATTTTTGTCCCATGCTCAGTCGATCGATGTTTTGTATGTCGGTGATGTACTCTGCTTCATATTATATATATATAAATACATCGCAGTTGACATTTCATTATATTATGCAATGTATAATTTTTTTTGTCTCTGATGTTTGATTTCGTCGCTCGACGATATTCACTTGGTTTAATAGAAATTTCTTCTATGGATACATAGAATTGTTTTCCATGCGCTAATTTAACCAAGAAATGTTGCTATTGGAGAGTATATTCCATCACTCAATCCGTTAAATTGATTTGAGTTTTGATGATTCCGTTTTACGATTTTTCAACTTTGGTATCATTGACACGCCTTGATTCTATTCGCATTTTTCTCTTTGGTGTCACTTAAACCGTCGTCGTATTCTACGACTCCCGTGCTTTTCATTTGAGGCCATTGTTGTTGTCGTTGTTATCCTCCCACTCTTTTTGCTTATGCCAAAGGGGGAGAGCTATAATAATAACGATGTGCCAAATGGAAATTTAAAGCATTCTTTAAGAATCTAACTTGTTGTGTTAGATTCAGGGGGAGTTAAGATATATAAATGGATTTTCAAATCCGATATTTCAATAACCTACGTTTGGTATTTCAATAATTCAATAACCGATTGTCATTTAATATACTTCACTCGTCTGCTTGATGTGTATTATTTTTGTCTAAATTGGAATTAACGTGTCATCAATGCAGGGGAGTAAGTAAATTTCATTTGAATTATTATTTTTTGATTATTATTTATGTTGGTTTGTCATCACCAAAAAGGGGGAGAATGTTGGATATTGGACTCCCCGGATTTGGTTTTGGATGATGAACAAACATAAATATAATATGAACTAACACTTTGTGAGCGCAGTTATGGAGATCGTCGCCAAATTCACATGAATATCAATTACGACGTCTCAAGACTTCTCAAAGCACGTGATCGTATGTCTAAAGCTTCGTTGAAGCTTATGGACCTATTTAGAAGTCATGAAGATTCGATTGAAGCTATTGAAGACGGTATCGTCAAGTTTAATTTATAGTCTTTAAGCTTCTTTCGTAGAATGTTAAGCCTTGAGTAGGTCTTACGTTTTAAATCTTCATAACGCTCATATCTTAGCTCTAGGATCTTAGTAGAAGTCCATACAATCCTTCCCGAAGCATCGCGCTTCAATTCGGGACTTCTTGTGCATGTTTGTTGGTTCAAGAAGAAGAACTGACCGACTAGATGGTGATCTAGTCGGTCAGCCAAGCTTCTTGGACCGACTAGTTCTTCTCAGTTAATTCATTGCTCTTTACTGTTTACAGTTAGTCGGTCTAAGTTGACTCACCGACCGACTAGTTTGTAAACTTGTCGGTCTGTGATGCTTCTGTGACCGACTAGTTGAGCTTTCCCTGTTCATGCACATTTGAGCTTGAGCTACTGTTTATCATTAGTCGGTCTGTGCTCATTGATCGACCGACTAGTTGATGAACTAGTCGGTCAACTTTTCTTCTTAGACCGACTAGTTTAGTTTACTGTACATGCCAAATTTTTCACCATACTTACTGTTTATTGTTAGTCGGTCTATGTTCATTTGGTGACCGACTAGTTGGTGAATTAGTCGGTCAACATTTGTTCTTGGACCGACTAAGTCTAATTCTTCTCAAACTTAAGTTTTATTTGTTAGTCGGTCCACGTTGAGTAACCGACCGACTAGTTGTGAAACTAGTCGGTCAGCTACTCTTCTTAGACCGACTAGTTCCTTAGTCTGTACTTTGATCTTTTCTCAGTTTACTCATTAGTCGGTTCACGTTAATTGACCGACCGACTAGTTGATGAACTAGTCGGTCGGTGGTTGTTCTTTGACCGACTAGTTGGGTTCAGAAAAGAGCCATTGGAGCTTTAATTGAAACGTTTTTCTTTCTCTCTCCTCTATCCTATATATACTTGATGGGCTGCATTCATTGCTGCCAAGGCTGATATTATTGCAAGTTTAGAGATCAAGAGAAATCATTCCAAGTGCATTCAAAGCTCATTCATTCCATTCAATAATCTCTCCTCACTCTTACTTCCAAAGAGAGATTCATTGAGTGTGAAGCCTTCCAAGCCAAGTGCTTGATTCTAGGTCACCAACATCCCCAAAGCTCTCCATCGCTGATCTACATCTTGGAGCTAGGGTTTGGTGCCACTTCTTCCCCAAAATCATCCTTGCCCTAATTCGTAAGCAATACTCAAGGCATAGGTATTTTGTTCGGTAAGAAGTTTTCTTATTTCATTTCATATTTGATTTGTAAGTTTCACTCTCGGTTGTGAGAGTGTGGTTGTGATCCCGGGTTGTGGGAGTCACAAATTACATTTTGTATGATTTGACTTGTGGAGGATTTTCACAAGTATTTCATAGTGGAAATCTTGAGTTAGGGTTTCTAACTCAAGTATCCGGAGGGGATCCGGGTGGTTGGGACGTAGGATCACCGGGAACAAGTCGGGGAGACTTGGGTGGATCCGAACCCAGTAACATCTCTTGTTAGCATTGTTATTTTTGTTGTTGTCATTCAATTTAAGCTTCCGCGAATTGATTTGGTAGTTGTTTGCATTATAATTAGGAATTATACTCCTTGTTATTTTTAAAGTACTATTCACCCCCCCCGCTAGTACTATTCACACTGATTTATGGATCGCACCAAGTCTAACTAAGTGTGATTCATACCTTTTAACACTCTGATGTGTTAACAGACTTGACCTGAGAGAAAATCACATTTTCTTTTAATTACACAAGATTTTATTCAGCTAAGTATTTGACCATTCGATCTAATCGAATCAGTTTAAATACTTTAGTCATTTCGTTCTTTATTTTATCAGACTTGTGTTTCATCAAGAACACGTGTCTTAATAAAATATACGAATAACTTATTGTGGTTAATCTAGACTCGGGTACAACAGTATGTACGAGACTGAGTTCGACAACTCATTCTCCCACTGTCTTACAGATGGGTTTCGGCATTTGTATCTAAGATGCTAAGACTCACAAGTGTCCGTAGACTTCATAATACGAGAGGTCAGACCCCTCTTTATGTGACTTGTGAAGCTTAGTCTTTTGATACGGCCTAGTCTAATTTTACCATATAAGTTTGCTATTATCTTGTGTATTTATATATTAACATTTACTATATATATATATATATATATATTTACAAATTACTTAACACAAAACATTACTTCAGAAGCAATGTGACGACATTCGTCAAAATGTGTTAAACGTCTTTTGTATAACAATTTATTCTGAAATCGTGACATCAAAATATGTCACATTTTCATTTCCTCCTACTTATGCCTTTACTAATGATAAATTAAACTAACTTTCTCAATTGACTTTCCGAAGTGCCTTCTTCCTTTTCTAAATCACATTTAGATATCAACATAAATAAATAGATATGCAAGCAACTTATGTATCCAAACGCTTGAGCTTTGCAATCTTGAGTGTAGCTCAAGAAGTTGCTTGTCTCAAGATCCGGTTGGGATTCATAGTCTTGCACCGCTCATGCACTCGTATTCGACTCAAACGGTTTGATCGAATTTTCAAACTTTGCGGATCAAAATTGTTTGTCCATACAACCTTGAGGGTAGCTCGACAAGTTGTAGGGAGAAACATACTTTGAATGTCCTATATGTTCAAGCTGCCTCATATAGAGACGAGTGACATGTAGCTTTAATTTATTTGTTGGACCCAGAACTTAATGAAATCATATTTCTTAAGTCTGTTCTTTAGAAGGTCATTTAATGTCAACGAGAATATAGTTTTAATTCTATCAATAAGAATTTAACTTGATATTCAATTAATCAACTTTTTGACCAATTAACTTATTAAAATATTATATTTTAATTCACACGGTAAACATAGTCTTGCCCTAGTTTTAGCATATGTTCAATATTAAATATAGGTAGATTGGCTTTTATCTATCTATATCCTCCCACTATTTTTACGATCGTTTTAAAGCTTAATAACGAACGATTTAATCGAATTAAAAATTAATGGGTAAGAGTTCCAATCACCTTGAGTCTAAACAACCTTGAGTGTAGCTCAACAAGTTGATTGACTCTGCGATCGGAAGATGACTCTTCATCGATCATATCGGATATGACTCTATTAATCGGTTTTTGCCCCTAGCCATTCGTGATCATGAGTGTGCTCATCCAAATCACAATGTCTAGTCTAGTTGGACCCTTGTTTTCGTGTCTAGCCTGACTTGCCCCTCAGCTCGGTGTATGCACGACACGTCGGTTTGGGTCAGGTCTTAGACTACATCTTATGTATTTAAGAAGTTGGTTTCTACAAGGTTGCCATGTCACAGCTTGAGTGTATCTCAACAACTGTAACACAGGCCCTATAGTTGCTAACCCCTAAAACAAGGAGGGCTACGGCTAATCTTGAAAAAGATCATTAACGTATTTGACTTAGATATAGTCCAGGGTGTCATACAATCATGATTCGCGACATTGCGGTCCAGCGGAACTCAGCCAGGAAATTGACTAAGCCAGGATCACTATCCCTTAAAGGGTGATCCAGAACTCTTAGCCACGCACATTGACTGGATCATGGTCCATTGAATGAAGCTTGTCATTTTTGTATGTATGTCATAGACTAAACAGCTTTTATTAACAACTAATTAATCCTATCAACTAGTTGAATCCTTAAATTCAAAATTTTAGGATTTGTTTAATAACTTTTATTAAGTCCTTATCAACTATAAGGTTCACATGCTATCCTAATCATTATTAGGATTTTAATAAATTATTAACAACGCAAAAAGCGAAGTCCTTTAATGAGAATTAATTATAACAATTAGAATTGAAAATTCATTTAAAGGACTACCCTAATCAGGAATTAGGTCTTATATTGTTGTTAATGTTTTATTGAAACATAGCATGTCATTAAAATTCAAGTAATAAATTTTAATCATTTTTAATGGCTAACCTAAGGGGTTGTCTTGTGTTATCAAATAAGGGACAAGATAAGCAAGCCATTAAAATAAAACTACACTAATTTTATCAACATAAAATGAAAGTGTATATATATTTAACAATTAAATAAACTAAGTTTATCGCATAAACAATTTTTAGACTTTTAAAATCAGTTTTAAAAAATATCTTATAAATTTAAAACACTACTTTTAAAAATTTTCCATGTTCAAAAATTTATCATATACAATTTTTAAACATCTAAAACATTTTAAACTTATCGCATAAATTTAAAGCCTTAAAATCAATTTTAAAATTTATCACATAAATTTAAAAACACCATTTTAAAATTTCCATGCTTAAAAATTTATCATATAAAAATTTTTAGGCATCCAAAATAAATTTAAACTTTTAAAGATTTAAAATTAGTTTTAAAATTATCACATAAATTTTAAAACGTCATTTTAAAAAAATTTCATGTTCAAAATTATCAAAAAGAATTTTTGAACACCTAAAATATTTTTTTTAAAATTTTATCTCATAACTTTAAAAAACATTTGAAAAGCATTTAAAAGCATTAACAAGTTTAATGAAATCGCAGTACCTAGATCGACTACGCAAACCTAGGCTCTTATACCACTGTAGGGAAATTGGCGGTCCCTTAGGGCACAAAAACTCTAGTCCCGTCCTAAGTCGGACGGAACATAGACAGACAAGAGAATTTGCAGCGGAAGAAAAACTAGTTAATCTAAATTAACATGCAGTTAAAACAATTTTAACTTAGCCCTAAGGTCCAAGACCCTATGCCAAGATCTATGCCGACTTGGGATGGATCTGACCATCCCAAAAAGGATCTAGCCTACTGCGATTAAACTAAACTAATGCTAATAAAATACTTTAACCACATACCCAGAATCTCAGCCCTGGAGCAGGCGAGATGTTCCGCACCGTCTTCCGAGCCGCTCCTCATCTGACGCCGATCCGCTCCTCGATCCGCTCCCCGAACCGCTCCGCATCCCGAGGCGATCAATCCCCGTGCCGCCGAGCCAACCACGCGCCGAAGAAAGTTTCACACGAGTGAAACCTCCGCCTAGATTTCGGATCCAGAATCCGAACTCCTTTGTGGCTTTGCTAGAGCCCGCAGGAGTAAGGCAGAAATTTAGGGAGAAGAGAAATATTAATTTAAGCTTAGATCCGAGCGTGCTCCAACATTTACGAGAGCCGCTCAGATCTAGAGCTTGTGACGAGTTTTGAGAAAGGGGGGAGACCCCTATTTATATAGGCGGCGGACTCTTCCCTTTTCTCAAAATCTGATGTGGGACTAAATAATGAGTTAATTAAAATCAAGTTAGTTTGCACTTCACAAAGTGCAAACTTCCGTGAATTTTAACTCACTCACCGTTGAGCTTCAAGATTGATACAACCTATCAATACGACGAGCGTTCAACGGTGAATGCATAGGAAAAAACCGTTCGTCAATCGGAGTTCGTTTGACCCTCCAATTGAGTGTCCAAAGATCAGCCCTAGGCTAGTTTTTCGCAAAAACTGAGCCGTCATTTGATTCAGCACACTTAGGGTTCAAAACCCTAGAGGTGGGGTCCATGGGTGGGCCCCACGCATCCCGCGCGCTCCTGAATCCGCCTGGGCAGAGCCCAGGCCGTGCCTGGGCTCACCCAGGCGCCTGGGCCGCCCAGGCGGGCCTGGGCTCTGCCCAGGCGCCTGGACTTAGCCCAGGCTTGCGCCTGGGCTTGCCCAGGCCGAGCCTGGGCTAAGCCCAGGCTTGTGCCTGGCTAGCCCAGGCAGCGTCTGGGCTAGCCCAGGCAGCGTCTGGGCTAGCCCAGGCAGCCTGTTCTGCCTCGCATTTACTGGGCCTGGTCTGGTCTGATCCTTTGGGCTGTTTTGGCTCTAACTTGAGCATTTGGTGTCCGATTTGGACGCCGTTCGAACCTGGGTCTAGACCGGGACATTCCCGTCTTACCCGTGAACTTTTCCTTGGGTTTATATTATTAAATATTGTATTAAACAATTTAATACACATTTAATCGCTTTTGCATCAAATGCAAAATAGTCCCTATCTAAGCTTAAATTATCATATTGCATCAAATGCAATTATCTCTTCTTTTGCATCAAATGCAAATATTCTCCCTAACTAATTTCTACCTATTACTAGACGAAGAATCGCACTCTGTGTGAGACCCTACAGCCTGACCCTTACAACAGGTTGGGCTCGAAGCCCTATACGGCAGTGACCACGAGCAGTGGTTGTCGTCCCTGCTTCAGGAATCATCATTATGTGGTTAACTCATTGACATGAGTATTGTCGGGACCACCCTGACTGTTTCCGTGATGAATTCCGCAGTTATAGTCTCTTCGTCTTAAATATGTCGTGTAGATCAAGTCTAGGGTACGGTCAAACTGTCAACCCCAATAACTTGACTCCGGTTAGTTTCTTTCGATCTTTAGTCAATAAATGTTGGACTTCTTCCAACATACTCTGCGCAGAGTTTTTACTAAAGACCGAACTAACTCTACGACACTAACTCCCATTGACCGGGAGAGACGAATCCTCTCTTGGTCATTACTCGACTCGTACGTTTCAAGTGACACCCAATCAAAAGACCTTTCGACAGGCCTTGCCTCGAAGTTAGGTCAGTTGATCTAAGTGGCACCGTTCACGCACAGGTCCGTCAAAATGACCTCAAGTCAAAAGACCAACTATCCTATCATCACTCAGAGTTATCACTGACAGATTGGTCAATATAACCATATGATAACTCTAGTGGATCGTTCAGTGAACTCATTCTAATGAGCACATGTGTCTCGTCTTCGACTTCGCCAAGTCAAGCGATCTTGAGATCATCGCCACCGCTAAACGGTGAAGACTAAGACACAATGGTCTATCCGATGTTTCGATATCCTTGTCTCGAAACATCTACGACCACGAACCATTTTAGACTTATGCTGCAAACGGTCAAACATTTCTCCATGATCGAGATACTCATCTTGATACCTGTTTGACCTTGCATAAAGTCTCAGGACTTTACCTAAGTCGATATCTAATTATAAAATAACTTGGATAAATCATTACCAAACAGCTTACTGTTATTTCGAACAAGATGTTTGTGCTATTCACACAGGAATAAATGGCCTCGAGGGCATAATATTCATACACATGCAGCACCGGCGGCAATGTATTCCGCCTCGGTGGTTGAAAGTGATACCGAATTTTGCTTCTTAGAAAACCAAGAGACACGGGAATTTCCTATAAAATGGCAAGTGCCACTAGTACTCTTCCTGTCGGATTTGCATCCCGCATAATCAGCGTCACTATATGAGACTAACTCTTATGTGCTAGATTTCGGATAAAGTAATCCAAAATCTAAAGTGTAACTTAGATAGCGAAAAATACGTTTTACCGCTACTAAGTGAGAATCCTTAGGTTGAGACTGATAAAGAGCACAAATACACACGGCAAACATGATATCGGGCCTACTAGCGGTAAGATAAAGTAAACTACCTATCATACCTCGATATAGACGAATGTCTACATCTTTTCCGCCCGTATCCTTATCAAGATGCGTAGTCGTACTCATTGGAGTCTTTTTCCCGGAGGCATTCTCCATTCCAAATCGCTTTAGCAACTCCACCGTGTACTTCGTTTGGTGGATGAAGATTGCATCGTTCATTTGGCGAATTTGGAGACCTAAGAAATATTTGAGTTCGCCCATGTGGCTCATCTCAAATTGTTCTTTCATAACATTAGAAAACTCTTCGCAAAGAGCAAAGTTAGTAGCACCGAAAATGATATCATCAACATATATTTGAACTAAAATTATATCATTATTCGAATGCTTAACAAAAAGTGTAGAATCGGCTTCTCCCATTTTAAAATTCAAATCCAAAAGAAAATTCTTTAGGCGATCATACCAAGCTCGAGGAGCTTGTCTCAAACCGTAAAGCGCTTCCTTTAGTTTAAAAACATGATTTGGAAATTTTTCATTAATAAAGCCCGGTGGTTGAGAAACATAAACTTCCTCAACGACATCTCCGTTTAAAAATGCACTTTTAACATCCATTTGAAATAATTTAAAATCCTTATGGCATGCAAAAGACAATAATAATCTAATTGATTCTAATCTAGCTACCGGAGCGAAGGATTATTCGAAATCAATACCTTCCTCTTGACGGTAGCCTTGAGCAACTAACCGAGCTTTGTTCCGGACGACGACTTGGTTTTCGTCGGTTTTGTTCTTGAAGATCCACTTTGTCCCTATGACGGTGTGGTTCTTCGATGGCAATGGAACAAGCTCCCAAACTTCATTCCTCTCGAATTGAATGAGTTCCTCCTCTATGGCTAAGATCCAAGCGCTATCTTCGCATGCTTCATTAACATTCTTTGCCTCTATCGAGGAGGCAAAGGCACAATGAGCGAAGTAGTTCACTTGCGATCTCGTCTTGACACTATCATGGATATTGCCAATGACTTGCTCATGAGGATGGTCACGAACGGTATGAAGCCGTTTGGGAATACCTTGATAACTAGGAACATTCTCAACAACTTCATTAGACGGGTTAGTCTCAATAGAATCAATAGAATCATTAGAGTTAGAATTACCAATTGAATCACATAAGACGTCCATAGAGTCATCATCATTAGTAATTCTAGTTGGAACAAATCCTTCATTAAATGACACATGAAGCGACTCCTCGATCGTTGAGGTTCGTTTGTTGAATATCCGGTAGGCTTTGCTACGCGAAGAATATCCAACAAAAATCCCATCATCGGATCTTGGATCGAATTTGTCCAAACTACCATACGTGTTCTTAATAAAACATTTCGAACCAAAAACACGAAAATGTTTAACTTGAGGCAACCTACCAAACAACAATTCATAACAAGTTTGTTTAGTGCCGGGCCTCAAAAGTATTCTATTAAACACATAGCAAGCGGTATGTACCGCTTCCGCCCAAAATTGATGGCCAAGTTGGCTATCATCAAGCATAGTGCGAGCACACTACACTAGCGTCCTATTCTTTCTCTCAACTACACCATTTTGAGGAGGTGCACGAGGGAAAGAGAAGGTGTGTGAAATACCAACTTCATCACAAAATGTCTCAAAAGACTCATTCTCAAATTCCCCTCCATGATCACTACGAATAGCGACAATGGTGGTTCCAATGAGATTTTGTACTTTCTTAACAAAAATTGTGAAGTTTTCAAAAGCTTCATTTTTATTACACAATGAAAATACCCAAGTAAACCTAGAAAAGTCATCAACGATGACAAGTCCATATCTAGCATTACCTAATGAAGCAACTCTAGTTGGCCCAAATAAATCTAGATGTAATAGCTCTAGAGGCCGCTTAGAAGAAATGCTTTTCTTAGGTTTAAATGAGGATTTTGGAAGCTTTCCTCGTTGACACGAGTCACAAAAGCTTTTCTTTTGAAAGACAAGCTTAGGAAAGCCTCTAATAGAATTTAACTTGGAAAGCTTAAAAAGTGTTCCAAAGTTCACATGACCAAAACGTCGATGCCATAAGTGTTGTTCACTTGTGTTGGCAATAAGATATTGTTCATGTGATCTTGGAAGATCTAGGATATATATCCTTATGGCGTGTGCCGGAAAACAATAATTCATTATTATCTTTTCTTAAAATATGGCACATTCCTTTCGCAAAGTTAACTTTGTAACCTTTGTCACAAAGTTGACTTATTGAAATAAGATTGTGGTTTAATCCTTTAACAAGGTAAACATCACATATAATGGGTTTAGAAGGATTACCCACTTTACCAACACCTATGATGGTTCCGCTCTCGTTGCCTTCAAATACGGCGCGGTTTCCATTTGCAATGGGAACCACTCCGGAGAGCAATTGAGCGTCACCCGTCATGTGTTTTGAACACCCGCTATCGAGTATCCAATTTCTCTTGGAGCTAAATTTAAATTTGTTGCTCCGTTCCTTTTTCTTGAGTACCTATAGATATGAAATGTCGTATCATGGTACCCAAGGTCATTGGGTCCAAAAGATTAGACCTTTGGAAGCCAAGTCCAATTGGACTTAGACTTCCCCACATAATTACCACTATGCACAACATTCGAAAAATAAGCATTCATATAAACTAGTTTTTCATCCATGCTTGTGTCCTTTGGGCTCCAAATAGTGAAAATCTTGGGAGCCCTCATCCTATTGGGAGCATGCATGCGTTGTTGATTTCTACGTGATGCATGTCGTGGATAGGCATATGGAACATGATGAAATGGTGCGTATGGATAATTATTCATATGATGTTGTGGGTGAACATATGCATGTGAGGGAACACGAGCGTGAGGGTGTCTCACATGGTGTGCACGTGCCCGTGAATGTGTTGCATAAAAATCATCATATGTGTGAGCCGGTGGAGTAGGACGTGTGTTCCTACGTGGCATGGTATTTGTGTACATGTAGGCATGACCCTTCTTTAGAGGTCCACCCAAAGTGGGTTTCTTTCCAAAAGAGGGTGTGTGCGAAGTGGAAGCACCATTGGTAGATGAACTACAAATAGAGTGTTTGCTCCCACTCGGTGAGGCATCGGAAGTAGGCCTAACAAAAGTAGTGGCCGATTTGGATGAACTCCCTATCTTATACCCCAAGCCAATGTGGTGATTGCCCGGAAGTAAATCATTTAGGATGTTATCCAAATGGTCTTTACCCATATTGAATTTATTAATTCGGCCTATCGTGCACTCATATTTCTCGGTGAGAGAATGCATCGAAGCACCCAAAGTGGATATTTGCGATGTGAGCACATAAACACGAGACTTGAGATTTTCATTCTCAATACTCAAAGTCGAGTTTTGAGAAGTCAAATCTGCTATCCTATGTTCTTCCGAATCCTCAACACTAACATGTTCAAGTTTAGATTTGAGATTAACAATCTCATTTCTTAACTCTTCAACAACGGTGTCGTTGTTGGTGATGATAGTCTTAGGCGAGGTTTGAATGCTAGCTAGGTCATCTTTTACCTTAGTATATCTATTTACTAATTTAGTATACTTAGACCATAATTGAGAATTAGCATTCCTAAGGTCATCCATAGTTACCTCATCGCCTTCGTTGTCGCTATCATCAGAAGAGGAGGATCCTTGATCATGCTCCTCTCTCGCCATGAAGCACATGTGCGCTTGCTCCACTTTCTCATCGTCCGACCCTCCGCTTGAGGAATCCTCGGAGTCGGTGAATGTTGCTCCGACAAGTCCCTTTTTGTACCCCTTTTTGTACTTCTTGGACTTATCGAATTTTGGCGCCTTTTACTTCTCCTTTTGCTTATTTAGAGGACACTCCGCTTTCATGTGTCCTGGCTTATTACACTTGAAACACAAAGGAGAGGAAGAGGCGTTAGAAGAACCAAATTTAGCTTTGTTCTTATAGTTACCTTTTCGAAAGAAACGGTTGAACTTCTTGGCCATGAGTGCCATGGACTCCAAGTCCAACTCGTTTTCCGAGTCTTCATCATCGGTTGATGTGGATGTGGATGGAGCGGCCTTGAAAGCGATGGCCTTCTTCTTTGGCTCGTCTTGCTTTAGGTAGGACTTCATCTTTTCCTGCAATTTGAGCTTGCTATCCTTGCGTACCTCGTATGACATTAAAGTACCCATTAGTTGAACTACGGTGTACTTATTCATGTCATTACCTTCCTCGATGGCGAAGGTACGTTTCTCCCAAGAAGAAGGAAGTCCTTCGATAAGCTTCGAGCACTTCTCCTTTTGGGTGTAGGATTTGCCGAGAGCCTCTAACTCGTTTATGATGTCGACGAAGCGAGCGTAATATTCCTTCATCTTCTTGCCCTGTTGCATATGAAACATCTCGTAATCTTTGTTAACAACAACGAGTTTAGAGTCTCTTACCCTACTTGTCCCTTCATGTAGTATGAGGAGGGAGTTCCAAATTTGATATGCACTCTTACATGTGCATATCTTATTGAAGTCCTCGGGCTCCAATGCGCATTGCAAGGCGTTCATTGTCTTGGCATTGCTTACCTCCGCGGCGACCTCCGCGGGAGTCCACTTCTCAAAGTCTTCTTCGGCGGGCTCGACGTATTCCTTCATCGTGGTCCTCCATAGAGATGCACTCCGGAGGAAAGTTTCCATCCGGCATTTCCAGTACCCGTAGTTGGTACCGTTGAAGAATGGAGGCCTCGTTGAGGAATGTCCTTCCATCACCGAAGATGCTCCTTCACGGTTCCTGAAGGTGCCATAGTCGGAAGGTGGACGCACGGTCTTGTTGTCGTTGGCAGTTAGCGTAGACTTGGCTCTGATACCAAATGTAATGCCCTACAAGCTACTGCACAAGTACTAGAGGGGGGTGAATAGTACTTTAAAATAACAAGGAGTATAATTCCTAATTATCGTGCAAACAACTACCAAATCAATTTGCGGAAGCTTAAATTGATGACAACAACAAAATTAACAATGCTAACAATAGATATTACTGGGTTCGGATCCACCCAAGTCTCCCCGACTTGTTCCCGGTGATCCTACGTCCCAACCACCCGGATCCTCTCCGGATACTTAGGTTAGAAACCCTAACCCAAGATTTCCACTATGATATCTTGTGAAAAACCTTCACAAGATCAAATCATACATGCAATGGCAATAGTGAATCCCACAACCCAGGATCACAACCTTCTCTCACAACCGAGCGAATCAATAGCAATGAAAATCAGTTTATATATGAAATAAACAATCTTACCACAAATCCTATACCTTGAGTTTTCTTACCTAATAGGTGCAAGGAGGGATTTGAGGAAGAGGAAGTCACCAAGACTTAGCACCACTGAAATGATCAGCAATGGGTGCCTAGGAGTGATTTGGAGACTTGAATCAAGCTAGAGCTTGAATGGCTCACCAAGAACAAACTTCTCTCAAGATGGATTCTAGATCTAGAAAGTGAGAGAATGGATTTCTTGTGAGGGAGAGAGCTTTGGAAATGAGTGAGAATCTCTAACTCTTTCAATCTCAATGAATCTGTTAATGGCAGCTCTAACCTAGAGAGAAATGACCAAGGTTCGTATTTATAGGGTCCCATAAAAACGAGCTAGGTCAAATCCCAACGGATAGAAATCTGAAGCAGTTAGTCGGTCAAAGAACAACCACTGACCGACTAGTTCATCAACTAGTCGGTCGGTCAAACAACATGAACCGACTAAGTGATGTATAGTGAACAGATTGAATTTCAGACCTAGAAATCTAGTTGGTCCAAGAAGACTGTCTGATCGACTAGTTTCACAACTAGTCGGTCGGTCAGTGAACTTAGACCGACTAAGAGTCAAAAACTATTAGTCTGAATACAAATTGATTTAGTCGGTCCAAGAACAAATGTTGACCGACTAGATCATCAACTAGTCGGTCGCCAAACGTTCTTAGACCGACTAACGATAAACAGTAGCTCAGGAGAAAATTGGCATGAACAGTAAAGCTCAACTAGTCGGTCAAAGAAGCATCACTGACCGACTAGTTCACAAACTAGTCGGCCGGTGAGTCAACGTAGACCGACTAACTGTAAACAGTACTGAGCAAGAAAAGACTAACTGAAACTAGTCGGGCCAAGAAGCTTTACCGACCGACTAGATCACCATCTAGTCGGTCGGTTCTTCTTCTTGAACCAACTAACATGCACAAAAAGTCCGAATCGAAGCGCGATGCTTCGAGGGAGTTAGAATGGACTTCTACTAAGATCCTAGAGCTAATATATGAGCGTTATGAAGATAGAAATGTAAGATTTACTCAAGGCTTAACATTCTATAGATCGAAACTAAAAGACTATAAATAAAACCTTAAGGAACGGTCTTCGAGAGCTTCGATCAAATCTTCATGACTTCCAAAGTGGTCCAAAAGCTTCAATGAAGCTTTAGGCATTGAATACGAGCTTTGAGATGTCTTGAGATGTCGCTTTGAATGTTCTCGTGAATTTGGCGACGATCTTCATAACTGCGCTCACAAATTGTTAGTTCATGAATTATTTATGTTTGCTAATCATCCAAAACCAAATCCGGGGAGTCCGATACTCAACATAGACAAGTGGGACCCAACTAGTTTGGGACTAGTTGGTAGAAAGCGTTACTAGGATTGATAGTGAGAGAAAACACAGTGAGTGTGGGTACTGAGAGCCTGGCGAGTGTAAAGACGTAGAGGTTGCTCTGAGCGTGCTCTAACTTGTGGTTTTTTGCACTATTCAATACTAGTATTTGCTTTGGGGGCTGGAGTAGGTCGTTGGGGCAACCGAACCAGGGTAAACCTGCTGTGTACTCTATGTCTGCATTTTATTTACTCTGCTGCTGCTATAACTGCGTGAGTTTGTTCGTGGGTTGCACGGATTATTTTATAAGCCTATTCACCCCCCTCTAGGCTAGGATCCAGATCCAACAATGCATCCCTGGCACTGCCCCCTACCAGAAGCTCACAATGCATCTTCTTTTTCCAAAAAGAAGAGGGACAATAAACGAAAAGAAAGACCACGGAAAGGGGGACAGAACAAAAGGGCCAAGGGCCAAGTCCAGCAACAAAGAAATGAAGGGAGGCGGAAGTTCACTTGGCACAGAAACGACAAAAATAGAAATGATGTACCCCATCCAAGAGGGATTGGAAAGACCAGTTCCATAGCTGTGGCATGAAAGGCCACTGGTCCAGAGTGTGTCGAACTCCGCAGCATCTCCAGAAGTTGTATAAAGAAAACAAGAAAAATAAAGCTGAAACAAACCTGGTGACCTCCGATGATCCAGTCAAGTTTACAGCTGATGACTTCGAAAATGAAGACCTGCTTAATTAGCCTTCTATTTTTGTCTTAGCTACTTGTTTTAAGAACATTTCATGTTATGAGAGCTTTTTGAATTATGTAATTTGATTTTGAATGAAAATGTTTCTCTGAAAATATGTTTATATGATTCATGTTTCAATAGATGAACTTCTCTCATAACTGATTAGTAGACAATAAATAAACACATACGACCCTCCAAATCAAAGCCCAATATCAGGCCATATTGATGGTTCTGTGAACGCAACACTGTTGATCCCAAATGACACAAAAATAAAGGATGCACTAATCTCTCTGAATTCCAACCGAAACTTACTAAGTTTCAAGGACATCCGTTTCAACGGATTCCATTTGGAAACATCAAATGTAAATGAAAAAGAATTACTGTATATAACGTCTCAAGAAAAAAGGAGTAAAATCCATACTTGAACGTTTCAAGAGCCTTTCAGGTCTATAACATACAAAGATTCAGAGAGAGGAAGCGAATTTAACGAAGCACCAGAAGTGCCTGACATCAACCAAGTTTTTACTTTGGCATGATAGACTTAGCCACCCTGTATCAGTGATGATGCACAACATCTTATCATATGGGTATGATTTGAAGAACCTGAAGATTCTTCAGAATGGAGAATTCCCTCGCATCCATTGCTATAAGGGAAAACAAATTACAAGGCCATCTTTACTAAAAGTTGACAAAGAATCTCCACGCTGACTCAAAAAGAATATAGGGAGATAGATGTGGACAAATCCACCCCCCTAGTGGGCTATTTCGGTACTTTATTGTACTGATAATTGCATCCTCAAAATATTCGTATGTGTGTCTACTATCGACCCGCAACCTAGCTTTTCCAAAGCTATTGGCACAAATAATAATATTACAGACACATTTTCCAGACAATCAAATAAAGAAAATACGTCTGGTTAATGTTGGGGAATTTACCTCCCGGTCATTTCAAGAGTACTGCCAAGCAACGGGAATAGAAAATGAATATACAACGCCGTATGTTCATACCCAAAATGGGTCGGCATAAATAGACTCCAATAGAGTGCATCTCCATTGTTAATGAAATCCCGATTGCCGGTGGACGCATGTGGACATGCAAATTCTGCATGCTACATCGTAAATGAAAATAAGACCCTCTGGAGGTCAGAGTCTCCAATGCAACTTGAATATGGAATGCCACCGAACATTTCTCACTGAGAATCTTCGGTCGCGCAGTTTAAATCGCCATCGTACCACCACAGAGGACAAAAACGGGTCCTCAACGTCGCCTAGATATCTATGTAGGGTTTGACTCATCCTCAATTATAAGATTCGAACCCCAAACGGGGGACGCATTTAAGGCACACCTTGAAGACTGTGATTTTTGTAATGCCCGTATGTGTAACATGCTGTTTGCGTGTGTGCGTATAGTAATTTTGTTGTGTGTATAGTGATTTCCTACATGTATGGCTCTAAGGTGACTATGATATGCTTTGGTTAGTCATGTGTTTAAATGTATCTGAGGTCTAATTATATTTCCAGGTTGAGCTGTTGTCCCTTTTGTGCTTTATGGTTGTTATCTGGAATGCTACAGGTACTATCCAGCAGTGCGCAGTGGGCCTGCCTGTGTTTTGAAATTTTGCATTTCCTTCGTAACACCCGCCTCTTCGGGAATACCAGATATGGATTCGTACTTATCGGGTATCCCGGAGAGCGGGGCGTTACATTTGGTGGCCCATGCAGGTCTCCGCACTGCGGCTGTGTAGGAATAGTACGTGTAGTACCCCAGTGTTGAGAGTAGTTGAGTCCTAAGGTGGGTAAAGTCCAGCCTTAGGATGGGACCGGATAGCAGGAACTTGAGACATGCACCCTGAGGTTTGATCTTTAAGAATAGATTCTGTTGCGTGTATGTGCATATTTATGTGTGTAGATATGTATGCATGTGTATCTATAGTTCTATGAGCTTTGAATATTGCTTGTCGAAGTATATGTGTTAATACGTGGTTGCCTTATGAGTAGTGTGTAAAATTGAGTTATCTACTTTATAGAGGTGCATGTGTTTATGTGTTCATATATCACATATATGGTAGCCTATGAGTACCATGTGATTATATAATTGATTGATCTTTAAGCCGTCTATAGACAGGGTGTGATGTGTGTATTTGTATAATGTGGTAAATATGTACATAGATGTGGTGTGTTGTCTGTATGGATCCTTGTGTTCCACTCGGGTATGAGTGGGCATGCCCCAGGTGTAGTAGAGTTATGTGTTTGATATATGTTTATATGTGAGATGTATGTGGTTGCATGTCTGGTTGCAAGCAGGTACGCTTACACCGGTGTTAGGATAGATATAGCGATATTTGGGTGTATTGATGTTGATGTGTAATACTTTATGTATGACATGTGTGTGTATGTTTAAATGTGTACATGGTGACATGGGTGGTTGTGTGACTCAAGATAGCAGTGCATGTGGGTATGTTTGAAATGTTATACTTGTGTGTATTTGAGCTAGTAAGAGTGTTGGTATGTGAATGTGCTTATCTATATGATGGGGTAAAGTGACCATATATATCTCTAGTCACCCTCAGCCATGTCCAAGTTAGAAAGTTCGAGGACGAACTTTAGTTTCAAGGTGGTAAGATTGTAATGCCCGTATGTGTAAAATGCTGTTTGCGTGTGTGCGTATAGTAATTTTGTTGTGTGTATAGTGATTTCCTACATGTATGGCTCTAAGGTGACTATGATATGCTTTGGTTAGTCATGTGTTTAAATGTATCCGAGGTCTAATTATATTTCCAGGTTGAGCTGTTGTCCCTTTTGTGTTTTATGGCTGTTATCTGGAATGCTACAGGTACTATCCAGCAGTGCGCAGTGTGCCTGCCTGTGTTTTGAAATTTTGCATTTCCTTCGTAACACCCGCCTCTTCGGGAATACCAGATATGGATTTGTACTTATCGGGTATCCCGGGGAGCGGGGCGTTACAATTTTGATGAGACGAGTTTTCCCGAAATGGACCCAGATACTGGAAATCTGGTGAGAAGCAAATTATAACGTGGGATACAAAAAGTTTGACCCACAATGATCTAGTAACAAAACAATGTGAAAATGAGATCCTGAAGATCCTCCGCATTCAGAACATTGTTCACCAATTACCTGACTCATTTACTGACAGCCAGAAGATTGTCAGATCACACATCCCTGCTGCAAATACTCCAGCTAGGATTGACATCCCCGAGAATGAATGCAATCCACCAACAGCAGAAGTGGCTGCTCCTCAACAGAAAAGAGGCAGATCAGCAGGCTCCAAGGATGAAATCAAATAACATAGAATAATACATTGAGACCTTGAGACAATACTTACATAGGACAATGAGCTCATGTTCACTCCCTTATCCTTCCCGGAATACACTGCAGAGGAAATGTCGGGAAAACTGAAATTAAAAGTAAATGTTGTACGTACCGGGGATGTGTTGGACAGAAAGAACATAATTGTTGACAATGTATTCACGTATCATATTGCCATGTACATCGCAAAAGCGATGATGTTTATAAAATATCGTTCCATACTCCGTTGCTAAAATGCAAACGTAGAGATTGGCCAAATGTTGAACGAGGCAATAAAAGATGAGCTGGACTCAATTATGAAACATGAAATGTTCGGACCTGAAGTCCAAACATCAAAAGGTGTCAAACTATGGGTAAAATAAAGTATTGCACACATAAGAAAAATAAATACAAAATCGAATGCTATAAGATACAACCTATAGCCTAAGGAAAATTTCACTGAAACTAGGGATTGGACAAATTAAAATGAGCATGACTGATAAATGATGCATCAGACTCCCTAAGTTATCATATGCGAATACCTTACGATTTGGCAAATGAAATTTTGGATATGATGTTATTGGATGTTGTGACGACATACCTTTGTGGATATATTGGTAAAGATAAATTTCACATTTCCTTAAATGCCTGAATAGACTTCGGGACATCTATTCTATTGAAGAAAAACAATAAGAATAATAAATAATGTACAACCAAGAGAATCACTTGACAAAGCAATGATTCCTACTGAGGGTTGTCTTTGCATCTAAGCAAAGAACATGATTTGAGATCATAGTTGTAAACAACTTAAATCTCATCGGGTCTCCTGAAGAGAAAAACCGAAATATCTGTTCAAGCCTGACTATTAAACATGAAATGAAATACATAGGTAAAAATAAATTAAGTTATGGCTCACAGATTTATTATCTTAATAGAATCCTGTTACAACCGTCTAGGAGTGCGTTGAAGAAATTAAAAGGACCATTGTCATCCAAAGTACACCTATGGTAGTACACTCTATGGATGTACAAAAAGACCCCTTTCGATCATTGAAAGTGTGGGGGGATATAATTGGTCCTAAAGTCCCTTATGTAAGTGCAATTAGGCACTCCTGGCTAACTGCATGCGTCCCGATATAGCAGTTACAGTAAACTCATTAGCCAGAGATAATGAGGCACCTTAAAAGGGCCATTAGACTGTAACGACCGGTACTTTTTACCTTGTTTGATGATGGTGTGGCCGTATTTTTTTAGTCCGAGTTTATTTTTGATTTTCACCCTAATTAATCCCTAAAACCCCCTCCTTTTCATCTGTCGGCAACCACTCTCCATTGACAGCCTACAATGTTGGTGAGATCCAACATACCATTTAATTAAACCCCACTATCAGCTGATGGGTTTCCTTTCATTATAACCCCCTTCACTATTCTGTTCTTCATCATCCCCATTCCTGTTCAAGCTTACTGCAAACAACCACGACATCAACAACGCCATCCATCTCCTTCAAACATCAAACCCAAAAACAATACAGCCAACCCAAATCGATTTCAATCCAACAATAGAGTCAAATCCAGCTCAAATCCTCACCAATTTCAGAAGCCCAATTCCAATATTTGCTGAAATTGAGGGGAGAAAGAGAAATCTGAAATCAATTTTAGATTGAATCCCAAATTCATCCAAAAATCATTCTCTCCCTTGCCCTAGCCAAGCACAGCCCCTCCCCTTGCCGTCCGCCACCACCCGGAACCCCCGCCTCGGATCCGCCCAGCTTCCCGTGCCCGTCGACACCCAGCAGGCCGCTGCGCCGCCCGCCGGCCCCGGATCCCGTCACCCTCGCCCCGCGCCGCCTGGCCCCCCCCCCCGCGCCCGAGCTCCACGGCCGCCGACCCCGCCTGCGCGCGCCGCCCGAGCTCCACGGCCTCCGCCCGCCGACCCCCGCGCCCCCCTCGCGTCGCGCCGCCCCCAGGCCGAGACCCCCTCGCCCCTTCGGCCTGCTGCAACGAGGAAACCAAAAAAAAAGGAAAAAAAAAACGAGAAGGAGAAGAGACAGAGGACAGAGAGAGGGGGGGGAGAAGGTAAGAGTTTTAAACTAAGTTATTTAAATAACTTAAACATATATAAGTTATTATAAGTTTATTAACCTAAGTTATTTAATATTATAAGAGTTATAAGCCTAAGTTATTTTATTAACATAAGATAGTTGTATAAGTTTTTATTAATAGATTAAGTTAAGTTTAAAGTTTAAGTATTGATTAGTTAAGTTAAATTTTATATTAAATTAGTTTATAAACTTAAGCTATATGTTTCTATAAGTTAGTTATTAAATAAGTCGAATATTTTTGTATAAGTGTTATTAACAGTTTCGTGTAGCTAACTCGTTCGTAACTGTGTGAACCAGGTACCATTACCGCTGACCAAAGCGCGCCTTTCACGACAAGGCGATTTGGTAACTCACAGTACCCTAGCTATGGGGTTTAAAAACAATATTGGTGCATGCTAAATTAGTTTCTTTTCATCAGCAAGTTTTTCACATGAACCGTTAGCTAAAATTGATAAGTTGCATAGTATCTTAAGTTGCACCGTATCGTAAAGTAATTGAATTGAACTCCGTGACAGGTTTAACCGAAAGAGGTGATTGGATAAGTGTGAATAGTAGTTGACTCGTAAATTGTAAACATGATAACCTGCACACACACCTGGGTTTTGGGGTAACTTATGATTGCGGAAGTGCGGGAGCGACCAGTCCGATCTTCGTATTGAACAGTATTGAACAGTATTGAATAGTATCGATTTGTTGAACAATATCGTTTTGATTGTAACCCGGGATATCAGGTGGACTCTTGGTTGCTTACCGTACTACCCTTTATAAGTCACGAACTAGGATCAGGCACACTAAAAACCTCGTAATTGGTCAATTTCATATTGTTTACTGCTAACAGAATTGTAATAGTGATAAAGCTGTGATGTGGTCTTTTTGTTCTATTGTACGCACTTTACTTATTGTCTCTGCTAGTTTAGCCATGTTAGTTTATTGTTTTAAATATCGTACTAGAGATACTTTGAGTTACGTCTGATCCTGGCAACCCCTCCCTTTTGTGGTGGTCTTGCCAGATACAGCACAGGTTGAAGAATTTGCACCAGAGGCCGCAGACGCTGAGTTTGTGGTTGAGTACGACCAGCAGGACCAGCAGGACCCTGTGTATTGAGAGTGAGTGTGAGAGATTTGCTATGTTGCTCTCAGTGTGGATTGATGTATCTTTTGTATTCTGTTGTATTTTTCCTTTCCTGTTAGCTGCTGGGTTGTAATAAGGTTGTAAAACCACTTTCATTATCAGTATTTTGGCGTATTTCTGCAACAGAGCCTGTGTTGACTTCATTGGTACCTAGCAGGACTTGTGCATGATCCAAACAGTAACAGGCCCCGTGAGTGGGTCGTTACAAGTTTGGTGGCCCATGCAGGTCCGCGCTAAATGCCACTAGGGCTGTTGACGAACGAGCTTGAACGAGCTTGAACAGTGTACTTGGTTTTGTTCATGAACAAAATCCATGTTCAAGCTCTGTTCGTTTACTAACCGAGCTCTAAAAACATGTTCAAGCTTGTTTGTTAAGCTTACCGAACGAACGTAAATGAACATAAACGAACGTTAACCGAGCTTACCGAACGAACGTTCTGTTCATTAACAAGACTTATCGAGCTTGTTCGTGAACATGTTCGGGAACGTGTTAACGAACACACAATCAATCTTGTTCATGAACAGATTTGCAAACAAATGAACGAACAATGGCAATGGACCAAAAGAGAGCTGGGAGCCTGGGAGTTTAGGAGTGGGAAGCTGGGAAGTTGAAGAGGTGGATGTGTTTAATTCAATTTGAGGAGGTGCGTGTTTAATTTTAATTTTAATTCACTCAAGCCCTTGTTCACAAACACTTAACGAGCTTATTCACGAACATCACTTAACGAGATTGTTCACGAACACTTAACGAGCTTGTTCACGAACATCACTTAACGAGCTTGTTCACGAACACTTAGCGAGCTTGTTCACGAGCTTGTTCACGAACACTTAACGAGCTTGTTCATGAACATAAATGAACGAACATAGTTATGTTCAAGCTATGTTCGTTTACTAACCGAGCTCTAAAAATCTGTTCAAGCTTGTTCATTAAGCTTCCCGAACCAACGTAAACAAACATATACCGAGCTTGTTCACGAGTAGTTCGTCGAACGTTCTGTTCGTCAACAGCCCTAAATGCCACATGAACAATACAGGAAGTTCAGAATATGTCGTATAAGATACTCAATGAGACTGATCAAACCTTATGGAATGCAGATAAGCCATGGAAAGGAACACTTCGGGAAGCGAAGACAGTGCCTTTGGATCCGGGATCAACCACCCGAATGAGGGCCCCAACCAGAATGATGCTGGCAATGGAGCCAACAACGGTTTGGGCGCAACAGCGTTCCCAACTGCACCGTTGTCTGCCGAAGATTGCATGCGGGGCATGTATGCCCTTCATCAGCAGCTTGGACAGGCCTTGGAACAGGCTTTGCATAGAGAGCAACGAGCTGACCCGAGTGCTTATCACTTTCGAGGGATGAGCCCGAGGACATTCGCAGGGACTGAGAACTATCTTCAGGCAGAAGAATGGCTCAAGCGCATCACTGATGATCTGAGAGCATCTCAGATTCGCGAAGAAGCCTGGGTGGCTACCGTCAAGAGGCAACTGACGGATGGTGCTAGAGACTGGTGGCAGGCGATTGAAGACCGCTTGGGATTGCCGATTTCGTGGGATGTATTTACAAGAACCTTCAATGCCCAGTACTTTCCCCCACAGGCAATGATCAAAATGAGGAAGAAGTTCATCAACCTGAAGCAGGGTTCGATGACGGTTGATCAGTATGACGCTAAGTTCTCCAGGCTCAGCAGGTTTGCTCCAGAGATGGTCACAAATGCTCTGACTCGAGCCCAGCAGTTCCAGCAGGGGCTCAACATTGAGATTCGGAGGATGATGGTCGGTGCTAGCCCGACCACACATGCTGAAGTTCTGGCCATTGCTCGTAACCAGGAGATGGTTGAAGAGGAGGAAAAGGAAGAACGCATTCTGGCAGCATCTGCGAGGCCCCCACCGACTCATGCTGGGCCAAGCAGACGGCCCCAGATGCATCGTCCTATTCAGCAGGTTCAGTTTAAGAGACCAGGGCAACAGCAGCAGGCCCCGCCAGTCTGCAATTACTGTGGGAGGCCTGGACATTTCAAGTCTGAGTGTCGAAGTCTTTTAGGCCTTTGTTTGGTTTGTGGGGCGTCAGGACACATGGCTAAGGATTGCCCTCATTTAAAGCCACGTGCTCCAGCTTCAGCTCCCCGTGCTGCACCAACCGGGATCGCTCCACAGCGTCCACCACTACCTCCACAGCAGAGGGTGTTCCAGCAGGGAAGGCAGCCACCACCGAGACGCCAGGCCTACACCATGACTGTCGAAGAGGCCGAGGCTACCGGTGAAGTGATCACAGGTATATTTCTGGCATAGTTAGTAGATCTTTTCTTTCATTAGCATTGGTTGCTTAGATTAGTGTTTGTAACCTAGGTGTCGTGCTAGTAGCGGGACAACCCGCCCTCTCCTTGTTTGACTCGGGAGCATCACACTGCTTTCTGGCGAGTCGATTCGTTCGCACCCACACCGTTCCTGTTAAAACCCTATCTACCGGCTGGAACGTCAACACGGGTGGCGGTGTGATAAAGGCGACCAGTGGGTATCCTCAATGCCCTGTGGTGATTTGTGGGCGAGCTTTGTTCGCCGACTTTATGATGATTGATATCCCGAACTTTGATGCTGTATTCGGGATGGATTGGTTGGGAACTTTCCATGCCACCATCGACTGTTGTCGAAGGAGGGTAGCCTTCGACATTCCTGATCATCCGAAGTTCGAGTTCATTAGTGGGAGCAGATCTGTGGGACCAGTGAAATACAAGGCCAAGTCGACTGAAGCAGTAGCAGCCGCGATGGAAGCTGAGCCCGAAGTACCAGAAGTGGTTCGAGAGTTCTTGGATGTATTTCCAGATGACCTTACAGGTTTGCCTCCGGATCGCACCCTTAAATTTGCCATCGAACTAATGCCAGGAGCCCAGCCTATGTCCAAAGGACCGTATCGTCTAGCACCTTCTGAGCTAGAAGAATTGCGGGTCCAACTTGATGATCTACTGAAGAAGGGATGGATACGACCCAGTGTATCTCCCTGGGGATCTCCTATATTGCTGGTGAAGAAGAAAGACGGATCCCTTCGTATGTGCGTTGACTACCGCGAGCTGAACAAAGTCACCGTGAAGAACAAGTACCCTCTACCGCGCATCGACGATCTTTTCGACCAGCTCGGTGGGTCAAGCGTCTATTCGAAGCTGGATCTGAGGACAGGGTACCATCAAGTGAAGGTGAAGGATGAAGATGTTCCCAAGACTGCATTCAGGACTAGATACGGACATTATGAGTACTTAGTGATGCCGTTTGGTGTGACCAATGCACCCGCGGTATTTATGAGTCTCATGAACCAAGTATTGTATGAATACTTGGATAAGTTCGTAGTAGTCTACATCGACGACATTCTCATCTACTCGAAGAATGCGGTGGAGCATGCAGAGCATCTCAGGAAGGTTCTCGAGACCCTGAGAAGACACCAGCTTTATGCCAAACTTAGCAAGTGCGAGTTTTGGCTGAACGAGGTGGCATTTCTAGGCCACGTGGTGTCAGGAACAGGGATTGCTGTTGATCCTGAAAAAGTAGCCGCTGTTCAAAACTGGCCAGTCCCTCGAACGGTGACCGAGATTCGAAGCTTCTTGGGACTAGCTGGCTACTACCGGAGGTTCATCAAAGACTTCTCGAAGATCGCGGGAGCCATGACGCGATTAACGAGAACGGATGTGATGTTTGTTTGGTCGAAAGCATGCGAGGATGCTTTCCAGGAGCTGAAGAAGAGATTGACGACTGCACCCATCTTGATCATTCCAGACCGATCAGGAGGATTCGAAGTCTTCTGCGATGCATCTGGCAAAGGACTCGGATGCGTGCTACATCAGCATGGTCGAGTCGTAGCATATGCATCCAGGCAGTTGAAGATCCATGAGAAGAACTACCCCACTCATGATCTTGAGTTGGCGGCAGTGATTTTTGCACTGAAGATTTGGAGGCACTTTCTATTGGGTGAGCACGTGAAGGTATTCTCGGATCATAAGAGTCTGAAGTATCTCTTCACTCAGAAGGAGCTCAACATGCGTCAGAGACGATGGGTCGAGCTCATGGCAGACTATGACATTGACCTTCAGTACCATCCTGGGAAAGTCAATGTCGTACCTGATGCATTGAGTCGTCTTCCAGCAGTGATGACCCTTACGACTCAGTGGAGGTTGCAGCAAGAGATCCGAGACATGGGTATAGAAGTGATTCTACCAGGGATGACTGCAACTTTGATGGGCATGCATATACAGTCGACCTTGGTAGAGAGGATCAAGTCAATTCAGATGGACGACGAGAAGCTACGGAGGATTAGAGGTCTGGTGATAGCAGGCCAGAGACCAGAGTTCAAGATTCATGCAGATGGGTCCTTGAGGTTTGAGGACAGGATATGTGTACCGTCCGGTGCCATTAGAGAGGAGCTACTGGAGGAAGCTCACAGCTCCCCTTACTCTATACATACTGGAGGTACCAAGATGTATCAGGATCTGCGACAGCATTACTGGTGGCATGGCATGAAGAGAAGCGTCGCTCGGAGCGTAGCGAAGTGTATTGTGTGCCAGCAGGTGAAGGCTGAACACCAGAGAATTGCCGGTTTGTTGCAGCCATTGCCCATTCCGGAGTGGAAATGGCAGCACATCACGATGGACTTCGTGACTGGTCTACCCAAGAGTACAAAGCAGAATGACGCTGTCTGGGTGATCGTAGATCGATTGACCAAGTCAGCGCACTTCATTCCTTTCAGAGTGGGCCAGTCTACAGAAGTATTGGCCAAGAAGTACATGGATGAGATTGTGAAGCTGCATGGAGTTCCTATCAGCATTGTCTCGGACAGAGACACCAGGTTCACATCCCGTTTCTGGAGGAGCCTTCAGGAGAGCTTGGGAACCCACTTGAGTTTTAGTACGGCTTACCATCCGCAGACCGATGGTCAGTCTGAGCGTACTATTCAGATTCTGGAAGACATGCTGCGAGCATGTATGCTGGACTTCAAAGGATCATGGGAAGATCATCTCCATTTGGTGGAGTTTGCATACAACAACAGCTACCAGTCTAGCATTGGTATGGCACCTTTTGCGGCACTGTATGGGAGGAAGTGCCGATCCCCCTTGAGCTGGGATGATGTAGGAGATCGAGAATTGGTTGGTTCTGAGCTAATCACCGAAGCCGTAGATGTGGTTCGAATCATCAGAGCGAAGCTGCAGCTGGCTCAGGACAGGTACAAGCACTGGGCAGACGCGAAACGTCGACATCTGGAGTTCCAGCCCGGTGATCATGTATTTCTGAAGATCTCGCCCAACCGAGGATTGATTCGTTTTGGTCGGAGAGGAAAGCTCAGTCCTCGATTCATTGGGCCTTTCGATATTCTGGAGCGAGTAGGAGAGGTGGCATACAAGCTTGCACTGCCCCCTGCCTTAGAGGGAGTGCACAATGTATTCCACATCTCACAGTTGCGTCGCTATGTGAGCGACCCGAGTCATGTCGTGGACTACTCAGAGATCGCAGTTCGTCCAGACTTGACGTACGAGCAGCAACCCATAGAGATCCTTGATCGACGCCAGAAAGTCTTCAGGAACAGGACTATTGATCTAGTCAGAGTGATGTGGCGTCGCGACTCGCCAGGGGAGTCTACCTGGGAACGAGAGGATGAAATGCGAGGGCGTTACCCCTATCTCTTCCCTGCCCTATAGAGTATTCCGAGGACGGAATTATTCTAAGGGGGGTAGGATGTAACGACCGGTACTTTTTACCTTGTTTGATGATGGTGTGGCCGTATTTTTTTTAGTCCGAGTTTATTTTTGATTTTCACCCTAATTAATCCCTAAAACCCCCTCCTTTTCATCTGTTGGCAACCACTCTCCATTGACAGCCTACAATGTTGGTGAGATCCAACATACCATTTAATTAAACCCCACTATCAGCTGATGGGTTTCCTTTCATTATAACCCCCTTCACTATTCTGTTCTTCATCATCCCCATTCCTGTTCAAGCTTACTGCAAACAACCACGACATCAACAACGCCATCCATCTCCTTCAAACATCAAACCCAAAAACAATACAGCCAACCCAAATCGATTTCAATCCAACAATAGAGTCAAATCCAGCTCAAATCCTCACCAATTTCAGAAGCCCAATTCCAATATTTGCTGAAATTGAGGGGAGAAAGAGAAATCTGAAATCAATTTTAGATTGAATCCCAAATTCATCCAAAAATCATTCTCTCCCTTGCCCTAGCCAAGCACAGCCCCTCCCCTTGCCGTCCGCCACCACCCGGAACCCCCGCCTCGGATCCGCCCAGCTTCTCGTGCCCGTCGACGCCCAGCAGGCCGCTGCGCCGCCCGCCGGCCCCGGATCCCGTCACCCTCGCCCCGCGCCGCCTGGCCCCCCCCCGCGCCCGAGCTCCACGGCCGCCGACCCCGCCTGCGCGCGCCGCCCGAGCTCCACGGCCTCCGCCCGCCGACCCCCGCGCCCCCTCGCGTCGCGCCGCCCCCAGGCCGAGACCCCCTCGCCCTTTCGGCCTGCTGCAACGAGGAAACCAAAAAAAAGGAAAAAAAAAACGAGAAGGAGAAGAGACAGAGGACAGAGAGAGGGGGGGGGGGAGAAGGTAAGAGTTTTAAACTAAGTTATTTAAATAACTTAAACATATATAAGTTATTATAAGTTTATTAACCTAAGTTATTTAATATTATAAGAGTTATAAGCCTAAGTTATTTTATTAACATAAGATAGTTGTATAAGTTTTTATTAATAGATTAAGTTAAGTTTAAAGTTTAAGTATTGATTAGTTAAGTTAAATTTTATATTAAATTAGTTTATAAACTTAAGCTATATGTTTCTATAAGTTAGTTATTAAATAAGTCGAATATTTTTGTATAAGTGTTATTAACAGTTTCGTGTAGCTAACTCGTTCGTAACTGTGTGAACCAGGTACCATTACCGCTGACCAAAGCGCGCCTTTCACGACAAGGCGATTTGGTAACTCACAGTACCCTAGCTATGAGGTTTAAAAACAATATTGGTGCATGCTAAATTAGTTTCTTTTCATCAGCAAGTTTTTCACATGAACCGTTAGCTAAAATTGATAAGTTGCATAGTATCTTAAGTTGCACCGTATCGTAAAGTAATTGAATTGAACTCCGTGACAGGTTTAACCGAAAGAGGTGATTGGATAAGTGTGAATAGTAGTTGACTCGTAAATTGTAAACATGATAACCTGCACACACACCTGGGTTTTGGGGTAACTTATGATTGCGGAAGTGCGGGAGCGACCAGTCCGATTTTCGTATTGAACAGTATTGAACAGTATTGAATAGTATCGATTTGTTGAACAATATCGTTTTGATTGTAACCCGGGATATCCGGTGGACTCTTGGTTGCTTACCGTACTACCCTTTATAAGTCACGAACTAGGATCAGGCACACTAAAAACCTCGTAATTGGTCAATTTCATATTGTTTACTGCTAACAGAATTGTAATAGTGATAAAGCTGTGATGTGGTCTTTTTGTTCTATTGTACGCACTTTACTTATTGTCTCTGCTAGTTTAGCCATGTTAGTTTATTGTTTTAAATATCGTACTAGAGATACTTTGAGTTACGTCTGATCCTGGCAACCCCTCCCTTTTGTGGTGGTCTTGCCAGATACAGCACAGGTTGAAGAATTTGCACCAGAGGCCGCAGACGCTGAGTTTGTGGTTGAGTACGACCAGCAGGACCCTGTGTATTGAGAGTGAGTGTGAGAGATTTGCTATGTTGCTCTCAGTGTGGATTGATGTATCTTTTGTATTCTGTTGTATTTTTCCTTTCCTGTTAGCTGCTGGGTTGTAATAAGGTTGTAAAACCACTTTCATTATCAGTATTTTGGCGTATTTCTGCAACAGAGCCTGTGTTGACTTCATTGGTACCTAGCAGGACTTGTGCATGATCCAAACAGTAACAGGCCCCGTGAGTGGGTCGTTACATAGACTGGAGTTAAGCATCTTCTGCGCTTCCTCCAAGGGTCGAAAGATTTGGGCTTACATTATAAAGTATCATCCTCCATATTTATGCAAATGCAGGTTACAGGTCCGATTCCTATACTGAGAAATCACAGAATGGGTAGCCACAGTGGGATGGCCATCTACTGCAGATCTGCAAAGCAAATTATGAAGGCAACACCATTCTATCATTCCGAGATCATCACCATTCCAGAAACACACCAATGGTGTATTTGAGGGCGCCTCGTGGTACATCACATCCCAGTGATGATTGGGATAGAGGCTGGTATTGTGGAGCTGACCACATAGTTTGAAGACCACATCAGAGGCGACGAAACTTAGCACACCTTTCCAGAGTTTCTAGATTCGGCAGTTGCTTAATGGTTATAATATTTGTAATCTGTGTATATCTTCGGAATGTTGTAAATTGGAGTGATGAGATAAGCCTAATAGATCTGAAAGCCTAAGGGTTTTACAGATCAGGGGGAGTTGAGGGAATTTGCACTCTTTTCCCTTAACTATAGTTTTTCCCACATGGTTTTTCATAGCCAAAGGTTTTAACGAGACAAATCACATCAACTCGGGATCCTGAAGTATCCACCTCTTTGTGACGCTCAGAATCCCGAAGTGTTCATGAGCAGAGTCGCTTGTACAAATCAGGGGGAGTCAGAGAGCGTTGTACTCTTTTTCCTTAACTATGATCCCACATGATTTTCCATAGTTAAAGGTTTTAACGAGGCAAACCTCACCAACTCAGGATCCTGAAGTATCCACCACATGTGAGACTCTTATTACGTTCAGAATCCTGAAGAATTCATGAGCAGAGTCCACAACTATGGCTGGATAAGAGGGAGTGTTGTGAAGGAATAATACTGAGTTGATTAGTCGGTTGGGATCGCGGCTTATCTTATATATGAAACCGTATATATTGTATCTTATTCGTATACGCTCCTTTATGTGCTATAAATAAAGGGCCGGGGTCAGTGTGGCAAAATGGCTCGGGGGCCCGCCGGCCCGCCCGGGTTCCGGGCCGGCCCGGCCTGGCCTGGCTGGGTAGAAACTTGCCAACAGGAAAATTTCTGCCCGTTGCCAGACGGGCAGAACTTTGCCCGTTTGGCCTAAAAAGAATTTTTTTAATTTTTTTTCATCCCTCTATTAAAAACCCCCACCCCCTTATTTCTACACTCACAAAACCTCTACACTCCAATTCTCTAAACTCTCATTCTCTAAACTCCAACTCTCTACCCGGTGTTCTACAACGCTCGTACTCTCGCTACTACAGTCTCTACAATCGTCAATCTCGCTACTACCGTCTACCATCTCGCTACTCCAAATCTCTACGTCCGGTCTCTCGCTAATACCGTGGAAGCTTCCATCGACTGTCTCTAGCTACTACCAGGCTCTACAAGCTCCGGTCATATTCAAACAGGTTTCTGTAGTATAAATTTTAGATTAGCATAATGGCAGGACCGTCTCGATCTAGGAAGATCAATATGAATTTTAATATAGATTATGATACTAATACTGCTGATTATGAATATTATGCTGATTTACTACGTGGTAACTATGTGTCTGGTAATAATCCTGATATAGCAGATATTGAAACACAAGAACCTGATAACTATGTGGCTAGTAATAATCCTAGCCCTGTCATACCACCAACTGCACAATCACCTTTCTCGCATGCTGCTCACACGTTCACAAGTTCACCAGCACAAACATCATCACCTGCCACACATATGCCTTCACCAACTACACAACCCCAAAAGAAATGACCAAAGTCCGGTGTTTGGGATCACTTTTCACGTGAAATGGGAAAAGATGCTAGATAATCAACATTAAATTTATCTTCATCATCTTCCCATCTTACTCCTTTCTCATATTCTGTTGAAAATATGAGAAAAGAGATGGCTAGATTTGTGTTAAGCAAAGAACTACCTCTAAATTATGCTGAAAGCCAAGAATTAGAGCGATTACAGCAAAATGCATTTAACCCTGCATTTAGAAAATTGTCTAGGAACACTCTTAGAAAAGATTGTATGACTGTTTTTCATGAAGGACATGCAAATTTGCATCAGCTTTTTATTAATTTAGAATATAGGATTTCATTAACTTCTGACATATGGACTACAAAATGGGGTGCATCATACATATGCCTTACGTCCCATTTTGCAGATCACGATTATATCATTCAGAAAAGAATTATTGGTTTTAAGGTGTTAGAGTTTGCACACAATGGTGTCGTTATTGGTAGGACTTTGCAAAATATTTGTCGTGATTATGATATTGAGCAAAAAAATTTTACAATTACTTTTGATAATGCTTCGAATAATACTTTAGCCATTAATTTTTTGCAACGTCAATGGAACCCAGATTTAGATGGGTTAATTTTTTCATCAACGTTGTGCATGCCATGTGTTAAACTTAGTAGTTCAAGATAGTTTTAAACTTGCTTCTGTTTATCTGGAAAATGCTAGAAACCTTATGCTTTTAATTACAACTAATTCACAAAAAAAGAGGGAATATAGGCAGTTTTGTCGTAGTAACCAACTGCCTTATAGAGCATTTAAATTTAGTGTCCCCCATAGGTAGAATTAACCGTATCTAATGATACGTTGTATAAGACAGAATAGAACCCAACTTAGTGAGTTTGCAAGTGCATACCTTGCAAATGATAGTGATTATGAAATTAGTGATTATGAGTGGGTAATTATAGATGAACTTTATGATTTTTTTTTTGAAATTTTCTACTTGACAACAAACAAGTTTTCTGGTGTTTACTACTCCACTTCATTTCTAGGCTTAGACCAATTAGCGGTAATCTCTGAAGTTATACAAAAACATAGAGATGATGACACCATTAGGACTCCGACCTTAAAGCAATGATAGAACAGATGGAGATTAAACTCCGTAAGTATTGGAATCATGTTCCTTTGCTATACTCTATAGCGAAGGTTTTAGATCCCCGGTTTAAGGAGGATGTAGTACTTGACTTCTTAGATACATATTACGAAAACTTGAACCTTCAAGCTGAAGCAGAACAACACAAAGCTAGTTTTAAGAATAGCTTAAGATCACTTTTTGCTGTATTTGATACACGATATGGTAGTTCTGCACACACATCTATTGTTCAAGCATCTTCAAGTGCTCCAAGCAGAGTCCGCCTGCTTATGGGCAAAAAGAAGCAAAGAACATCTGACACAGCTGGTGAACTGTCTAAGTATTTGTCAAGTTCTTGTCCATTTTCTGAAGAAGACTTGAATAATGAGAGTTTTGATGTTCTGTCATGGTGGAAACAATATAAGAATAGTTATCCAATTCTTTCCATGATGGCTCGTGATTTGTTAGCCGTACCCATATCCACTATTGCTTCGGAGTCTGCTTTTAGTGCAGGTAGGCGTGTTCTTAGCAACGAGAGGTCACAGCTGAAGCCAGATATAGTAGAAGCGTCGGTTTGTGCGAAGGATTGGTTCAGGGCTGAATCGAGAGCCCAATATCAGACCGACCTTTCTGAAGACTCTGAAGAAGAGGAGGAGGAAGAAGAAGCAGAGACTTGATATATTTACTTGTATTAGCAGTTTATAACATGTATTAGTTTCTTTTTTTGGCCAATGTATGAGGGGTAAGGTTAGCCAACGTATGTCAACCCCACAAAAAAATTTCAATTAATAAAATTTAAAGGTTCAACCTGGGACATTCGAGAATTTCGGGATGAAACTTTTTTTATATATTAATTTTTTTCTTGTATTGTTAGTAACATTAACATATACAATTAAATATATATTGGTAACTTACCAAAAAAATTTAGTAGGTAATTAAAACTTTAATTTGAACTATTTTTATTTTTTTACGATTTTTGTACATGTTTAAACTTTTTTCATGTTTTTAAATGTTTGATTTTTTAGAAGCGTTCTATGTTTTTTTAGAATTTTTATATGTTTAAATCTATATTTTAGATTTTTAGATATTAGATTATAGATTTTTTTGATTTTTTTGATTTTAGATTTTCAAGTTTTTAAAATTTCTTTTAATTTTTTTATTTAAACACCGGGCCGGCCCGCCCGGGCCGGGCTGGGCCTGGCTTTGGCCCACTCGGGCCAGGCCGGCCCGGTCGGGCCAAATTGACGCCCTGAAGCTGGAGGTTCCTCCTCGAGATGTTGATTCATAACTGTTATGAATCAACTACTGAGGGGAGAGCCCTCAAGTCTATATTTATAGCCAAAGGGGAGAATACAAGTGGGTATGGGCCCAACCACTTGGGTTGGCCCAATAACTCATCAACCCAGTAAAGACCCATTCACAACAATAACAGTGTATTAGTTTTTAAATATTTTTATGTAATTATTATTATGAGCCAATGTTTAGTAGTGTTCACCCTATCCTACCAAATATTTCTTTTTTGGGCGCTTCGGAGAATGAAAGATCGATCTCCCAGCTGATGGATGAAAAAAAATTAACTTATTATTATTATCACTTGATTCATATTCTAAGAAGTTGGACAGTTAGATGTTTGCCACGTGTCACAGGCTTCCTATCTTCCGGCACAGCCAAACCCCTGGGCGGCGCAGCGCCCTAATTATAATATATTCTGTCAGGAGAAAAAATCAAAAACGACTTACCAGCGGCCAAAATTAAAAACCCTATAAAACTAAAATCTGCACATAAACGTTTTTTTCGGAAATCCAAAGCTCGATAGCGAAAAAGAAGATGCCGACGATCACGAAGCTCTTCTCAATGCAGGAGACATCCCAGCACACCACTAGAGACGACTGCTGGGTCGTCATCGACGGCAGGGTATCGATTTTTCCCTTTTCTTTTTTTAGTTCTTCCTTTTTTTTTCTTGAGTATGTTTGATGGGTAGTTTTTTTTATGGATCTTAAAGTTTAGATTGTTGCGTCTTTTGGGGTTTATTCAAATTATTTCATGCATTATGTATATGTATATGTGTATTGTAGATTAATGCATTTAAAGCTAATTATGGTTGGATTCAATGACAATTGCTTCATCATTATGTTCAGTGGCGTAACCGTGATTTTTTTTGCCCGGGCGACGCTAAAGATGATACAAAGAATAATATTTAAAAATACTACTGACTTCACGCGCTTCATCTCAAGCAAAGATCACCATGTTGCAATTTCAGTGACGATGGAATTTATCACATCTAAGAATGTAATTATGTAACTAATCAAACAAAAATAATCATACTCAATTTGGATATTGTTTTGTAATTTTTAGGGAAATAATTAGCATACTCATGAGGCAACACTAAAAATGATAATATTAACCAATGGCAATATTAAGAAATGAAAATGGAAAAGTTTATAAATTTATTCTATTAACCAATGGTTATATTACGCCCGTGCTCGGAAAATTGATTAACCAACTTGGAATGGTTTGTAAAGAAGTTTATACAATAGAGTCTTTAAGCAAAACTTAATTTAGAATCTTACGACTGAAGAAAAAACTTTAAAAGTTAGTTAAATTGTGGCCCATGTCATGTTTTGAACCGGTCACTTTTGAATCAGAGAAACCACGCTGAAACCATGCTAAAACCAACTGAGCAAATACGCCAATCAGTTTATAGCAAATACAAAGGTTTTATTTAATCTTGCCATGTGCAGCTGCACAGGGCAATCCTACTCTAATTACACCCCTAATTATGCTCATAAGTTTTTCTGTTGTAATTGATATTTTAGGGTTTTATTTAAGTTGATTGCCCTTTTGTCATCTTAATTAGTTTGGTGTAGTTATGACCATATTTAACTCTTTGATGCTTTACTTTGAAGTTTCTAAGTCATTTGTTTGTGAGAAATAGAACTGTAACCATTTTGATTTTGCATACCATTTTGATTTTGCATCTTGTTGTCGAACGCTTAAAAGCAGTATGCATGTGCGGAATTCGTGATATGGTTGATTTGATATTTCGCATGTGGATGTTTGAATTCCCTGAAGTCAGCATTGATATGCTAAATGAATGAAGTTTAGATGGCAAGTGGAAGAAATTAGTGGTGGGATTGGAAAAATTCTTTTTTGTGATTGGAGATCATCTCGACATAATATTGTAGGATGCTGCTTCCTCTAAATGGGTGATACCATTGGTGCCGAGACCAATTGTTTCTTATATTTGGAAATTTAGAATATCTTTGATGTAGCTATTTTTTGTTGGGTCGATTCAATATTTAGGCCAGGGCTCAGTGGGATCATCCTATGTTTTCAATTCTTTGATAAGGTAGACTCTTTCATCTGTTTCAAGATTTTGGCTATGATAAGCATGTATCCCATTTGATGGGGCCTTTGATAGTTTTCAGTAAGGACTGTATCAGGGTTTTACACTGTATGATCACTTCAAAAGGATTGTTGTCTATGTTGGGTATATGCTTGACATTGACACTTACACGCCACTTATTAGACATGTATCAGACATTCAGCTTAGTATATATTTTAAAAGCTCAAAAAGGCTGATAATCCAATGACTTAAGAACAGTGTGCTGAAACACATTCTTCTTAACCTATGAATAATCGGGTATCTGAATGTCCTCCCTATTAAACACCAATTTAGAATCCTCCATCAAAGCTCACCACGTAGTCATCGTTTAAAATAGCCTTAAGGATGTGGAAAATGTGGCAATTGGAGTATGAACAACATTGCTTGTGAAAATCCATGTAGGCAAAGAAGGGGGCACAAAGGTGACTCAATAAGGAATTAAATCAGCAATATTGGAAGTAGAATAATGTTCACATCAATAGGCTTACATGTATGTATATGTATTATCATTATGCCATATGGACATTCATCAATTTTTTGAAGCGTGTACAACTTATCTCAATCCAACCACATTTTAATAGAATACTATCATTCATAATCATTATAATGTATACATACTTTTTTCATTGAAACAGAAAGGTTAATCCCAATCCAATTATTCTTCAGTGCAAGAAGATTTTCCTCTATAATTTCAATAATATGTCAACATTTTTTTCTATCAAAGTTAAAAAGGGTAATTACAATATTGTGTGCGGAATGCTTCAAAGTAGGTTATTGTAGTACACTATAAGGATCTTATTAGGAAATGCAACTTTAAACTCCATCAAAAAGAGACAATCATAATAAAAGCATTATATTCCTATTGTGTTGAACTATTACGCATGATCCATGAGTGAGACGCGACTTGTGCTTGCACCCCAACCGGCTCCAAGGGAGTCGACCCTTGTTCTAATTCGACTATGTTTTTGGATTATTCATTAATAAGATTTGTGCCCTTGTGTGCTGGTGTATCCAATCTATATGGATGTGTGCGATTGCGTAGGGAAGAGCGCATATGTCTTGCCGACGTATCAAGTGTAATATTTCACATCAAAGACAAAAGATATGTGGATAGAGACATATGCGAAGTTTGATGTTTCGGGAGGAGATCATAGGCCTATACATCTTGATAAGCAAGGTCCCCGATCATCGGGGATCGTTTCAAGAATTTGAGTTACATCAAGTTGTATCAACATGATCCAATCAGATCCTTTTGGTGTTTATTTTTGCATATGTTAACCACATGTATACCATAGATCTACATTGGTATAAAAGCTTAGGTTCTTGATGTTGATTTCATGTGTTTGAATTATTCTGATTGAAACAAAAATAAAATCGTATCTTTTTGATTTTTATGTGATCACATAAAAGATTAAATCTCATGAATATTAATTGATCATCATTAATTGGATTAACATGACGTGTGTTCAAGTATGTTCCTATAATTTGTTATTTTCTCTACATTCATATTCAATGCTATAGATCAAATATGCGTTGGGGATAACGTTGTGGTTGAAACCCTAGTTTTATAATTTTATTGGTTTGATATTGGATCTATTTGCGGCCTTTATGGTTTGATTGAAGTCATATTGTGCCCAAAATGGATCCCGAATCAAACAATCAAATTTTGAAACTAGAAAACAACATTAGCATCATCCCGGGTTACAATCAATACGGTACGATACAATCAATACGATACGGTACAATCAAAACGATACTATTCCACAGAACGATACGGTTCAATCAAACGGTACTATTCACTGCAGATCGGACTGGTCGCTCCCGCACTTCCACAATTATAAGTTACCCCAAAAACCCAGTGTGTGTGTAGCTTACCGTACTTACCAACTTACCAGTTACGAGTCAGTTACTATTCTCACTTTTCCAATTACATCTTTCGGTTAAGCATATCACAGAGTCCAATTCAATTTACGGTACGGTGCAATTTATCAAGTTTAGCTAACTGTTCAATAGAAACACTTTGCTAATGAAAAGAAACTACTTTTGGCATGCATCAATATTGTTTTTAAACCCCATAGCTAGAGTACGATGAGTTACCGTTTCGCCCTGTAATGAAAGGCGCGTTTTGAAAGGCGGTTGGGGTACCTGGTTCAAAAGTGAGTTAGTTACACAAATTAATAGTAGGAAACTTATAGACTAAAACTCGTAACCAAGTTACTGACTTTTATCTTATATATTAACTTAACTTATAAAACTTAACTTAAACTAAAACTTATTATAACATGTTAAATGCTACTAACATCTTATACTAATATAAGGTTATGAACTATTAACTTATAAGATAAAATAATTTTATATAATAACTCAAACTTCACTTTAAATTAATTGATAAAAACTAAGATTAAAAACTTTATAAGTTAACTAATATTAAAAACTTAAAACTTATAACAATAACTTAAAACTTAACTAAAAATATTACTTATAAAATTAAAACTTATATATTAAATAACCCTCACCTTACTCTCTCTCTCTCTCTCTCTCTCTCTCTCTCTCTCTCTCTCTTCTCTTCCCTGTCTTTCGTTTCTGTTCTTTTTTTTGATTTCGTTTTGCTGCAGGCCAAAAGGGGAACGGGGTTGTCGGCGTACGGGGCTTGGGCGGCGGCGCTAGGGGGGCTGGGGCAGCGCGAGGCGGCACGGGCGGGGGTCGGCGGCCTAGGGGCGGCCGGGGGCGCGAGGGGAAGTGGGGGCGCGAGGGGAAGTGGGGGCGTTTTTGCTGGGCGGGGGCGGATAGAGAGGGGGTGGATCCGAGGCGACGCGAGGGGAGGGGCTCTCGGCCTGATGTGGGGTCGGGGCAGCGGATGGCGCAGCTTCTAGGCGGAGGGCCGATCTGAAGGGGAGGAAACTTGGGGAAAATTTGGGAGATGGGGTGATGAAATTGGGTTCAATGGGGGTTGAATTTGAAGAGTTTAGATTTGATTTTTGTTTCTCTTTCCCTCAATTTTCTGAATTCTGATTTTGATTTGGTTTCGGTTGAAGGAGTCTGTATGAAGATGGTGTTGTGTTGGAGATGGGTTGTGATGCCAAAGGAAAAGGAGTTCTTTGTTGTTTGATGAAGGGGGTGAAGATGATGAAACTGTGAAGGGGGGAAGAATCGTGTGAGGGGCTGATCAATGTTGCAGTAGGGGAGTTGATCGGTGATCCTTGAAGAAGGAAGGGGCATGGGACATGGTTCATTAACGGGGGAAGATTAGTCAAAGATTAGGTGTGGGATTAATGCAGTTTGGTAGGGTTTTTGACTAAAATTTTTAGGGGGATGTATTGAACGTGTTTTGGGGAATGTAACGTGCTCGGAATGAGAAAAACATGGGTGGGTGAATTTAACTAATTAATTAGCTAATTAAGTAACTAATAATTAACTAGAGTAAAATTGGTAATTAGTAAAATAAATTAGTAATCGTAATTCGTAATTAGTAAAATAACTTAGCTAAGGTAATTAGTAAATTAAAGTAACTATTAAACTACGGTGAAAAATTTAGACGCGCTCGCGTCGACTCTACGGATAAAAACACTCGGACAATCGGAAGTAAAATTACAAGCACACACGCAATTAAACATACCTAAAAATACAACATATTTGTTATATGTAACATGATAGGAAACTCTAGGGTTTTGGTGGAATAAATTTAGGGATTTGGGAGAAAGATAAGATTTTTATAGATGAAAACAAAAAATACAAGATAACTTGGCATCAATTCAAGAGCAGACAGCTCTCATAACTTTTGATTTGAGATAACAGCCTAAAGTCTCCCAAGATCTAAACTATTCTACTCCTAAACTCTTCTTCTCTCAAATCATTTTCTTAAATTCAACATTATCCTTAGCCCTAACCACTCTACATATATGTAATGGACTGATTTGTCCATAATTTCAAAAATGCTGCTGAGACTTAAAGTTACAAAATGTGGCCTAATCCTTATTCCCAACACTACTGCACCCCGAAAAACCACCTTATCCTCAAGGTGGTGTCATGAAATCCGTAGGCACGCTACTTCAAATGGAGGTGCTCGTTCTCCGCAGCTGCTTGGCCTTCTTCCTCCCACACGACCAAAATTTAGAGAGCATGATCCGGCATTGATGTCCCGATTCGAATCTCTCGACAAATTGAATGCATAAACATTTGAGGTGTCGGTTCAGGATTTCCTTCTGTGTGAGATGCATGAATCTACGGTCTATTGGAGGCTTGCTACTGTTGTCCTGAACTTGTCCGAAACTGTCTTACCCACAATTGGCTGGGATCTCTAAGCATCTGTTATGGCAGGAGTGTGAGATGTGGCCCCGCTCGTCGTTTTCTTGGTCGTCCGCACCACATTGATTCTGTCTTTTTATCATTTGAGTCAACTCCATAGCCTCTCCAAGCCCCATCGGTCTCAGTATACGCAGCTCAGCTCTGATGTTTTCCTGCAGTCCCTTCATGAAACTTTCCTCCAATATTGCCTCGGGTATTCCCCTCCACGCCTGAAAGCACCTAGACCTTTTCCGGTAGTCATTAACAGTGTCATCATGCCTGAATGCGAGGAGATGTTCATGTAAATTCCCACCCTGAGTGTCTCAAAATCGGTTTAGCAAACAGTTTTTGAACCCATCACATGATCTCATAGGTTACCTATGTTTTCTCCACAAAACTAGGATAAGGCCTTTCCTTCCAAGCAAATGTCAGCAGCATGCAGCTTCTCTAATGCCGTCAAGTGGTTTATTGCAAAATATCTCTTCTGCGGTAAATCTACCTAGAAGGATTCTCCCCTTTGAAGACCGGCATTTTCAGCTTTTGGGCACTACTCTCAGGCCCAAACACCAACTGCCCTGCTCTATCCATTGGCGGGCCGAAATGAAATTAGTGATATATATTCTGCAATGCTCTTCCATCTTCCCACGGGCCTCCTCCCGCTTCACCGTTATTTCCCTAGCGTCCGTCACCCAAATCTGGATCTCATTCATCTTTTGCCAAGCCCCGATGGTCATCATCACGAGCCTAGTAACCATTGAAGTGGTCGCTAACTCCCTTTGCATGTCATTGAACTCCAGAGGTCCCCCCTATGTGTCCCTGAGTCACTGTTCCAATTGGATTCACAAGAAGGGGTTGTTGGCCCCCTTGTAATGCCGCCAAGGCCTCGTGGCCATGTCCCCTCTCAGATCAGGGGCCCGTGGGCCCTTGATGATGTGCAGGGGGCCAGCGAGGCCCCTGCGACTGTGCAGGGAGCCTACGGCCCCATGCAGGTTCGTCGGGGGCTCGCGAGGCCCCCAGGTGTTCTTTGGGCCCTCGTGGGGTCAAGCAGGGGTGACGAGGCCTTGTGAGGCCCTGTGGGTTGAAAACGACGGCCGTTGCCCATAGCTAGGGTTTGGGCGCTGGCGGCCCTCTAGCTTATGACGTCGGACGCCCCCATGACTGTTCAGGTATGATTTTGCTCCCATTATTGCCATTCGTCGTCCCTCTCCGGTAGATCGCCTCCAAAGATCACAACTTTCATATTGCCCTGGTTCAAAGCTTACTTCTTTCTCCTCAGATTTTCATTGGGTCTTCATCGTCTCTTAGATCTGGATTTGATGAGCTTTTCTTCTTAGATGTATGGCACCCATTCATTTCTTTCATTTTTTCATTAGGGTTTTCATAGACATCTTCATTTTATTTGAGATTCTCTCCTCCATCAATACATCGTCTCATCAATCGAATAAAACTTTTCCTCCATCGATCTCTTGAGCCACTCAATCTCAATATCAAGTTTCTCCTCCAAAGCTGCAATCTTTTTTGTTGCTATCATGAGGATCTATACTCTGCTACCAATTTAATAGGAAACTCAAGAGTTTTGGTGGAAGAAATTTAGGAATTTTGGAGAAAGATACGATTTTTATAGATGAAAACGAAAAATACAAGATAACTTGGCCTTAATACGAGAGCAGGCCGCTCTCCTAGCTTTTGATTCGAGATAAAAGCCTAAAATCTCCCAAGATCTAAACTATTCTGCTGATAAACTCTTCTCGCAAATTTAACATGAACCCATAGCCATAACCCCTCCACTTATATATAATGGACCGATTTGTCCATAATTACAAAAATACCCATAAAGCTTAAAATTACAAAATTGCCAATGGTTGTGGCGACACCCATATCCCCAACAGAATGAAAAAACGCATAGAGAAAATAAGATATAATTGCAATATAACATGAACACTAGATCATGGCAATCTGATTGAAGATCAATTAATTTTCCAAAAACTGTTATCTTTAATTGATCGATGGCAATCATGACTTCTTCATCTGTTTCTAGGTAACAAGTTCCCTAATTATTTTTACTGCCCTGATAAACCCGGGCATTCATTTTGATGGGTGATTTTTTTTATGCCTGATGTATTTTATGGCATGTTATTGTTCTTAGACGTAATGGCTGATGTGTGGGTCAATTCTCCCTTTTCTGCATTGTTGATGTTTCCTAATTACATTTTTTATTGAAGTAAAAAGGCTAATTACAATAATGTATGCGGAATTCTTCAAAGTAGGATACTGTAGTACACTAGAAGGTTCTCTGTAAACTCCACCGACAAGATACATTCATAAAAAAGCAGGCCATTCCTATGGTGTTGAACGATTATGCTGTGTCCACAAGTGAAATCTGATTTGTACCTGCACCCAACCAGCTCCAAAGGGAGTCGGCCCTAGTTCTAATTCGATTATGGGTTTGAATTATTTCCCTCTAAAATTTGTGCAGTTGTGTGCCATGAGATCTAATCTGTATAGATGTGTGAGATTGCTTAGGGAAGGGGACTTACGTCTTGCTTATATCAGGGGCGTAACGTTTCTCATCAAGACACAAGACAAATGTATGGAGCCATATGCAAAGATTGATGTTTTTGTGAGGAGATCAAAGGCAGATACATCCTGATTAGCAGATCCTCCGCTGGTGGGGATCGTATCAAGAATTTGAGCTACATCAAGTTGCATCAACATCATCCAATTTGCTGACAGCTACACCGATCCTTTTGTTGTTTATGTTTGCATATGTAAATCCACGTGTATATCATAGATCTACATTGGTATAAGAGCTTAAGCTCTTAATGTTGAATTCATGTGTTCGAATTGATCCGATTGAAAAATATATGAAATTGTATCTTATGGATTTTAATCTGATCTAAAAGATTAAATTTTATGAAAATTAATTGATTTTCATACGTAGGATTAACATGACTAGGGTTCATGTTATATTGCCATACTCTCTTATTTTCTCTACATTCATTTTCAATGCCATATATCATATATGTTTTGGGATACTATTGTTGTTGAAACCCCAGTCTAAGAATTTGATTGGTTTAATTTTGGATCTATACAGGAACTGATTGGTTTGATCGAAGCCATGTTGCAACCCAAAATGGATCTCGAATCAAACCGATCAAATTCCAAAACCAGGAGTTTTCAACTGCATTATCATCGATGAAACATATTTGTTATATTGAATGAAATACACATACAGAGAAAACAAGATATAATAACAATCTGACATGAACACTAGATTATGGCAATCCGATTGAAGATCAATTAATTTTTCCAAAATGCTATCTTTAATTGGTCTTGTAAACAACCTAATATATGATTTGTATCTTTCTTTCAAAAAATCAATACAAACCCATGAAATCATTTTCAAAAGCTTAAGCTATGATACTAGTGTACATCTATGATATGGATTTTCAACATGACAAGCGTTGAATTTATCTATGGAATTTATCTATGGAACCGTCTAGATGTAATGACTAACACGTGGATCTACGCGCATACGAACATAAATTGCGGAAGGATCTGCATACATGTTTGCATATCGGATTGTCTTGATGTAATTTAATTTAGTTATAGTCCTTGATACGATTGCCAACGGTAGATGATCTCACATGGGAGAATCCCCCAAGTAATCACAATGTATCGGCCTATGGTCTTCTCCCAAGAATATCGAACCTTGAATATTGATCTGTCTATTTATTTTGTCTCTTAAATGAGAGACTTAATCATTTTTACATAGGCATGACCTAAGTCTCTTTCCTAAGGAGGCCTAAAGATCCGTAGAGATTGGATTCGATGGCACATTAGGGCGTGAATCTTATTAGGGATTATCATGACACACCAGATTAGGACTATGATTGGCTCCCTTTGGAGCCAGGTCAGGTGTGGGTCATGTCTCACCTATACATGGATCCGATCCAATTGTCCAACACCACAGAATAGCCTGTTTTTATTGTGATTGTCTCTATTGGAGTTCATAGTCAACTTTCCTACTGGAAAACTTTATACCAAAATAATAGAGATTGTACTACTATAACCTTCCATGTGCAATCGTCATACATTATTGTAATTGACCTTTCTATTTCGATAGGATAAGTACGGACATGTTAAGATTTTGGAAGATATTGGTCTTTCGTTAAAGTAGCCATTCTCTTCCAATAGAAAAGGCATTGACAAATTATAAGGAGTATGAAGGCTAGTGTTCTGTGAAGTATCGTTGGATTGAAATAAGTTGAACCCACTTTCAAAGATTAGCGAATGCTCAATGTTGCACCGACAACGATGTTACAGAAGGGCTTATATGTGTTGTTTAGGACAATGCTCAAGGCATTTGTGAATCATGACATAATCTCCCATATTAATTCCTTAGTTCGACGGTGATCATTAGCAGCAAGTTTATAATTCCAATGTCAACATGTAAATCATGATATTGTATGCAAGGATTCAACATACTCTAAAGGATAGTAGTTTGGTGGCAAACATGTGATCGTTAGGTTGGCAAGGAAAATGTCCGCACACAACTTCAAAATAACCTTTTTTAACATGTTAATATAATTGTTATAGGAAAATTTTGAAGTTGGCAATATTAATATTTGATTATATTCAATGTGCAAGTCTATTTTCGAGAACCATTAAGTATCTGCCATTTGATCCACCATATCATCACGATGAGGTATCAAAAACCTATTGATGCGGAAGGAATCGGGAGCACATGCAAATTCCTTTGGGAATTGGAACGGATCCTACACCAAGAAAGGTTCGTGATAGAAGGAGAAAAGAAATTAGAAGTTGGTTTAGAATTTTTAGTTTTTAGTCCTTTTTGTTTTTCTTTACTTGAGTCTTTTTTGTATTTCTTTTAAAAGGTCTTTTCAGTTCCATTTTCAAGAAAATCCCTTTATTTTATTTTATTAGGGGTTGAAGTTATGTTATAAGTTTGATTATGAGTCTATATATGAGTTTATTTTTCTGTAACTATGAATCAATAATTGAATTTTTAGATCATAAGTGATTTAAAAAAATTGAGCTTTGTAAATTGCAATATTTAAAATCTGTTACATGCGAGGTGCATGGGTGAGCAATCAAGTTGCCTAAGCGTGAGGTCTGAAGAAATCATTTACATGCAATGCGCTGAAGTCGGTAGTCGGATCTCCATTGTGAGAAGTCAAAATCTTATCTTTATTTTTTAGTTTAAAAATCGTAATTTAGTTCTTCTCCAAAAACCATCACAATATTTCCTAGATAATCCATTTCACTTCTGTTTTCCATCAATTGGTATTAGAGCTAAAAATCATATCTTCCACCTTTATTTTCTTTTTAATTTTTCTTCAGTTTAGTTCAAATTTTCCTTCAGTTGGCCAAAAAATAAAATAAATTCAAAAGATCAGAAAAGTTCAAAAATAGAAAATCCAAAAAATTATTGTCCATGTATTGTTTACCAATATTGTTTATGTACTATTCATCCGAGTTAATTTTTGGTGAACTTGGAGCCAAATTCAAGCCTTTTGAGTTGATTTTGATGACCTATTACGAAGGTTGATACCATAAAGGATTTAATCATCATCTGTATAATAAATTCATAATTATCCATGCTTTTCTTTTCAGAACTACCCCCTGAGTGTGAAAATTATTGAAGTTGAAAATTTTTGTTGGGAATATCGTTTTTATTACAACATACCCGAGCATACGCTCGAGTTGGAGTTAGAGTCACATGCCCGGCCCGGCCCGGGCCCGGCCGGGCTTTGGCCGGGCTCCGGGCCGGCCCGGCCCGGAGGGGGCGGGGGGGGGGGGGGGGGGGGGGGGGGCGGAAGCCCGGCCCGCGGCCAAGCCCGGCCCGGGCCGGGCCGGGCCGGGCTGCGGGCCACCCGATTTTTTTTTAAAAAAAATTAAATAAATTAAAATTTTTTTGAAACTTGGTTTAAAAAATCTAAAAAATATTTAAAAAATATTAAAATATTCTACTTATTTACAACTTACCCTCAGTAGATAACTAACCCTTAAATACTAAAATAATAAGTAATAATGTGAACAAGTAGATAATTAAGTAATAAAATTTTTCCTAATAACTAACATTCAAGTTTATTTGGAAGTAGATAATTAAGCCCGAAATTTTCCTAAGGTCCCGGGTTGAACCTTTAAATTTTATTACTTAAAAACTTTTTTGAAGGGGGGACTTACATCGACCAACCTTACTCTTCATACAATGGCCAAAACTGAAAAATAATACAACTAATACAATAAAAATTTATCACTCAGCTTCTTCATCGGAATCTTCAGATAGGTCCTTGTTCTGTGAGCGGCTTTCAGCATGGAACCAATCCTTCGCCCATACCGCTACTTCAACAATGTCTTCCTTCAGCCGCGATCTCTTGTTGCTCAGAACGCGACCACCTGCACTAAAAGCAGACTCCGAAGCAACTGTAGAAATAGGTACAGATAACAAATCTCGTGCCATAATGGAAAGAATATGATAAACAGATTCATACTCTTTCCACCAGGCAAGAGGATCAAAATACTCATCATCCATGGCTTCCTCCGAAAAGGAAAATGGATTAGCTAAATATTTGGATAGTTCACTAGTAGAACAATCCGAACTAACGGTTTTTTGTTTCTTCTTTCCTAACATTTGGCGAATCTTACTAGACGCCGAAGCAGAAGCACTAGCAGAGACAGATGAATGGTGTGAAACATTACCATATTTAGCCTCATAAGATGCATACAAAGTTCTTAAGCTATTTTTAGCAGCAGATACATATTCAACATGGGAAAATCCCATGTTTTCAGAATACAGTTCTAATAAACCTAGTGCAGCATTCTCCTTAAAACGAGGATCAAAAACTTTAGATAAAGAGTAAAGAAGAGGAACCAGATACCAATACTTAGCAAGTTTTGCAGACATTTCAATTATCATAGGCATTATAACAGGGTGTGTACTTTCTCTATGCGTAGATATCTGATGAGAAATTAAAACTAATTGTTCTAATCCTAAATAAGATGTTGGGTAGTAAACCCCAGAAAATTTGTTTGAAGCAGTAAAAAAAACTTCCAAAAAGTCATGCAGATGCTCTACAGTTAACCACTCTATATCAGTAATGTCAAAAGCAGGATCATGTGAAAAATATGTAAGTGCATAATCTGTAATCTGCTCTCTATTTTTAAGCATGGATCGCAGCATTAAGTAAGTTGAGTTCCACCTTGATGCAACATCAAATTTAAATGACATGTATGGTTTTTGTCTAGTACGACACAGTTGTTTGTACTGAAGTTGTCTAGGGCCAGAAATATGTATAAACAACATGAGATTTCTAATTTTTTCTATATACGGTGAACAAGTGGCAAGTCCATCGCGAACTATCAAGTTCAAGACGTGACATGCACATCTTTGATGGAACAACCCTACCACATCAAGGGGCAAAGATCTTTTTAAAACGTTAATTGCACTAGTGTTATTAGATGCATTATCAAACGTAATTGAAAAAATTTTGTCTGCAATATTAAAATCATGAATAACACCCATTATTACATTAGCAATAGCACCACCAAAATGTGATTCCGCTAACATTCTAAAACCAATAATCATTTTATTCAGCAAGTATGAATTATCTACATAATGAGATGTAACACATAAATATGATGCACCCCATTTTGTGGTCCAAATATCAGAAGTCAACGTTATTCTAGATTTTAAACTAGCAAAAGTTTCAATCAATTTAGCTTTACCAGCTTCAAAAGCCGCCATAGCATCTCTTCGAAGAGTGTTTCTAGGCACTCTTCTAAAGGCAGGGTTAAGAGCCAACTGATTAAATCTTTCTAAATCGGAACTTTCCCCATAAGTAAATGGTAATTCTTGACATATTACAAATCGTGTCGTCTCTTTTCTCAAAGTCTCAGTAGAGTATGAGAAATTAGATAAAGAGGAAGAAGCGTCAGATAAGTTTAGTGTGGTCTGTTTAAGGTTTTTTTTTAAGTGAGAGGCATGGTGTCTCTTTAGGTGGGTTGTGCCATCAGAAGGTTTGCAAGTAAAATCAGATCTACATATTTTGCAAACTGCCCGCGTGCCTCTGCCCGGGACAGTTTCAATTGAAAAGTGCTCCCAAACCGCAGATTTTGTTGATCTGGGTTGGGTTGGTGGTGTTACTTGTGTAGGTGGAACATCAGAAGGAATAGGTTGTGATTGTGTAGCAGCGTGTACAGAAGAGGTTTGTGCAAACATGGTATAGGCAGGTTGCATATTTGGGTACTGATACGATTCAATACGTTCATTTTGGGACATTTCCAAATGGTCATAATTTTGGGTTTCTGGGATGTTATCCCTCATCATGGCAAAGTTATCTTCCTCCTCAGTGTTGACGTAGAAAGTATGAGGCCGGCCCCTACGGTTTGGTCCCGACATTATTCTAAAAATTTAGGAACCTGATTTGTTGACAGCGGATTGAACTGAGATGATGATGACAGCGGAGGAAGATGAGCGCAATAACGATTTGGGCCGCGAATCTTGATCTTGCTTGAGTGAGGTTGATCTTGCTTGCTTGAACAGTTGAACGTATGAGAGAGTTTGAGAGAGTTTGAGAATTTGAGAGTATGAGAATTGTGAAAAAAAGAGGGGGGGGGGGTGGGGTGATATTTATAGGGATTTTTCGGTGTAAAATACCCAAAATACCCCTCCAAAATAGCCGTTTATGACCGTTGGGAGGGGTATTTTTGGTCAAAAGCCAAAGAAATTACCAAAAACCCCCCAAAAAAATTCTGCCCCTTTTAATTAATTTTTTTAAAAAAACCGCAACAGTCATAAGACCGTTGCAGGCGGGCCGGACCGGGCCGGGCCGGCCCGCAGAAACAAACGTCAGGGCTTGGCCCGGGCCCGCTGCCGGGCCAAGCCGGCCCGACCCGCTGGGCCGGCTGGGCGCCCGGAAGCCCGGCCCGGGCTCCGGGCCGGGCCAGGCCCGTGGCCCGGTCAACGGCACCGAGCCCGGGCCGGCCGGGCCGGGCCTCGGGCCCGCGGGCCATTTGGACACCTTGATTTAGGACCATAGACAATTTGAGTCATGACATGAACCTAAACCCAAGCCCGATCATAAGATGGAGCTATTGTTAGAGACAGAATCAGAGGCAAAGTCTGAGTTAATGCTCCAAGCAGATTCCACATTTGATCTATCATCCAAGCTACTTATAAATCATATATATATTGTTATTCTAGTTGATCCACTGCCTCCAAATTGGCAAATATTATGTCTTTTCTTAAACTCATATGTGCCACCATTGGATTGTTACTCTCGACATGGTTGCTTGAGTTTCTCTATATTATGTTACTTCAAAACTTAAGGTCTAGTTTTCTCTAACCAGGAAAAATTTGATGCTAAAATGAACACGAAGCACTTGCTTATTCTTTTAGAAATGGGAACAAATCCTACTTTAAGAAAGACTCGTGTACAAGGTGAAAAAGAAAATAGAAGGTGGTTTGGAATTTTTAATTTTGAGTCCTTTTGGATTCCTTCATTTAGGTTCTTTTATATGTCTTTTTAGGTCTTTCGAGTTTTCTTTTTATTAGGTTTCTTTTATTAAAGTTTGAGTCAATTTAGGATTTTTAATTTGAGTATTTCTATAGCCATAATTATAAAAGGCAGATTTCTTGTTTTTATAGAATTTTGGTTTGAGTAGGATTGCTTCTTTTAGGTTTCAAGTTTTATTTTTCTATATAAAGGAATTTATGCCTTTCATTGTATTTATATTATATAATATTGAATAAAGGAAACTGAGTTTGTAGACTTTGTATTGGCAAATTCATTGAAATCTTTTGCATGCGAGAGTTTGTGATCAAGTTGCTGGGGTGTAAGATATGAAAGAATTTTGTGCATGTGAGATATTAAGTCAGTGGTCAATTCATTCTCCAGGTGAGATGCCCAAAACATTGTGATGTAGAACACAAACGGTTTAGGGATTTGTGAGGAATTTGGGGAAGAACAAGATGACTGGGTGGTCTATAATTTTTTAAATCTAGAAACCCTATTTTAGTTCTCCAATGCACAGCCAGCACAATTTGTATATGTTAATCCCTTCCGCTTCCGCTTCACTGTCACATATACTTGATTAGCAGATGGGCCGTATCCATGTGCTCTTATCACACCTTCAGCTTGTACAAATGATATATTTCTACGACCATCTTATCACTATTTTTGTTCGTCTGTCTAGATTGACTTTGCTGGAGAGGCAATTTTTTATAGTGTCATATGTTAATTGTTAGGCCTTATACAATCAATAGTTTGGTTATTACATTAATTTATGTTTTTTACCCCCACATTATTCGATAAAGTGGAGGAAGGAATGAATCCTTTTATACTCAAGATCACATGCATCATGCATGTATCCGACTTATCATATACTGGAATAGGGTCTGCATCCATTGGACCATGGTACTTACCTAAGTAATTTCAAAAGCATCATTGCTTTTCCACACAGTCCTTAAGATCTGTTCTAATTATGATGAGAGCTCAGACTCCAAGTGTAATGACCATTAGGCTCTAATGGAAGTACATGCCTTGTAGTATACCTTTGTGAATAGGACACTAAGTTAAATATGAAATTGAGGTCTGTTTTGGTCAGAATCCAAGTTAAATCTGAATCTTGAGGCAGCATAAATCAATTAAACTGGAAAAAAATTGATTGGTATGCTTTTTCGACTATACACGTGCAGTGCATGTCAGTCGACACTGGTGATGGATAATTGCAAATAACGAGGTCGAAATCAATAAATGTTTCTTTTGTATTGTATTCTTTAATTTTGTTTTTATTTTATTTATTTTTTTGTGATGAAAGGCGACTTTCGACTGCCTGAACCCACTATTTTATCACCTGAACCTAGCCTCGATCATATCATGAGTATATTGTCCGCATGAGAAGTGGCTTGGGTTTAAATAGAGAACCATAGTCATGCTTTTGAACGATGTGGCTTTTGCAGATAGAATATTGGTGATTCCACATCAAACCTTGCGCCATGGGGATCTTTGCATATAGACATCCAGTTTAACAGGTTTGTGTTATTCTAAAGAGGGCAGACAGTTAGGTATTTCATTAAAATCTTGTTATGCACACATCATCTAGTTCTTTTGTGTATTATTCCTTGAGATGTCCTGGTCCTATACATATCAGGTGAAGGCATTTTAGAAAATTTGTCATCTCCAGGAAGGGACTGAAATAGGGTAGAATCACTAACAGTGAACTTCTAACACAAGTCCGATGATGAAAAAATTCTTTAGAGAATTGATGTTATCTGCATCCTTACGATACGGCTAGGATTCAAGTCGGAGTTTATAACTTTATATTATTTTAGTGGTGCATTTGGTGCGCAGAATGCTATATCCCTGATGCATGACAAAGAGAATTTTTTAGGAAAACTAGGAAGGAATCAAACACGTAACTAGCGAGCAGAAACTCATATGGAGCAGAATCACAAGGCATTAATTTAAAGGTTAAAATGTTAATAATCAATTGTTTTTTTGTTATACAAAACAGGCCAATATTTAAAAAAAGAATGACTATTAATCCAAGTATAACTTTATTAAAAAGAAAGTCCAACTCAACTCAAATTCTATCAAAAGAAAGATTCCTAATTCAACTTGAATTCAATCCAAGGTAGAAATACAACTACTCAAAAAGACTTGCGGAAGAATGACTTCGACTTCACTAAGACTCTTAAAAGAAAATAATAAATAATAATTATAATTCGTCTTTGACATCTATAAAAAAATATTAATCATTAGTCACACGATCTCCATCAACTCTTTCCAGTTGAGAAGAACTCAATTCTAGCGAGTGAAGATGCCAATATCTTCTCAAGTCATTTTAGATGTTGTATCTGAATTGTGGTAGGCAAACAAGTATGGATTGTTAACCGTTAGATATAACTCAGCTTTCCCCCTCATGTTTGCATTTGGACCACCTGGAAAGACATCTGATAGAATGAATACTAGATTAGGTTCTAGTACAGATGGGGTTAACTACAACATATTTTAAGTTGTCAAGGATGAGATTCGAATCCAAGACATCTAGAAATGTGAAGCTTGTTAGGATCATGTAAACGACAATCAATATTATGTTGGGAATGAGGATAGCGGCCACAAGGGTGACAGTTTTGTAGTTTTTGGGCCCGAGGGACAATTTTATAATTAGGTGCCCGAGTGGCAATTTTGTAAATAGGGTCAAATTAACCTGATAGTAGGGAGGGGGTTATTGTTAGGGTATGGAGAAAATGGAAAAAATAGAGTGGAAAGTATAGAGTAGGAGTTTAGGAGTAGAAAATAATTTTAGATCTTGGGAGATCGGGCTTCCTCTCTTATTGAGGACATTATCTTTGTATTTTCCGTCATTATCTATTAAAATTTTCTCTTTTATTCCTTCAATCCATACAATTTCTCATCAATTGGTATCAGAGCTCAAGATCCATGACATTGATATTTGATGTGGAGGAGACTAGGACCGCACTGAAGCAATCTTTGGAGGAGATGAGCCGTCATCTATCAGAGAACTTCAGATCCTCGATCCATCAAATATTTGCTGAGACGCACAGTAAATTAGCGAAGGATCGTGCAGAGATCGATCGCCGCTACCTTTTCGATGCGAGATCGAAGGCAGATCCAAAAATTTCTAGCTCAAATCTACCTGATCTGGAGACGGAACCGAACGACGTAGATCCGAAGCCAACAGTCATCGGTGAACCAGATCTGACTCCGGCGACCGGAGGCGACGAACCACCGGAGGCGACGACCCCAACTGGAGGTGACGGCCCCCACCGTGGCTGCCCCGACTCCGACGAATCCTTGGAGGCCCGTCCCGAGTCAGGCGAGCCCCCACAGGGCCGCTGCCACTCGGGCTAACCCTGGAGACCCGTCCCGACTTAGGCGAGCCCCGATGGGCCTCTGTGAGATGTTTCGAGCGTCATCAGCGACTCGTCCGGCAGAATCTGGGACGGTCACCTCCGCCAATGCCTTCCTCAAGCTCCTGCGAACCCAACAGACCTTTTGTCGAGACCAACGGCCACCGGAGTCGCCGAAAAATGGGATTGGCACCGGCGAGCAGCCACTGCTACAGTATCTACTGGATCAGCTGTTGGCTTGAGCCGGCTCAGCCAAGCCGTCGGCCCGAGTTGTCTCAGCCGAGTCGCCGACCCAAGCCATTGACTGGTAAGCGGCTGCACAGTGAGCTGTATTTTTTGAAATTCCTGGGCTATTTTCGGATAATTTTCTGTGCAGCTTCTGTATTTTGATGATTCCACGCCCGTTTGGAGTCTAAATTCAAAACAAGCGCCGGTGCATAGACGACTTAGCCGCGGATGCACTATCACTCATGAGAAAACATTTCGACGAGGACGGAGCTCGTGTGTGGCCTTTTGATCTAGGTGGAGGTGATGAGACATGACACAACACTTGGAGAAGCGCACTTGTTGACTTCATCCACCACTTTGAGGACAATGTGGGTTTTGGGGGACGGAGTAGGGTTGGAAACGTGGATAGACCACAAGGGTGGCAGTTTTGTAGTTCTGGGGCACGGGGGACAATTTTGTAAATATGGTCAAATCAACCCTATAAATAGGAGAAAAGGGGTAGTGTTACGGTATGAAGAAAATGGAGAAAGAAGAGTAGAAAGTAGAGAGCAGGAGTTTAGGAGTAGAAAATAGTTTTAGATCTTGGGAGAATGGTCATCCTCTCTAATTGAGGACATTATCTTTGTATACCTCATCATTATTTATAAAAATTCCCACTTTTATTTCTCTAATCACTATAGTTTCTCATCATACTAGAGGGTGGTTGAGTAGTGTTGCTCAAAAAAAATCATTCAATAAAAATTCTTCTAGTAAAGCCTAAGTCTCATACAGATGTTACTCCACTAGGTACTTAATCAACTATATAGATTACTTGCAATAAGATAAACAAGCACAGCGGAATTAAACCAACACATCGGAATTAACAAACAAGCAAGTAATAAAGAGATATGAGTATGAGAGACAAACAATTGCAAACACAGATAGATTTATACTGGTTCACCCACTCTATGCTATCTCCAGTACCAAGCCAATCGACTTGGATTTTCACTGTACAACTCTCAAGTGAGGGTAAACTTGCCTCAAATTAGAGGGCTTCTTACAAACTTGTCTCTTCTTCGATAAGAGAGCTTATACAACCAATAACCAATAACCTCATCGTGTGAGGACCTCGTGCAAGAGTCTTTTCAAATACTAAGTACAAACAACTTACCAACCAACCACCCTTGTGGTTATACTTACTTTTTGCAGCGATTACAATGATCTTATGACCGATTGGTTTGAAGCTCGTGTGAATAAGTGGCTATAAGAAAAGCTTTTGATCTCAAGAACAAAATAGAGAATCAAATTGCTTGAGAATCAAAACAACTCTTAATCCAATCTCAAAAGATAGAGATAAAACTCTATAGCTTGAGATAAAGATAGGCTAGAAATCATTTAAAGATTACGACAAAAACTGAATCGAAATTGGCCAAAACTGAGAGAGCAATGAAAGAACGATGAGAGCTTTGAAAACTTTATAAAATCGCTTTTTAAATCGCTTGAATTTTTTTCTTGTTTTTTTAATTGTCAAAACCTAGCAAAACCTTTCAATATTTAAATAAGACTTTTGTACAAAACAGATGTGAAAAGTCTTCTCGTCATGTTCAAAAAGCGACAAATCGCGTCATTCAAGAAAGCAGTCAATTTCTGACCGTTGGTGACCTAGGCGTCGACTGTAGTATATTCAGGAGTCGAATCTGGATCCTAGAAGTCGACTCCTGGCACTGAATGAGTTGACTTCCAGCCAGTGACTCAAACCACTCTGGGTTTGTCATGACTCCATGAATCGACTTTAGCTCATCTGGGAGTCGACTCCCTCATGATACATGGACATGTGTCATGAAGGAGTATGACACTCTCGAAATACATTCAAAATATTTTCAATATAATTTTTATAATTTTAAATATTATTCTAAGTGTGTGGAGATTCATATCAAAGGCTTTAACATATCCAAGTTCATGGACTAAAAGAATACATAAAATACATAAAATACATCAAAATGCCCTCTTGATGTAGCTTGATGTCCATCTTCTTCCATGCCTTGGCCATATGCTCCAATTCTTTGACTTCACAGCTTTGAGCTTCATTGGTCGATCTTTGGTCTACATTGTCCTTTGACTTTGAACTCCTCATATGAAAACCTTTTTGTCACCTACACACTCATTTAATATAATCAGCACCATCATTTGTTAATCATCATTCAAACTATATATGGTGTGTCAATATCCAACAAAGTTCTTTGTTCTGATACTTATATTGAGTTACTCTTCCAAAAGCTTAAACAGAAGGTTGAGGTTGAGACCAATCTGAGCAAGTGAAGTTGACACTTTTTGAAATAAATAGTTTAAGATAGCATGAAGATCAACTTATGTTTTACCAATTAACTGGCAACCAGATGACATGATTAGTTGAATCACTGTTAGTCTTATTGTTCATCCATTTTTTGTATGCTTCTTATGCTATTGGATTCTTTTAGTAGGGTCAAATTGTCTGTGGTTTCATCATTCATGGGAGGTATCTGTTGTTGTTAAATTAGTCGTGTAAAATAGAAAATATATTTGTTTGCTGGTACAGTTATGATGCCTCTTGCTGAGCTTGCATTCAAATATGGCAGGTGTATGATGTGACAGAGTATTTGGATGACCACCCGGGCGGAGATGATGTTCTCCTTTCTGCAGCTGGTATTGCACCCCCTATATATATATATATATATATATATGGATTAATGGGTATCATACGTCATATGAGATAGGCTCTCATACGCCCTCTCACATAAAACAATCAAGTACAAACCCACATGGGCTTGTACTTGGTTGTACTTGGTTGCTTTATGTGAGTAGGTAAGGGTTTTAGACTACCTCTCACATAAAGTAAGGTGAACAATAAAATGAAAAAAAATTTCAAAAAAAAACAGATGGTGGGAAATGGGGGCGCCTCCTTAGATTGAATCTGGGTTTTCACACACACACACACACCTTTTTTGCATACTCTAACTTGAATTTGATATCAAATCTTTGATCACTTTCGTTAATTGTTGTTTCTGATCTGATCATGTGATTGATCTATGAAGGGAGGGACGCAACAGAAGATTTTGAGGATGCGGGGCACAGCATGGATGCTAGAAAGCTCATGGAGGACTATTTCATCGGAGAGATTGACACGTCCTCCAGCACCATCCCAGAGCTCGAGATATTTAGAAAGGATCAGCCTGCCGACAAGCTCCTGAACAAAGTAGCGCAATACTGGGCCTTCCCAGCGGCTGCCATTGGGATCTCAGTTGCAGTTGCTGCCGTTTTCTACATTCGCAAGAGATAGAACCGTGTGGCCACACACTATATATCAATGTCAAACTTTCTGATAGAAAGACAGAACTGAAGATGGATGAATTCCAATATGTAAAGAATTTCAAAGATCACAAAAGCAACTTTTAAGTCTAGAGCCGATATAGTGTTCTTTAATGTATCTTCCAAAGGCTAATTCCATGAGGTCAAAATTTTGATTGATGTATTTGTATTTGATCATATTCTGTTACTGTGCATTTAGCAGATTGAAACAACAAAGATATTTATGCTCAGGTTTCTATCGAATTTCTCCATACATTTGCATACACACAGGGCATTCCCTCTTTGCATTTTGCTTCATTCACAAGAATCACAACCCTGAAGACTATGAAGAACATGAAAACTGACATGCAAAACACAGGTAATTTATGGCGATATACGTGAAAACCTATTGAATTGATCCGAGTATGATCTTCAGTTCTTGCTGGCATCAGAGAAGAAGCTGTTGATAGCAGGCATGACCTCAGGACGCCGGTGGCTGAGGAACTTGCGGAATCCGTGCTGGCTGTACCTGTGCCCCTCTTCAGCGTTCTCCAGGACCGCGGTGGCACGATGGTCTTTGTTGATCCTGTAAATAATAATTATAAATAGTATTGTTATTACTCTCCTGAGTTGAAACCAGAACCCTAGTTTGATAGTACCTGACATCAGGATTCAAGAAGACGTTCCTGGCGAGTTGGAACACGCACAGGGTCGACACGAAGGTCATTGCAGCCATTAACGGGTACACCTCGGGCTTAATCCATCGACCCATCTTCTCCTCCCCTCTGCAACTAATCAGATGCTGCTGATCAAGATGTTGTTTAAGCTTACGTGCTTCTCTCAGCATGCGAATGTGAAATATATATAGAGATGGTCAGAGGGCGGACGGATTCAAATGGGAGAAGTGTGGAGGAATGGGGAACTCTCTTTGTTTTTCTGTGGGCATGACTTTGAATTCTTTTATGATCATGTTGAGGTCAAAAGATTCAAATACCAGGGGCTTAGGTACCTGATTTTAGTAGAATTTGTTATGTAATCTTAGGATACAAGAGAATGTGTTAGTCTTAGCCTCAACTTGTGTATGTTAAAAGAACCATAATCTTTAGAGAGATGAGGATAGACTTTATATGCAAGATATTCGCTGTTAATATATTACTACATTTATGTTAGAAATAATCAGAGGATGTGTGTGCTGTGCATTTGTCTGGATTTCTTGTTGTTTTTACTTTTTTTTTAAATAAAAAAACATGTTGACATGTTTCAATCGTTTTGTTTTTTTTAAAAACTAATACTGAATATCCGTATAAGAGCAAAAAACCTGGTGCTGAGCCAGCTTTTTTCCAAATGGTCCAACTCACCGTCAGAAGTGCACAAACCTGGTGCTGAGCCAGCTTTTTTCCAAGTGGTCCAACTCATTTTACCAAGACGGCTAACCGGTTATATGAAAAATTGTGGGAGCAAGCATGTAAATAAGACGGCTAAAAGGCATTTTAACCAGTGTCCAAAGTGCACGGACACCTCTAAAAACCAATCCACACAATCAAGACGCGGGACCCGAGACCGACACGGGTGTTTCGATGAGTGCAAAACCGGATGAAAATGAGAATAGTGTGTTTAAGTGTGTATTGTCTTGGGGTTTTTGGTTTATTTTATTGGGGGGGTGTAATTTTGGGTGTTTGGATTTGGGTGTATTTTGGGGGGTTGTGTGTGGTTTTGAGTTTTTTGAGTTTTGGGTTTAAGAAGGATGTCCCATGTGGCGATGTGACATTGCCACATAGGACAAAGATTCAAAAACATCCCTCATTTGTAATATAGATGTCTTGAGGTTTTTGGTTTATTTTATTGGGGGATGTAATTTTGGGTGTTTGGATTTGGGTGTATTTTGGGGGGTTGTGTGTGGTTTTGAGTTTTTTGAGTTTTGGGTTTAAGAAGGATGTCCCATGTGGCGATGTGACATTGCCACAAAGGACAAAGATTCAAAAACATCCCTCAATTATAATATAGACTAGTCATAACCCGTGCCCGCGGGCACGGTTCTATTAAGATTTTCCCCCGCAAAATCTTTGTTCCCCAAAAAATTATTTCCACAGTCAAAATTACGCAGAAGAACAAATTAGCGTAAAAATATTTAGCGGAATGGACGCATTCGACGCGGAACAACAAATTCGGTACGGAACAAAAAATTCGGCATGGGCGCCTTCTGTGCGAAACAACAAATTCGGTGTAGAACAAAAAATTCGATGCGGGCGCCTTCGGCGTGGAACACCAAATTTGGCGTAAACAAAAAATTCGGCGCGGGCTCCTTCAACGCAGAACAACAAATTCGGCGTAGAACAAAAAATTCGGTGCGGGCACCTTCGGCACGGAACAACAAATTCGGCGTAGAACAAAAAATTCAGCGAGGAACAACAAATTAGCGTAAAAAATTTTAGCATGCGCCTTTGACGCTGAACAACAAATTCGGCGTAGGCGCCTTCAACACGGAACAACAAATTCGACGCCGGCGCCTTCGGCGCGGAACAACAAATTCGGCTAGGAGCCTGGCTTGTGCGGGAACATCTGTGATTATATGTACTACAAATGCCACAACGCGACACTTGATGAGTTCTCACTTGGGTATTGGGCTCTTGTGGCAAGTCTTGACGAAGCCTTGCCCTTTTCCTATCATGAACGAGAACATTGTAAGACATGATAGTCGCAAAGTTTAAGAACATCTCATGAAGCTGTGCACTATCAACGGAGTCACTTAAGTGCTGCAATAAGCATACACAAATCAGAATGTCACACACACAAAAGTGCAAAAAAAAACAAAACAAAACTTAATTAGAAATTATAGTTAAAGCAACAATTGTTTTGTGCATTCTGTTTGGGCTTGAAATCTTACATGTGGCTCAAGTATGTGCATTTTACATGTCAAGTATGTCTCAGGCTCCACTATGTGCATTCTTCAAATCAGATCAATTTTTTTTCATGTTAGGCATTTTAAGTGAAAATTTTGAAATTGTTCTTCATCGTAACAAAATTGCAGCTATTTTATACATAGGCATGATATTATATATAACATCATCCTTTGTATCCTTTTGCTCATGTAACTTCAGGGTTCGTGTAGTCAGAAGCATCCTTTCTATCATTCTTCCACTATATGTGTGTCATCAAAACATATCACTCATTATAGAAATAATGACACTCATAATTCTGCGATCAAATTTTTCGTTAGATTTTTGTAACATGTTTCGAACAACTAACATGAGATAACACTTACAATGTAAGGGACCAGGATACCGATGAACTTATGAGGCATGGCTCTGAGACCCCGCAATTCTCGGCACCATTGTTGCCCTTTTGAGGCATTCTTTGCCTCTTGTTGGGATTGCCTTGGAATTTGCCATCTGAGGAATTTTTGGTTGTTAATTTTAAATTTTAAAAGTATTTGGTAGTTTTGTTAAATGTAGCACCTCGTCACCCTCTTTTTTTCGAATTCCCGATGCATCTATCTTTTATCTGTTTTCAGATCTTATGTTATTATTAAAAATTTTAAGGATACTTAGGGTGCATAGCACAAATCACCCAACATACACACGCAACCGAAGCAAGAATCCAACCCATGAACTCCTCCAGCTTATTGGCTTCCAATATTTATTTTTACAGATGTAAATTATTTAATATTGTCTTTAACTTTCTTTACGTTGTAAAATGAAGTTTAAGGTAGGTTTTGCTAATGTTCTGAATGGCTTAGTTCAATATGGTTTTGATAAGAGTAATGAGAGTTAATTTTATTTTTTGAATAATTAATCTTTTTCTTATTAGAGTGCGTGCTATCTTTTTGGATTATGAATAAATAATAAGAGTAATGAAAATGCTTGCTAGAGCATAATAGATAACATTTGAAGATAACAAATATATACAAAGAATGCAACAGTAAATGCATAAAACTGGGACTGAACCAATTCTAACACTGCAGACCCGATGCATGAACATGATTGCTCATCTCTACAAAGCTCCACTCAGGGACTCGGAGACCGCAATCGAAGTCATCAGTACAGTAGGCTCGTCCAAGGCAATTTTGTTGGCCGGGCTCGCATTCAAGAGGTGGCAGAACAGCCGCAAGGCCAAGGGCAAGCTTTGCAATAAGCCTAACATTGTCACTGGTGCAAATGTCAAATAAGCCTACATCGAATATATTCACTTCAAACTGCAGTTGCATTCAAAACCTGTAACATATCTGTATCAATGATATTTAATGTCTGGATGTAGGTTTGATGGGAAAAATTTGCCAGATACTTCGAATTCGAACAAAAGGAAGTGAAACTAAGGGACAAATATTATATCGTGGACCCTGAAAAGTCTGTCGACATGGTGGATGAGAACACTATTTGTGTTGCCGCAACCTTCTAGAGAAGAACAAAGAAACATGGTAAGCACATAAGAACTTGATTCTTGATCGGCTAACTTTTGGCTATTAACTATAAGAACTCACTCTTTTGAATAATAACTCGATCTTTGCGTTGATGTGCAGTGGGATACGTTGATTCATGTAGATGCTGTGAGTGGCAGATTCACTGCTCCATTCCTTTATCCAGAGCTCGAGTGGGACTTCCGTCTTCCTCTAGTGAAGAGCATCAACGTTAGTGGGGGCTGGTGAATGCAGTCATCAGATGGGTCATCTGGAGGAGCAAAAAAGACTTGCCTGGAGAGCTGAGTTCCATATCAACTACCTTAGAGCTAATCAGCCTACTTTCACTCTCAATTTCTCTAAAGACCAAGGTTCCAGAATTGGCACAAAGCTCCAGAAACACATGGCAGTTACAGATTAATCCAGCAACACATGGCAGTTTCCATATCAAAAATTCATAAATGCAGATGAACAAAGAAATTCTTTCAAAAACTCTACTTTCTACATGCAAATGTTTTCCAGCACAGAATTCTGGAAAACATATCAAAAATTCTGAATTGGCACAACGCACAGAATTTGCCTTATGAGTCTGAACATAGAAAGTAGAGATGCATGTAACCCATTCAAAATTCATTCTCAAACTAAAAAAGAATTAAAATATTCAACTGACCAGAACCAAGAAATCAACAGAGAGAAACGAAAACAAAATCCATGTCGTCAGACCGTTGAAATTATATCACCGAGGAGATTTCATTGTTGAAATCAAAAACGAAAACAAAATCCATCCCTTTTTCTCTTTGTTTTCATGTAAAAACAAAATCGAAAACAAAATCGACAGATCGACCAAGGGTTTCAGGTAAAAATATCCCATCCATTTTGGCTCGATTGCTGTGATCGGCAATGGGATTTCATGAAGAAGCCGGCGGTCACGATCTGGGTCGCCGTCATGACTGGGCCCGTCATCGGGTGGTTGTGGCAGCCGAGATGGACCGGTTGAAGGCGCCTAATTTGTGTTGGGGATTTTGCGTGGCGAGGTTTCTGCTTTGGGTTGCGAGGTGAAAGAGCTTCAGTGTGGTCATGAAAGAGTTGCGTTGCGAAGTTTAAGAACATCTCTGAAAGAGATTCCGTGCAAATTTTGCGTTGCGAGGTGAAAGAGCAGCTAGGCGGGAATTTTGCGTTAGGGATTTTTGCGAGATGAAAGAGCTGCTTTGGGGAGATGATTCCTCTTGCAGCTTTGGGGAAATGAAAGAGCTGCTTTGTGGAAATGAAAGGTCTCAGGCAAGAATCTCCCCAAAAGTGTCTTTTGCTCTTACCCAAAAAGTCTGTTGCTATCCCCGAAAACGATTTAAATTTTGAGGCTGCTGCTTTCTCCAAAAAATTCTGTTGCTATCAAAAGTATGTTTAAAATAAAACCCCTTCATCTCTAAGTTTAATCTCAACCATCGATTCAGCAAGATTAAATCCAGACCGTCTTTTATCAATCAGTTTGTCCTAGTCAGCTTGTCCTAGGGATTCAAAAATCTCTGTCAAATGTATAATAGATTTATATTTATATTGCAAAATGCAACGGTTAGATAAATTTTGCAAGTGGAGTATTATTAATTTATTAGCAAAGCAGCAACAATAATAATGGAGAAGAAAAAGGCCGGGGGTAAACTGCTATTAAAGTAGAAGGGTATAACTACACATCTAATTATCACCTCTTATTTCTCAAAAAAACCCAAAAACTCTCTCTGCTAGGTTCGATTCTGCATCAATGGCGATGAACAACCTTCCGGTCCAGAAGAACACTCTCTACGTTGGCGGCCTCGCCGAGGAGGTGAACGAGTCGATCCTTCACTCGACCTTCATCCCTTTTGGCGACATCAAGGACGTCAAGACCCCGCTCGATCAGGCGACCCAAAAGCACCGATCCTTCGGTTTCGTCACCTTCCTCGAGAGAGAAGACGCCTCGGCGGCGATGGACAACATGGACGGTGCAGAGCTCTATGGCCGAGTCCTCACCGTCAATTACGCACTCCCCGAACGGATTAAGGGCGGTGAACAGGGATGGGCTGCTCAGCCTAGTAAGTCCTCCTTTAAGTTCTCGAATCCGATGAAAACCCTAGTCATAGATTTGAGAATTGGCTTCGTTTCTTGAATGACGATGAAGTCTTGTCGACTGACATCCTTCCGATTACTAAACCCTACATGAGCTATAAAATTAGTTATGTGACATTACAATAATTAGAGGATTGATGTTGAAGTAATTTAGGCTTGATTTGCTTGGCTAGTTCATGTGAATTGTAAAAGTAATAGTCGTAGAAGAAGGGGAGAAGCATATATTTTTTTCGCATTCTGTTTGGAGTGTTCTACGCGTTTGAGGCTGTTTTCTTTACGAGCTGGCGATGGATGGTGAATATTGAGTAGAAGTCCTGAAGAGATCACGAAAATAAGGCATCACTAAAGAAATGTGTTCGTATTCATAATAATATTGTTCGGTATATGGATTTAAGGGGATGGAATGTGAATGAGATGAGGTTATGTTTATGATATCATTTACATTGCACGACTTTGGATTTAGAGTCTTTGACATTGTATTTTTGGAGGAGGAAGTCTGTTGTTCATATTTAATAGAAATGGGTTGGGATACGGTTGGATACGACCATTTAAGATGAACAACTACAATAAGTTTTATGAAGGGAATAAAAATGATCTGGATATTGACAATTACTGCCGCCTTAGCTACAAACTGATGTGGATGCAAACTGACTGGAGTTGATGGAAGGAATGCTCAGAGGTTGGAGGAGATCTTCACTAATCAATATTGCACCGTTGAACTTCATAATAAAGAGTATGCGCTAGATAGCACTAGTCACCTATTTTGTTTGTACTTTGTGATGGGGTTTCCCTAATTAAGGCCATCTACATTGATGCTTTGCAAAATATGTCAAGCTGCGACTAGATTGGACTAACATTCACGTCCCGTGTTGATATAGAAGCAACCTAGCTTTATTTCTATTGTATTTAGTAAATTTACTCCTGCCTTGCCTTGTTATGCATTTGGTTAGGGTCATGTTTGAAACTACAAAATGTCATGTCGTTTAGATGGTGAACACAATGATGTACATTATACAATAACATTTTTAAATGCTAAACAATAACTGAATATAAGGAATCCTTCATCAAAATAATGGGTAGGAGATGCCTCAGTCATATTAGGCTGACCTAGTGTGGATCCTTTGAGCATTTTGTACCTGGTAGCATAGTTAAAATATAGAGCCATGGCATGTTGGACTCGTGTATCGGACATATGCGTCAAACATGATATTTTTATATTCAATATACTCTTTAGAATTTACTTAAGTACCACCATATCGTGTCGTGTCATTTCTGTATCACTACGTTTGTATCCATTCAACATAGTTATATACGCTTAAGTAGTATTATGAGGGTATTAATGTAGATACGCTGGTGATTCTATCTAAATGGAGACATTTATAGTTGAGTTTCGTGTGGCCAAGTAGTGTAGGTAACACCAAACGGGGCACTTGGTATAATACTTGGATGCAACAAGGGAGATAGGGAGTGATTATATCGCACTCAAAAGTTTTTACAAGACTGGATTAATTGCGGTTCTTACAACCGGTGTTAGTGCATAACAAGAGGACTTTATAATTTGTGCTTTAGTTTGCTTGATGTAAATACAAATAACTGGTCTGGTCCTATTAGAACCCTATGGATGCAGTAGTCCCTCGATCTTTCCCTCACTGTGTACAAGTATATATGCCTAGGCTCCAGATAGGAGGGAAGTCTTAACCACTCAACCTATCTATAGGAAACCAAATAATAGATAGCCAATTTGATTGAAAGAAACAGTAGATTATATGCACTACTGTCTTAAAAATTGCGATTAGGAGTACATGACGCTTGGAGTGCAAAATACTTGCAATATCTACCTTAGTTCTGCCTTGTTTATGTAGCTGCTGGTGGATGCATGTCTTCATCATATGTAGCTTACCTTCTTAGTTGGAACACTGTCAAATTTAGTACCCTTTGTATGTCATAGCATTAGGTACTCTCAAAGAATGGTTTGTCATTAGCCAAATTCTTGCTTTACCGCTGTTCATTAATACTAGAGTTTAAATGTGAAATGCTTAAAATTCTGTATCCCGTGATCCTGTCATTGTGTTTTAGCATCAAATGCGCCTTCCGACCATTCACAAATTGCCACCACTATGGATATATTGTCATATAATAGCAGTAGATTTTAGGTCCAATGATTGTTGGCTACTTGGAAAATCACCTTTACTTCATTTAAGTTCTAGAAATTTCTTTCCAAAAAGTTGGAACCAAATTGACGTGTAATATGCTCCAGTTTTCACAACAAAGAACATCGTTGATGCTTTCCGGTCCCGGATTGCAGCTAGCTTGCATAACAAACTCCAAAGTAGGAATTGATGGAAGTGATGTGATAGGATTGGGGACGAAATTAGGGCAAAAAGATGATATTTTATTTATATTTCGTGGAAATATATCACACCGCCTCCAATTCGAGAGAAAGGCCAACTCTCCCAATAACCCATGGCTAACTAATCTAAATAACTACTATTTTCTCATAATTGTCTGCATACCCTCACTCATAATCATTCCTTCTTATTTATAATAAAATCCTCCTAATGAGCTACTACCCCAAAATTACAGAAATGCGCTTCCATACTGTTTCCCCCTTGAAATTACAAAATTATCACTAGGATTTGTGTCGCCATCGACCTTTGTGTTTGTTTTGATCCGTTGCTGTCCTTCACAATATCCAACATATCATTACTCACTTCCTAACGAGACACCTTGTCCTCAATGTGGAATTCTTGAAAGACCATACCAAGCAAAAGTTACATTCCGAACCCTTGAAATGTTATGAATGCGCATAAAATACTCATTCTCATTTACAAATCCATGAAATCAATAGACCAAATGGAAAAAAATATTTGAATAAAGAACTTCATTGCTTAAATGATGTCATAGTAATGCAAGTTCTAAGTGAAGAAAACAGCTACTTTTAAAGCAATTTTGTTTCTAATGAAGATACAACAGAAATGAAATTTAAAAAATAATAACAGAATTATCTTTTTTAACTTTTCCACATCAAATCAAAAATGTTTGATCTCGGATGTTATAAAGAAATAGTTAAATTGTTATAAAACCAGACATTTTAAAACTCTAATACCATGGGAAAACATGTGGTCGGCAAACGAAATGACATACAAACATTTTCTAACTCCATCAGTAATTTATTTACACCCTCATCAACAGATATTTAGTATTTGATAGTATATGATTAATATTTTAGTTTTTAAGTATTTAATTATTAATAGTATTTGATATGTTTAGATTTAAGAATCTCCAAAACCATCACTGTGTGTATATATTATACACACATTTAAAGCATCTCCGAAACCGATACCGATACCTGAAACAAAACTGTCGAAACTAGAACTACGGACAAAACCGAAACGTGCTTCTGATACCACCGAAACCTAAATTTTGAGAAGAGCCATACCGAGACCGAAACCGAGACCTAAAACCTTGATTACAACACATCCACTTCACCACAAGTCGATGAATGGACCAACACGTCTCTACAAGATCGAACCTCTCTAATGTGAGTAACAACACATCTCCTCTTGAGAGCAACACCACCTTCTTGAGGTTTACATTGTGAACATCAAAATAACAACTCCCTAAGCCTTGAAGATGAAACCCATATAAGTATAGTGTGGCTAGGGTTTTGGGTTCTACTGTAGAATTTTTGGTTTTGAATGAGCAGAATAAAGCTCAATAAGATTTGAGAAAGAAAACAAGAGCTTTAGAGGGCTTTGAGCTTTTCTTCTTCTTTTTTCTTTTCTTTTTCATCTAGAATTGTTACTAAATGATCCGAGATCATTCTCTTATATAGGGGATGAAACTGCTAAACACCCCAAAAAAGCCACTCCCAATGGTCAGAAAACGGCTAGAAATATGACCGTTATAGACTGTTAGCAGGGCACCGATCGACCACAATACATCCCCTGGTCGACCCCAGGCAGACTGGTCAACTAGTGGGACTACTGGAGTCGACTTGCTGCATGCTGCCAGAAATCTAAGAGCAATGATCGACTCCTGCTGGTCGATTGCTTATTAGATATTCTGATATAGCTCTATAACTTAGGAAATAACTTTAAAAACAAATTTAAAACATTTTTATATGTTCTTAAGTGTGTGTGTATGACATCTTTAAGGCATTACATGATATCTAAGACAAGAAATAAATCTTACAACAAATTCATAAAGAGTATGTCTTCAAGTTTGATTTGTTCAATGCTCTTGTCGTGGAATCCTTTAATTCATCTAATGCCTTAGAGTCACACTATTTGCCAAGCCTTGCTACGAGATCATTGATATTTAAGTTTAGAGCAATCTTGAGCATAATCACTCGATCTAATTAAATGTGTCATACTTAATGAAATTCATTACACCACTAAACAATGTTTGTACATCAAAACATGTATTAAGATATCTAATACTCAACACTAGGGAGATGTAAGGTACCACTAAAGAAATACATACATAATGTGCATACTATATTAATAAAAGGGGTTTTCGCATATCCGTCCCTTAAATCTTGTGTATTTTGATATTTATTCATTAAATATGTGTATTTTCTCGCAAGTCCCTTAAATCTTAAACTTTTAACCTTAATAGTCAATCTCTCTAATTTTCTGTTAAAATCTAATGGAAATAGAAATATTCCGTTAGGGTTAGGTCTTACAAGCTTTTCGTGGGGGGTCTAGGTTTTCTGAGGAGGAGGCCGCCTCCTCCCTCCTCGTCTTCCTCCTCAAACGAGGAGAGGGAGGAGGCGCCGCCTCCTCCCCTGGGTGTTCGGGGGGGAAGGTGCCTCCTCCCCCACCTCCTCGTCTGAGGAAGGGGAGTCGGCGACGGCTCCTTCTCTGGGTGTCCTCTTCCTCGTCGTCGTCGGAGGAGGGTGAGGAGGCGCATCCTCCTCTCGGGTGTTTGGGGAGGAGGAGGAGGCTCCTCATCTTCTGGGTGTTCGAGGGGAGGAGGAGGTGCCTCCTCCTCCCCGGTGTTTTCGGGGGGAGGAGGTGCCTCCTCCGCCCCGACGTTTTCGGGGGGTAATGGTTAATTAGGGGAGTTAATGGTTAATTAAAGTTTATTCCTTAATTAATTAAATGTAATCATTATTTAATCATTAATTAATGCAATTTCAGTTAACTAGTTAACTTTTTAACAGAATGATGGAGGGACTATTAAGGTTAACGTTTAATATTTGAGGGATATGAGAGCAAATACGAATTTTTAAGGGACAAATATCAAAATATGCAAGATTTAAGGGATAGATATGTTAAAAATCCTTAATAAAATTGTTGAGGATCTGGATTTAAGCAGATGAGATATGAATGTACTGTTTGTATACAATATCATTTACGATATATGAAGTTGGATTTTGACATTTTTGCGGAAGGAATTATGTATTCATAATTAATATTATTGGGTTGGAATACAAAATTGATATAGACAACTATCATGTGTTATGTAGGGAATGAATATGATCTGGATATTGACTATAATCACCGCATTAGCTACAAACTTATAAGGATGCAAACTGACCGGTATTGATGGAAGGAATTCTCCAAGGTTGGGAAGATCTTCCCTAGTCACTTGCACTGTTAAATTTCATAAAAGGTAGTCTGCAATATGCAGTATGATTTATCTATGAGGTTTCTTAAAGTGTAGTGGGCGACCCCTAGTTAAGGACATCTACAGTGGTGTGTTGGAAGGGATGGTGAGCTGTCCCACTTTCACAGAGAGACAATTAAGCTGCATCTCTATTGTTTTTGGTAAATTTACTTATGACTTACCATGTTATGTGCATGTGTTATATCCGAGTATAGATGAGAGAATATAATGTAAGATGAGGGCTCAGAAGGTGACAAAAAGAGGTACAACATACAAATTCAGTTTAGATTAATGAATCCTCCATCAAAATCATGCTTAGGAAGAACTAATGCCGATACTCGATCTTCTTATGCTAAGTGGTAGTCCTGAAGTAGTTAATGTAGATTTTCCAGTGATTCTATCTATTAAATGGGGATATTTATGGTGTGAACTCACTCCCCCGTACTGGGGCATTGGCAGATATACTTGGGCACACAAGTGAGAGATGGAGGGATCATATTGCATCCAAAGGTTCTTATAAGACCAGATCAAGTGGTTTTTTATAACTAACGTTTGTCTATATTAATAAGTGTTTTTGATTTGCTCCCCAGTTTGTTTGTGTAAATACAACTTACAGGTCTGGTGCTGTAAGAACCCTTTGGATGCAATATAATCTCTTCCTCCCATGTGGGCTTGAGTATATATGCTTAGGCCACAAATTGGAGGGAAGTCTTAATCATTCTACAACTCATATGAACCCAATGATAATGTCCACACCTAATCAATTGAAACATTAGAATATCTACATTAATGTTTCTAAAGAACTTCTATGATGAATGCACCATTCTTGGCGGGCAAAGTACTTGAAAATTTGCAATATCCATCTTAGCTCTGCAATGTTTATATAGCTGCTAGAGTCGTCAGTTTTTTAGTTCTTTGAGAGAAAGGATGTGGTCTCAAACCCGAGTACCCTAGCCTACTTCCATTGCCCAACATTTACACCCTTACTGATGACTACAACACAACCAGAAAAGTTCAAATATCTTCCCCTAATACATCACAAATTGCCATAAAAGGCCCACCACAACATATATATAAACCAAAACCAAAAGGTAAAGAAGATTAGCATCGAAGCCACAAAAGTCAAACAGCTTCACAAAAACAAGACAAAACGTGATGATAGTTAGCATGATAACTTTAATTCCCTCAGGAGTCTGGGTCAACTCCTGATGGGTAAAAGCCAGAGTGCCCCCTTCAAAAACATCATCCTGATGAGTTCCTTCAGCCACAGCTCCACTGTGAGTAGCATCCACCATGTGTCCATGATATCCGACTCTGATTTCTTAGCCCTTACTGGAACAATGGGCTCCAAATATCAGCAACTCCTCTGGGACCAAGTCATGGAGAAAAATCTCTTCAACATGTTCAGATGTAGATTTCCTAACCAAAACATCACAAAGTAATTAAATTTATCAGTCAAAGCCATAACATGATGAATTAAGAAAGATCCTAGTACCTCTCCCTCCAAATTATCCATGTTACGACCATCACATATAGATCCCATTCAATTCGTCCTATCTTATAACAAAATTCCTTATCCTATTAGTCCACACATCCAAAATATTCATTGCTCTGCTAGTAATGTTTAGATTATGCTTAATAGATCTCCAGACTGATTGCACAAATCTGCACCTTTTAAAATGTCTGATATTCTCCTCACGAACACCACATAATACACAACTATTATCACCCTGCGTTCCCTTGTGCTTTAATATATCAACAATATTCAATTTTTTCTGAATCAGAAACCAAACAGTAATTTTAATCTTCAGAAAGTAAATTTCATTTATATGTATATGTGGCCTGAACATCCCCAAAATTAAGAAAGTATATATAAGACTTCGCTGAAAATAATCCATTCGTCTCCCACCTCCAAATTCTAACATCTGAATTCTGATTCTTCTCAATCATGTTGATCAATCTCAAGTCTCAGCATTTGAAAGAAATCATGTCTTCGACATGTTCAGCTTACCTCTTATTTCTAACACTGACGAACATGGTAACCGTAACATTTCATAGGATTAAAATTTTAATGCACACAGAATGGTTGCAATCAAAGAATACTTTCTTGACATTACTCATTAATAGTAGAGTTAATTCAATATCCATTGATTTTGCCATTATGTTTTAGCATCAAATGCATGTTCCCACCATCCAGCAATTGTTGCCACTGGGGATTTATTATCAAATAATAGGAGTAAATCTAAGTCAAAAGATTATTGTTTGCCCGAGTAATTTCATACATTTCATTGGGAGATATTTAGAATGATTTTCATGAAGTCATATGAATCTTTTCCCCCAAAAAAATTGGAACCGGATTGCCGTGCAATATTCTCCAATTTTTCTACAAAAAAGAACATAAACTAAAATTCCATATTCATATAAGGATTTTTTTTAATTTTATTTTTAGGTTTGTTATTTCCAGTGATGTATTGTGGATATCTTTCTTAAAAAATTGAAAAATGTTGTTGGAAGGAATGCTCAAAATTTAGGGGGAGATCTTCACTAGTAACTATTGCAAATTTGCTATGTTGAATTTCATAATAGATATATAGTGCTATATAGTATGGGGTATTCATTTTTGTAATGTGTAATATGTAGTGACCATATTCATTTTTTGTAAATGTGTAATGTGTAGTGGGTATATTCATTTTTGTGACGTGTAGTGGGTTATCCCTAATGCTGCATTACAAATTGTGGCAAGTTTTGCTAGAGTGGACTCACATTCATGCTCCAATTGCATAGGGTAACAAGTTGGCTATATCTATATCTCAATTGTTTTTAGTACATTTACAGCTGGCCTACTCTTCTTAGAGAGAGTGCGCACGTGCGTCTATATCTCTATTATTAAATTTACTACTGACCTACCCTTTTTAGAGGGAGTTTGTGCACACGCGCACACCGACGCACTTATGTTATTTAGCCTATTAGATGATTATCGGAACTTTATAATATGATGGTTTAGATCTAGGAATTAGGTTTCGACCTCTACCTTTTAGTATTGGACATTTCGTCTCGGTTTTGACGCAGACCGAGACGAAATGTCGGCCGTTTCTCGGTTTCGGCTAGAACGGTGCAGTTCGAGCCAATTTAGATCCAAAGTGGTTGGAATGGCACCGTTTCGGCCAAAAATGATGGTAAAATTTAAAAAACATTATAAATTCTTCCCGAAAATTGAAACTCAAAAACTCATAAATCAGCAGTAAAATTAAAACTCAAAAAATTAAAAAACATTTCTCGTTCATGTCGAGTCCCACCGTCAAGTCTTTGGAGTGCAGTCGTCGTCGTCGTCGTCGAGTTTTTGAAGAGCCCCCCACCTACGAGTCTTCGAGCACGTCATTGAGTCTTCAAGTCTTCGAGCACATGCCATGAAGTCTTCGAGCCGTTGAAAGATCTCAGAACTCAGAAGAACAAAAATCAGGCCGCTGTCAAGTTTTCGAGCGTCGAGTGTCGCATTTAACGCATTAAGCCTTAGTGCTGCTGTCAAATTACACATCTAGCTAATATGCTACATTTGTTTACAAGTTTGCCATTCTCTTTTAATAAAGAGATGGCAAACTTGTAAATAAATGTAAATGGATTGTTGAATGTGTAATTTGACTAGCGCACTATTGGAATCTCAGCTATTGCTTTTCATCTAACATATTTTGCTAACAATGTTACATTTATTTACAAGTCTGTCATTATGGGAACAGACTTGTAAAAAGTGTAATTATTTAGCAAACTGTGTGCCGTGAATAACAAAACTTTCTAAATGTTAGAATATACGTATTTTTACTTATTTTTAATTTTTAATAGTATTAAACATTAATATTTTAGTTAGAATTTGATATTAGTAATACAAATTTGATAGTGTTTGATAATATTTGTCTATTTGATAGATCTTTAAGTATTTAAAACTACCGATACAGACAAAACGAAACTCTAAACCCACCGAAACGAACGAAAGCTGACCGAAACCTAAAATTCCCAAAAGACCGAAACCGAAACCTCTAACCATGGTTTAGATATTAACAAGAAGTATAACAGAATGCAGATTAAATGGTAACTACATAACTAATCCTTCGTTAAAATAATGTCCATTAAATGACTCAATGTTATGCAGAACTAATGTGGATATTGTGAGCATTCCGTACTCCTATGTAGTAGTTCAAAAGATATCAAGTTAGATGGTTAATTGATTCACTCAACTAAAGGGGATACTTATAGTTGGGCTTCTTGCGAATAAAGTCGGGTGGTTAACACATCCCTGTTAACATGTGTTGGATAGGCATCCTTGGCTGCACAAGCGAGGGATAGCTGGATGGAATATATTGCATCCAAGGGGTTCTTTTCCTCTTCTAATTCTTTAATCATTATGGCTAAGGCAAGCTTAAGTCGGTCATTAGTACCTTACTAAGTGGGAATCTTGATGTGCTCCCCAGATTGTATGTATGAATAACACAAACTAGTCTGACCTGTAAGAACTAAGAACCCTTTCAATGGAATAGTAGCCCTCTGTCTCTCCCTCGAGCACGAATTAGCTGGCCATGCCTCTGTTTGGAGGGGTGTCTTAACCACTCTATTTATCCATTAGGAATCCAAGAATAAATTTTTGCATTCATTCGCTAGAAACATTAGACTATTAAGTATCAATATTCATTTATATCTTCAAGACTTCTAGTTAAGAGTACATAATACTTGGTGTACGACTAACTTGCAGTATCCGCCTTAATCATACCCTTTTTTTTGTAAAGCTGATTGAGTACGGATGTCTGCTCTACCTTTTAGTTTCAGCAACTGGCAGTTTTAGTTTCTGCAATTGGCATTGCCATTATTTGACATTCTCCGCCATTTTTCCTTTGTCATATACAGGTTACCTTCTTAGCTCTAACACTGATTTAATCAAGTACTCTTAGCATCCCATAATAATAGATACCTTCACAAAATGCCCACACATTCCCGAAAAGAATGACTGCAGCCTACAGAATACACTCTTTCATATTATTCATTGATGCTAGAGTTTAAATGTGATCGGTTCAAAATGTCCATGTCCCTCCGTTATGCCATTATGCTTTGGCATAAAATTCACCTTAGCACCATCTGCCAATTGCTGCCACTGGGGAAACAGTATCAAATAACATCAGTAGATTTTAGTCCCAAGATAATTGGTTATATTTGACGACTACATATAATTCGTTAGGGAATCTTCCCAAAAATTGAAACCAAATTGATGTGGTATTGTTCTTCAAATTCTATGGAGAACGTCATCTAAATTTTCATCTTCACCAAGGTTTTTTCTTTTTGTTTGTTGCTCTCCAGCCCTGGATTGGGGACCGTTAGCTTGAACACATTACTTGTTGACATCCTAACAAAGGTGGCTGGAGAGGAGACGTGGTGTTTCTTTTTCTGCTTGATGGCTGTGGACATCTTATCCAATTTACACATGCAACACATGTCATTCATTGATATTCAAACAATGGTGCCTGGAGTTAAGCTGTGGTTCTCTTTCTGCATGCTATTATGGATATTCTGTCATACTCTTGCTTGCAATGACCATCAATATGTTTATTGTCGTGTTTGGTTTTGGTAGCAGTGTAATCGATAAGTTCTGATAAGCTATGATCCTGGTTACATTTGGATATATATGCTTTCTTTAGGAATGCAACAATATGTGCCCAAGAGTTTAATTTGTTTAATTCATTCCAAAAGCAATCTTCTATTTGGGTGCGAAGAAGATGTAGGACCACACTTTGAGACAAATGTAACATCTTAGGCCGCTTAACCACATTTTAGAATGGAACTTCTAGAATTCCTGTTGTGCTCCTAGGTTTTTGTTCGTTTCTAGCGTCTGATGAGTTGCTTTAACTAGCTGCTGCTTTCTTAATAGCTCGACATATTGATTGTGCCTTTTCATGTTTTTGTTTTTGTTTTCCATTTTTCTTAGCTGTGTCTCCCTTGTATGGAGAAATTTCTGGGTCTTAGCACTTCAATTTCTTGGCTTCTTTCTCTCCCGTATAATGTTATTTTTGACTAAAATTTCATGAATGGTCAAATGATTACAGGTCTTTTCAATTCTGAGAATCTTGCCTACTTGTTTTGCCCGCAAGGGAATCCGCTAATTGCGCATGTTTTTAAGGCAGTTAAGCAGTTTAATATGGTAACCATCTTTATATTTCGGTTTTTCTTGCAGTCTGGGCTGATGCGGACACATGGTTTGAACGGCAGCAGCAAGAAGAGGAGATGAAGCGTCTGCAGGCAGAAAACCAAGCTGCCATGCTGGAAGCAGAGGAGATTCATCGCAAAAAACTTGCAGACGAACGTGAGGGAGAGAAGGATGAAGATGAAACATCACAACCCAACGGCGGTGGTGATCCTATGGCTATCGCTGAAGCAGATGCCCTAAACCAGACTGCCTAGTGACCCTACTGACGACACAGTGCTTAAAGAAACCCTCAAACCAATCACTACCGTATCATTTTTGCTACAAGTTGGAGAGGATAATCACCATGTAAATGTGTTGTGTTTACAAATCCTGTCTGTATTTCAGAGATTTAAAAATAGAACCCCATGATTAAATGTTGTAGCTTACTTTCTCTTCATCTCTAAGATTTTGTCTGCTTGATGTGTCTGCTTACCTATCAGTACTTTCTTTTCCAGCATAAGTGATGTTGGCCATTGGCATTGCTTACTGATACTTCTGGTCGTGGGCTTTTTGGCTAAATTTGATGTTTTGGGTTCACTGTAATTTGGATTGAAATTTTATGAATCAAGAAGTTACTTGTGTTTATGTTTTTAATTTCTATGTATTGATTGTAGGACAAGTATGAGAAAGGGGAACTAATGTCTGAAATTTTCATTATATTCATATGCAAACAATATGATCATTACCTTTTATGGTGAGGAAACAAATTTATTCAAGAAGCATTAAACAAAAATAAGCCAAAACATCAGAATTCATTTCTCAATCTGCAAGTCAGTCATTAGGTAAAATTGCTTGCAACTCTGATTTCAAGATAATAATTTCTTTGAGCGAGATCAAAGTTACTCAAGAAAAGATCAAGCCACCAGAGAACATGATGAGAAACCCATAAATCACTTCTTCAACAGCTCATGGCTTGTTACATCATACATGCCCGTGATCGAAGTCCATGTTAATCTTTCAATTGAAGAGGTCAATACATTTACTGCAACAGCAACTAAAATTTGTATTAGGCTACATAAATTATCGAAGTACAATGTAGAGCGACCTACAACCTGAAGGTTCAGCAGCTCGAAAAATGATTCATCTGAAGGTTGCCCAGAAAAATTTTGCTGGTAGGAGGTATGATGTCTTCATCTAGAAGCAGATCTGCAGACATGCCAAAGCTATCCAAAAGGTCATGATCAAACGAATCAATGGGCGTATCGACACAGGGCTAGCATTCGGTAGCCATGGGTAAGCGTCTGGAGGTGGCATAACACAGTTGTCGCCATTGAAGTATATGCGCCTAGGAAACGCCCATCCCTTCTGAAAGGTGAAGGTGGATGGTTCCTTCTGCAACAGCAGCTCCGACTGCACATTTCCGTACGGACCCGCTGTCATGAGCAAGTCATTGTAGAACTTGATACCCCATAGCATCGCCGTATCATCTGACAAGCCAAACCATTCAAGTTTCAAGTGTTAAAGCTGTCCAGGTCCATAGAAAAGCTAAAGACAGACACAGAAAAAAGAATCTTCCAATTTATCAACAAGATCATATCGCGGCTGGCCAACTCAGATTGTGATATGATTATGTACTAAAAGTTACCCGTGCACATTACCCGTGCACTATGTGCACGGTGACCGAAGGAAAAACTCAAACACACAATGCAGTGCAAGCGCGCAACCGACAAAAGAGTGAGAAGAGTGGGGGTGTGTGTATCGTCGGGAAGAGACGGAACCCGTGCGCAATCGAAAAATAGAGAGAAGTGTGGGTGTGTGTACGGGTATCGTCGGGGGTAAAAGGGGAAAAACCAGGCGCTAAAGCGCAAAAAATACCGGGGTCAAAGTGAAAAAAGCACGATGGCAATCCCATAAATGTGTGGAATTAGGAGTGGCATTTGATGTTATGAAAAAGCAATGGCAATCTTGCAAATAATTGGAATAAGCGGGCCATTTAACCCAACTCCAAACAACACCAACCAAAATTGGACCCACACTCCCACCCTCCACTAGATGGGCCCCACCATGATGAGGTGGCCAAACCTAAGCCACATCTCTATCAACCTATTTGTCCTAGTAGGGCAATGGCAATATGGTAAATCTCTATTGTATAGAATAGATATTGCGTACAAATCTACATATATTATATTGTATGTTATTTCAATATTTCCAAAATGCTTCCATTATTGGCAAAATTCCATGATGTTCTTCAATGTATCTTGTACATCATGCTTTCTCTCTAACAAGAGGCTACAAACAGGGGGAAAAATCAAAAGGAATGAAGGAAAATGTGCTCGGATTTAAATAACTTACTGATGGCTCCGTACGGGGTCAATGGCTTGTAATTGAAGCTAAATATTCGAGTGAGATTGTCGAAATTAGGGTGTTGGACGACAAGGTTCCATTGGGTGTAATTCATCATGTAGTTGAAATTTGTTACCGTGACCTTCACCCGCCAATATTCTTTGTAGTTGAGTTTAACATGCCAGTGGATTCTAATCGGGCACATATGTGAAGTGCATTGCACCAGTGGAGCGAGGCTGCTTCGACCAGGACCATTAATAGCAGAAGCCAAATAAGGCGAATCTCCCCTGTCAGTAGATGGCTATTGCATCAAAATTCCGACTGCATTATTAATATCAAGATGATACGATCAAAATGTGAGGGTGTAGACTTACTCTACGCAACTTCCAGGTTGTGTTATATTGTTTTGGCAGCCACAGGCGCATGTCGGGCAATTGACAATTGTGTCATTGTAGAAAGATGAAAGTGAAACACAGCATGTGGGAGTCTTCTGAGCAAGAAACTGGGAATATGTGCATGTAACGTTCCATGTCACTGTGACAAGATAGACACATGTGTTTTAGCTTTCAAGAAAGACAGAATTTTAAAAAAAAATCCATATCAAAATCTTATAATTAAGTTCTAACAAAGAAATAAACTGACAGCATCAACAGATGCTTTAGATTCTTGGCACAAATTCAACAAGTGCCTCATGTTGTGCCCTTAAAAGGGTTTCTTTTTTTCAATGTTCAATTCAACAGATGCTTTAGATTCTTGGCACAAATTCAACAAGTGCCTCATGTTGTGCCCTTAATCGGCATAAACTCGTGATCATTAACTCTATACAGTGGTACTGTTCCAGTCCGAAGACTGAACTAAATTTGATGCGACTACTTATTCCCTGAACCTCTATAATATTTGTTTAGATCCATTTTGGTGTGTGCAACAGCTAAACAATTAATACTCACAATCTTTCTGCTGCATAGACAAATGACAAAGAAGTAGCCTATTTATAGAATTGCTGTAATGTGAAAATCAGATGCCTTGAGAAAATCCAACTTGCTTACATATAAATGGATAATTAACTAAATCTTAATGACCTTATTGTTGGGTTTTAATGGAATCTTACCAATGATCTAAACCCACAATTCCTATCATAAATGTATAATACCAAGTTACAGAAGCGGTTACCTTGGCTAAAAAATTTGTCTTGCTGGTTGATGAAAATCTAAACCTAGCAATTCCTATCATAAATTAATAATAAGAATTTAATGAAGTAGATCTCCCTCTCAACGTTGTAGTAACATACATGATCGGATAGTTACTTTTACGCCCTACAACATAACAGCGACATCGACCGAATCTCTAAATCTCTCTATTTGATGGTATTTTTATTATATCACCTTGCATGTTACCTGGAATGTTTGGAGATAGGTGAGGCAACCTTAAGGCTTTTACTTATAGAAGACTAGAAATAACCCGTGCACAAAGTACACGGACACCCCAAAAACCAATCCACACAATCAAGACGCGGGACCCATACGGGTGTTTCGATGAGTGCAAAAACGGGTGAAAATGAGAACAATGGGTTTGAGTGAGTGTATTGTCTTTGGGTTTTTGGTTTTTTTGATTAGGGGGGTGATTTTGGGTGTTTTGGGGTTGGGTGTGTTTTGGGGGGTTATGTGGGGTTTTGGGTTTTTTGGTTTTTGGGTTTAAGAAGGTTGTCCCATGTGACGATGTGACATTGCCACATGGGACAAATTCAAAAACAGCCCTCAATTGTAATAAGGATCACTCTAACAAGGATTTATATTCTACCGTAAGATTAGATCTAATGACACACAAGGATGTTACAAGTATCTAACTCATAATATGATACTTAATATGAATTTAATTATGGGTTTATACATGATATGTAGTGTGTAGTGTGTGTTATATTGGGTGTGTGTGTAAAGAAAGGAGGAAGTTAATATAAATAGAAGTGATAGCCTCTCCTTGGGGCTAATCACACTTTCCCCCAAAATCTACATGGTATCAGAGCTAAAAACCCTAAAACCCTAAAACCCAAACCCTAGCCCCTCCCACGCGCCGCCGCCCGCCGCCGCCGCCGCTGCGCCCGTCGCTGCCGCGCCCGCCGCAGTCGCGCGCTGCCGCTGTTGCCGCCAGCTGCCGCTGCTGCCGCTAGTCTTCTTCTCCTCTCTCAAGTCCTCTTCTAGCCCCACAAAGCCCTACCTAGCCACAAAAAGGGAATCCCAAAAAACCCTAACCCTAGATCTATGGTAGAGCCATGAAAAGGACTCCATAGGTTTACGGTTAGGGTATGACCTAGAAGAGGAGGAAGAGAAGTAGATCTGCGGATCTGAGGAGAGAGAAGGGAGAGATCTGCGGATCTGGAGCGATGTGGGACAATCTTACCTCAGCTGACATGAAGGCCTTCATTGGAGAGATAACGAAGCTGCTTGCTTCGAAGGAGTTGGGATCCTCGAGTGGATCGACGCCTGCACGTCCCGTGCAGAAGCTGGAATTGATGCCCAATGATGTGAAATTGGAATGGACGAAGAATTACCTCAGTTGGTCCAGGAGGGTGCTTCTCATCCTGAGGTCGAAGGGGTTAGAAGGCGTCGTTCTGGGTTCATGCAAGGAACCGCTGGACAAGGATGGGGATGATTGGAAAGTCTGGAGCACCACCAACTCACTGGTGGCTGCTTGGTTGATGACATCGATGGTTCCACCCATTGCTGGGATGGTGGAGGCCATAGAGAGTGCTGCGGGGATATGGAGTATGGTGGAGAAAATGTACTCTGGAGCAGGGAATGTGATGCTTATGATGGAGGTTCAGGGCAAGGTCGACACCCTGAAGCAGGGGGAGATGTCTATTCTAGCCTACTCTGCGGAGTTGAAAAGGCTGTGGTCAGAGTTGGACCACTATGACCCTATTGATCTGTCTGATCCTAGGAGCGCTGCGATACACAGGAAGTGGGTGGAGCGTAGGCGTGTCACACATTTTCTGAGGAACCTGAATGGAGATTTTGAGGCCAGGAGGGCGAGTATGTGCCACTTGTCCTCCATCCCATCTCTGGAGGAGGCCATAGCTGCAATGGCACAGGAGGAGACCAGACTGAGGGTTATGAAGGATGAGGGTATTCAGGTCACTCGGGCTGCACTGGCTGTACCGGCAGTGGCAGCAGTGAGCGATGATCGAGAGTGCTACACATGTGGGGTGAAGGGGCACCTGAGCTTTAACTGCCCACAGAAGGGCAGTGGACGAGGACGTGGCACAGGAGGCAGAGGATGAGGTCGTTGGGGCCGTGGAGGCCGTTGACGAGGTCGCGGCGGCCCACGGGCCAACTTTGCTACCGCTGATGGACGACATGAGACAGTGATGATCGAGGCCACGCCAGCTGAGGCTTCAGATCTGGAGCAGCGGAGACAGTCCAGGTCGACTACTGAGAGCTCGGAGAGTCATGCAGACCAGACTGGGGATATTGCCTCGCCATTCGGTAACTTTGCCCACTTCGCTCACACAGGATCAGGTAACCGATTAGCCCTTTCATGTAGAGATCATATAGAGTGGATTATTGACTCAGGTGCATCTAGTCATGTGTCAGGAGCATATAGACAGTTTTCCACATATAAACCACATACGATTCATGAAACTGTTCAGACAGCTGATGGCACATCCCAACCCATTAGAGGGATTGGTACTATTCAGTGCACTCCCTCCATACGTCTCTCTTCAGTCCTTCACGTCCCATCATTTCCAGTCAACCTCTTATCTGTTGGCTCTATTGTTGATGATCTCGACTGTAGCATTACTTTTGACTCTACTCATTGTGTGTTGCAGGAAAGGAAGACTGGGAGGAGGCTTGGGACTGGCGTCAGGCGTGATGGACTGTGGTATCTTGACAGAGCTAGTGGGGATGCTGCACTGACTGTCGTTGGTGGAGAGAAGGAAAGGGATGTACTTCTGTTACATTGTCAGTTGGGACACTTGCCTTTTGATATTTTGAGTAAAATGTATCCCGATGTTTTGAATAGAGTGAATGAAATGAATTTGAAATGTGATGCATGTGAATTTGGGAAACACACTAGGACATCATATCCTAGTGTGGGGATGAGGAGTGTAGAGAGATTTCATCTTATTCACTCAGATGTTTGGGGGCCCTGCCCAGTGACGTCAGTAAGTTGGTTTAGGTGGTTTATCACCTTCATAGATTGTCATTCTCGGATGGCATGGCTTTATATGATGAAAAACAAAGGTGAAGCGTTGAAGTGTTTTCAGGACTTCCATAGAAGTGTCAGAAACGGATAATGGGACAGAGTATGTAAACAGGGAGTTTACATCTTACCTATCTGAGAGTGTGATAACTCATCAAACCACTTGTCCCAACACCCCTCAACAGAACGGAGTTGCTGAAAGGAAAAATACACTTGTTGGAGGTAACCAGGTCACTCATGCTCACCATGAATGTACCTAAGATATTGTGGAGTGAAGCAGTGATGACAGCCACCTATCTTATCAACAAGATGCCTTCACGGATCCTTGGTATGAAGTCCCCATGTGAGATTCTTATGGGAAAGAACACTTTTGTAGTTCCACCAAAAGTGTTTGGATGCACATGCTTTGTGAGGGATCACAGACCTTCTGTGGGGAAGCTGGATGCTCAGGCAATTAAATGCATATTTGTTGGGTATCCTTCAAATTAGAAAGGCTATAGGTGTTGGAGTCCCTCAGAAAGAAGGCTGTTTGTGAGCATGGATGTGACGTTCAGAGAGACTGAACCTTTTTATGGAGGACTGACAGATTCTACATCAGTATTTGATACTGGGGCCTCTCCAAACACAGGAGGAGCAGGTCGAGAGGGGGAGACTGATGACAGGAGGGTAGTGGTTGGACTTATACAGTGTCCTGTCAGGCCTACTGGTACTGGTCCTGATAGCAGGGAGGAAGAAAGGACCTTGGTGGAAGAGGAGGAAGACAGGTTGTACGGCAGGAAATATAGCAGGAGACAGAAGGATAGTCATGGCGATGGAGAACAACAAGAAGACATCTTTCCCACTGAAGAACCACTAGCTCCACTGCCACATGTTGAGATTGATCAGTCTATCACGCCTGCTTGAGTCCCGACTTCCTTACTGCCTTCCTCTCCTATCACGGATGGTAACCTTTCTTTGCCTTCCTCTAGTTTAGATCTTCCACTTGCATCTCGTAGGGAGCCTCGTATCAATGCCGGCAGGCATCCTGTACGGTATGGATATGAGACTGATATTGCTAATCATGTCTCCTATGCCTCTCTTACACCTGCATATAGGGCTATCATTGCATCCTTACAGTCTATCCCTATACCAAGTGATTGGCGAGTGGCAAAGCAACATCCCCAGTGGAAGAAAGCAATGCTCGAAAAACTTGAGGCACTGGAGAAGAACAAGACATGGAGACTTGTCTCCCTTCCAGCAGGGAAGAAAGCTGTGGGCTGCAAGTGGGTATTCACGATAAAGCAAACTTCAGAAGGGAAGGTGGACAGGTACAAGGCGAGGCTGGTTGCCAAGGGCTACAGTCAGACTTATGTGATTGACTATGATGAGACATTTGCCCCAGTAGCAAAGATGAGTACTGTGAGAGTGCTGATATCCTGTGCAGCGAATTTTGGATGGAAATTGCATCAGTTGGATGTAAAAAATGCCTTCTTGCATGGAGACTTACAGGAGGAGGTATACATGGTGGTTCCACCTGGCTTTGGCACATAACAGACGGTGGAAAATGTGTGTAGACTGGACAAGTCCTTGTATGGGCTGAAGCAATCTCCAAGGGCATGGTTCGACAGGTTCAGGCGTGCAGTCATCACTATGGGCTACAAGCAGAGTAATGGTGATCATATTGTATTCTATATACATTCAGGACAGCAGATTACTCTTCTGGCTGTGTATGTTGATGATATTATCATCACTGGAGATGATGAAGATGGAATCTCTCACTTGAAGGTAAGGTTGGCGAGAGAATTTGAGGTCAAGGACCTTGGACAGTTGGGGTATTTCTTTGGACTGGAGATTGCCAGGTCCAGGAAGGGTATAGTTCTCTCACAGAGGAAGTATGCCCTGGATTTACTGGCTGAGACTGGAATGTTGGGGTGTCGTCCAGCAGTTACTCCTATTGATCAGAATCATAGGTTGCATTCACAATCAGGGGAGCCAGTAGACAAAGAAAGGTACCAGAGACTTGTTGGACGCCTCTACTTATGCCATACCAGACCTGACATTGCTTATGCTATCAGTGTGGTAAGTAGATACATGCATGATCCCAGGACTGGACATATGGAGGCAGTCTTCAGGATACTGAGGTATCTGAAGAATAGTCCAGGAAAAGGCATATTATTTGGTAGTCATGGTCACATGAATGTGACAGGCTACTGTGATGCGGATTGGGCCAGTTGCCTAGATGATAGGAGATCGACCTCGGGCTACTGTGTGTTTGTTGGGGGCAACTTGGTCTCTTGGCGCAGCAAGAAGCAGGATTTGGTGGCTCGTTCCACTGCAGAGGCAGAGTACCGTGCTATGGTGCTTGGTACTTGTGAGATGATCTGGTTGAGATCACTTCTACATGAGCTACACCTGCTGAGAGAAGGACCATTGCGGTTGTTGTGTGATAACAAGTCTGCAATTAATATTGCCAACAACCCAGTGCAACATGATAGAACGAAGCACATAGAGATTGACAGGTTCTTCATTAAAGAAAGATTGGACAAGAAACAGTTGGAGATCTCATACATTACCTCTGGACAGCAACTAGCTGATTGCCTTACAAAGGGGTTGAACTCTAAAGGAGTGGAGGATGCTTGTAACAAGATGGGCATGATAAATATCTTTTGCTCATCTTGAGGGGGAGTATTGTGTAGTGTGTATTATATTGGGTGTGTGTATAAAGAAAGGAGGAAGTTAATATAAATAGAAGTGATAGCCTCTCCTTGGGGCTAATCACACTTTCCCCCAAAATCTATAATATGCAAACCATTAGGCCCAAACCAAGTCCTTTTGAACTCGGTTTTCTTCACCCAAACCGTCCCATGCTTGAGCGGTTGCGGGTTCTCATCAGATCCCTCCTTGCAGGTCCAGCTTGGACCCGGTAACACTCATAAATCCAACACTTATGATATCGACTAGCTAAGTTCTAGTGGAATTGACAATTAAGAATTCATTCACCATGAGGTAACGTGTTACATTTGGGGGTGGGAGTGGCAAACTTGTAATTTTGGGTATTAGAGGTATTTTTGTAATTATGGACAAATCAGTCATATATATAGTAGACGAGTGGTTAGAGCTAGTATAATGTAAAAATTGAGTAAAGAAGAAGAGAGATTAGGAGTAGACTAGAGTTCATCTTGGAAGATTTAAGCTTTATCTCAAATCAAAGCTAGGTGAGCGGTCTTCTCGAATTGAGGCCACATATTCTTTGTATTTTCCTCTTAGATATATAAAAATCATATCTTTTTCCTAAGTCCCTAACTTTCTTACACCAAAATCCTAGTGTTTCCCATCGTACTACATGTTAACAAATTACAAAGACTAAGTTACCAACATAAATTAAAGCACTTCCACTCCAGAAAATATCCCATAACATATCACCAGAAAGAGTTCGGCGAATAGCTTACTCAGAGCCTGGGTTGTTCTCCTTCCATCCTGCGAGATAAACTTGCTAGGTTTCACAATCATAGCTCTACCGCACGTGTACCCAGGTCCTGGGGCTTTAAGCGTGAAATTCTTTGGCACTCGAACAGTCTTGTTTGTCGTCCCGGCTTGACCCACACTGACCTGGAAAGAACTAGCAGCATTGGCTGGATCTTGAACCCATGAACTAATAACCCCTCCTTTGCAGCAATTTGAAATTTGCTGGTTATATGGAGTTCCAGGGAGTAAATCGACTACGGTGGGATCCTTCTTGCAGCAATGTGGAATGTTTCCTTTAAATCTCGAGCAGTCGCCCTGCTCCGTAGTTTGGCCACCCTTCATTTCCCAGATAACTTCCTTCTTAGCCCATGTCCAACCGAGTGTCCATCCAGGTGCTTGGATATGCCGATATTGTTGGTAATTGAATATTGTAACAACAGCCTGAAAAATAACATCACCGAACGAATTTAAAGTACGTAAATCTTCTTTTCATACATTGCTATGTTCAGGAAAATTTGCTGCATAGTTCTTCGGTAACAATATTTTAAAAAAATACATAGAAATATGGGCATTATGGTCAGTTGGAATCAGTTAGTGATTCCTCTGGTGCTTTATACTCACAACATAGCCATCTGCAGTCCATTGCATAATATCCCACTTGATTGTTATATTTCCATTAGGGTCAAGTGCATCGTAAGCTTCTGCAAAGTAATAAAAAAAATTGTGCATTAGAACTCAAGCTTTCTTTCTTGAACCAGACACAAAAGGATATTGACATCGGTTAATAACCGACTTGTGCCTCAAGTCACGGTTTAAGCTACAATAGATTGGAAGAAGGACACAAGGCACAATACTCTTTTAGATTGAAGAGCACATTGCTATAAAATAAAAATTCAGTCCTCCACTAAACCAACATTATTCACTTCTTTTTAGATCACTTTATTAATCTAATATTACCATATATTTTCCAGCATTCTTAGCGCATTCATTCCTATAGGGACTAATATCCGGACTCCTTAAAATTATTGTTAAAACCTAACATTTCAAAATCAATAATGAATTCTGAATATCTAACATGCCGAATTATTCTCATATATTGTCATCGTTTAACCCAATTGCCAATGGTACAGCATTTCTCAATGATGACACATAGAACACACCATGATATTGAGGCATCAATAAACAGTTCTTGTATTCACTAATATTTCTTAATTTCTGGATTCATATATTTTCAACACCAGTATTCCAGTTTAAAAGAAGAAAATTCTATTCTCAGCAACAAGACTTTCAATGGGATTGCACTAAAGAATAAACCCAATAATATAACATAAAAATCTAGAAAAATTTACAGCTACACAACTGAACAGAGAATGCATGCAAGCCTATGTAAGAACTTGATGTCAAAGAAAAGAGCCTCGAATTCCAACATCAAGGGCAACATAACTACATATCTCTGACAACCCAAACTCATGCAACCCCAAATTCTCCAATTCAAGCAAGCATATGCAAAATCAATGGGTCACCCCAAAAAACACACACCTCTCAAAACCAAGCACTCTTCAAGACCACAATCTAAAAGATCAAATTTTGAAACGTTTGAAGCAGATACATAAAAGAGAACAAAGTTAAACACAAATTGGGTGCTGAAAACTGACCTGTTACACTGAAATTGAAGCAGAAAAGAAGCAGAAAGAAGAGAGTGGACAATCGTGCGATCCATGAGACTGATCTCAAGCTGATGATAGAACCCATTTTGTTTCTGAACAGAAAAAAAAATGGAAGAATGATCTGAATCAAGCTCTTTCTTCTCCAAGGGAGTCTGCACCTCGAAGAGAGTAAAGACCATCAAATTTCCTTGGGCCGTTCACAAGTGTCAAAAGGACATCAGTTTTGAAACATTGGCTGAAGGGGCAAATATGGAATTTCACATCAAGTTCTGATCAAACTCTACCCATAAACTGACGGTCCTTCCTCTTTCATGTTATGTCTGACCCTTCAACTTCGGCTAAATTTACAACAGTGACACCGGCATTGTTAATTTGCGTGATCAAAGAGAGACAGAGAGAGACATGCACATGCACAAACCTAGGTTTTAGAATCTGTGTTCTTAGAATTGAGGCGTTAATATCATCTTGACCAAAATCTTGCGACTCAAAAACACACACAGTGTGTGACAGCTTTGATACAGCTAAAAGAATCCGTGTGCTTGCTTGTCCAAAATGCTGTGGTTGCTTGCACGCAGCTACGGAGTCTTCTAGAAAGAGAGAGGAAAGAGCACGTCACTTTCATATGATTTTATGTGGGGGTGCATTCAATAAAAGTCCATTTTGCTTGGTCTTGTGCAATTTGGGAACTCTCGCTGTGCAACGAAGTTTCATGTGCCACTTTAGCCTTTATAAGACACCCCGAAATCAACCCACATATTCAGTACGTGTGACCCACATGGATGTTTCGGTGAGTTTAAAACTGGATGAAAATCAGAAGAACATGTGTGAGTGGGTTATTTTGATTGGTGGTGTGTTTTTTGGGCGGGTTCTTGGATATTCTTGGTTTGGGTTTTTTTTGGATGAGCTTGTCTCATGTGGCATCCCGCGTGACGATAAGACATTGTCAAATGGGACAAATATGCCATGTAATAGATTTATATACTGTTAATGTTGAGACTTGAACACTTGATCGCGCACAAGAGAATGACGTTCTTTTGCCACTTGAGTTAAGTTTAGTTGGCCATTTACATGTGATCTAATTGAAAGAATATTTTTCCTCTCATAGTATAGAAAATATTGTGTAATTTGAAGGAAACGAATATCATTCGTTAATTTTCTTGATGAAAAAAAGCCATCTTTTTATTTCTTGATTGGAAAGTTTGTAGAACTAGGTTCTGCTAGGTTAAAACCAAAATAAAGTTTATGTCCATAATGTTGAGGACACCAATTTTATATTGGAAAAAAAAGGTAAAAAGAAGTTGATGTCCTAAATTATAAATTGGGCCGCTGCCTATTGGCTTCATCTTTTTGGTTAGACTTGTTTTCAATTATTATGTGTGGGCTCACTAATATCAATAGTTATTATCTGAGTTTTTGGGCTGCAGCCTTTTTAATTTGTCATAAAACGCAAGGCCCAAACCCGTTTCTGTGAACTTACATCCGATAACAAGTGAACAGGCATTATCGTTTTTCCCCTGTTCCGATGGATTTTGTTATTTTTTCTCACTCCCCAGAGACTCAAAGCTAGCAAAAGCAAAATCAATGGCGGCTACGAGAAGCTCTCTAGTTTAGGGACTTCGAATCCCCCAAAAAAAAGCCTTTTCTGCGAGGAATTTTCTTCACACATGGCTTGTCTCTCAATTTCGTGCCCTCTAGCTTCTCTCAGGTCTCGTTCTCTTTGCATCTCGCTCTTATAGTTAGCAATATTAGCTCAATCTGAGTTGTCTTAAAGATATTAATATTCACGTTACTTTCATTTTTGTTACGTTACTTTCATTTTTTCAGTTGTTTGGAATGGTGTGTTCTAGCCAGTTCATCAAAACCCTGAACCCTACTCTCAGTTTTCAGTTTCTGATGTGATTCTGTTCATGGGAAAGTTGGAATTTTTATCATTGCAACTGTTTAATTTAGCAATGCGCGAACAATTCAAGAATGTATTTTTTTGCTTGTACTTATTTCGTAATTTTTTGATTTTACGGTTGGGTGATATGAAGACTTAAGTTGCTCTGTGTTCAAGTTACATATGATTTGGTTCAATTGAATAGCGAATTGGGTGCATGAGGGTATGCTTGCCTAGAATGCAGTCGACTTCTGGCCCCTTTCAGGGTCTCTCTTTTCCTTTTTTCTCCCGTATTATCGTCATTGTCAATTTTTTTAAAGAATATTTATCATAAATGCAATGCAATGATAGCAAAGCTCCATAAAAGGATGTCCAAAAGACTATTCAATAGCCCAAGTTACGTGGGCTTGTGATATCAATTGCGATATTGGTTTATTGTGACTCTGCATAGAAGTGTGAATTTCATATTAACGAAAAGTTCTAGTCGGGTCAATTTGATCTTTTACCTTTGTGTGAATTGTACAGGGTGCAGTCAAGCTATTGTTGCAATATCCGTGTGATGAGTATCATTCCACTTAAGAATTTGAGGGTGCAGAAGACGTGCAGTCGGGCAGTCTCAAAGAAAACCGATTCAGGAGAGGATCAAAAAGATGCATCGGTTGAAGAGGGTGCTGGCAAAGCTTCCAAGAAGGCTCAACGAGCTCCCAGGCGTATAAGAAAGAAAACAAAGTTTGAGGTCACAGAAGAGAACAGTGTGGAGATTGGTAATAGTATCGTTGAAGATGAGGATAAAAGCACCGGAGCTACACTTGCTGATGATCCTAAGAAGGTTACAAGAAGAGGCAGGAAAAAAGGTGCAATCATTTGACTCTCATTAGATTTATGCTATTAGTTCCAGTGTTATTAAGTGAGCACAAAAAGTCGGGGATAATGTTTTTGTTTCTGTTTAATTTATTTTCATGTAGTAATTTTTTAGTACACACGAATATATGCACTCTTCTTGAGATATCTGCATCAAAAATTAGTAAAACCAAGTACATTTTCAAAATGTTGCAGCTACTACTGCAGTAAGCTCCAAGGAAGATGTCGCGGAAAAGAAAGCCTCTAAGAAGAATAGGAAAAAGACTGACCCGCAGAAGGATCAGAAAATAAGAGGAGAGTCGAGTGATCTTGAAGAGTCCTCGGTGCCAACTGATCTTGGCAGTGAAATGGAGGAGCTAATATTGAAAGAAGATGGTGGCGAGGATATTAGTTTTACTTATGGCTGGCCACCACTAGTATGTTGCTTCGGAGCAGCTCAACATGCATTTATTCCTTCTGGGAGGCCAGCTAATAGATTGATAGACCATGAGATACATGAATCGAAGAAGGATATGTTTTGGACACCAATAAAATTTGTTAGAGCGCCAGGGAGTTCATCATCCAGTGTTGCAATAGCTCTTGCAAGTATAGGTGGTCGAGTCACCTTCATGGGAAAACTTGGTGATGATGACTATGGTCAGAACTTGCTATATTATCTAAATATGAACGGGGTACAAACTCGTTCTGTTGTATTAGACCCTGCAAGACCTACATCGGTATCTCGAATGAAGATTACTAGAAGGGGTGGCTTAAGAATGAGCTGTGTCAAACCATGTGCTGAAGATAGTTTTGTAAGCTCTGAGATCAACATTGACATTCTGAAAGAGGTAATATTCATCGTAAAAATGTATTAGCTTGTATGTTAGTGTTTATTTCGGTTGTTGGTTTCTTTTAGTAATTGTTTGTGTTTTATAGTAAGTTAGGTCAAGTACGCTATTGATGTAGCTGACAGAATTGCATCAACCCATTTAGGTAATGCAATCTAGTTATCGCAACATTACACTGATTGTTTACTTTTAAGTCATTGGCTAGAACTCACGAACTCACGAAAGTAGTATATAGTTGCACTGAAAATTGAAGGTTCAACATTATGGGTCCTGTTATGTGCATGTAGTGTGGTTCATGTGTTATCACAAAAATAATTATGTCAACTGATTACCTTTTTTGTTCTAGTCCATCGGAAGCCAGAAGACAATGCTGAACAGATGATGTTGCAAGCATGTGTGCATTATCTTTTCAGCTACTATGTTACATGTGGTTTTTGCGCGCGGGTCTGCAACATGTTACTGCATCGATGATTTTTTTTTGTGGCGGGGGGGGGGGGGGGGGGGGGGGGGGTGGGGGTGGTGGGTGGGGTTCTGCAACATGTTACTGCATGGATGATCTTTACAGCTAAACTTAGGGGGGTTTCTTGTAGGCCTTCATGTTTCCAAGTTTCTATTGAGATTTTGTGTGGCTTTGCGAGAACTGTAGAGTGTTTAAAGCTGATGGTCTTAATGTTTTAACCCCCACACCCCACCCCACCACCCCAAAGAAAACTTTTATTCACATTATGTTTTTTGCCATATAAACACGGTAAGGTTATATGGCACTTAAGAGAGAAAATGGAGGAAATTTCAGACCGATTATGACAAGGATCCATGCTTTGAGGAGAAAGTTGATGACTATGCTCGGAGTGAGCATGATTGGGGAGGCAATGTCGACAGAGAAGACAATCCTAGGAGGGACTATGGGAGACGCAGAGAGGTACGCCACGACAATTATTACACTCCCCCTGACTATCGACAGGCAGGAGGACGAGTGGATCGGGAGCGGCTTGGGGCTGATGGCAGATTGAGAAAACTAAAAAGGCCGTTGTTTGATGGGGTGATCCTTATGGCTGGATCGATCGAGCTGAGAGATTCTTTGCAGAGGCACGTCTGACGGAGAAGCAAAAACTGGATGTGGCTGGCGTCTGTTTTAAAGGAGAGGCACTCTCTTGGTTGCAGAGTGAGCAGAGACGTCCTATACGTTCGCGGGAGGAGCTCAAGAATTGCTTGATGGAGAGATATCGAGATGCTCAGGAAGGAAATTTACAGGAAAGAGATGGTTGGAGTGGCTTTACTTCTCGCAGTCCATCGGCAAAAGAAGGACCTCGGCGACCCGCTTGGAGTAGCACCGTCCATGAATTTCATGCACCACCTTGAGGACAAGGTGGATTTTCGGAGGCAGAGTAATGTTAGATCTGGACTTTTTATGTGTATTGGGCCCATTAAGGGCGTTTTGGGAATTTTTTGATTTTAGGGGTATTTTGGAAAATCTGCAATTTTCTGTAAATTTTCTCTATTTAAAGATAGGGCCGGCTAGGAGAATGTTATGTTGAATTTGAGAATAAAATAGATAAAGAGAGGAGAGAGTTCCTCGTTCTTCGGGAGAGTGCGGACGTCCTCTTTAATTGACGTCTTGGGAGGGCGATCACCCCTATAATTGTGATCAATCTATCCCTTTTATTTTCAGTTTTATACGAATAAATTTCAGATCTAGTTGGTTCCTATCAGTCATCTATGGATAACAAGTGGCCAAAGCGGAGTTCGAGGGGGCAAGGAATGGAAAATTCAAGAAAGTTAGTAGAGAATTTTGATGAGTCCCACTGTTGTCAAAATCCACTAGGCTTCTCTGTGAGAATTTAGTAGACGTTATACCCAGCCGTCTATAGTTGATTTTTTTTCTTATGCCTTATCGGAGGAAGCGTCCATATCCAATCAGCCCTTGAATAAGTGCTTTCTTTGCCTCCTCCGTTTTATTGAGGAGTATGATGGTTCATCAGACGCTTCTCTTTCCTGGTTTGTTTGATTGAGTAGGTGTGATGACTAGCAACACTACATGTGACATTGGACTCCATGTCCTCTCTTCAGCACGATCGTCCACCTCAAATGTTATGACCTTGTTCTTCTTTGGTTAAGTGGTGTGACAACTTTCAGGACCACAGAGACCGTTGGAATTCTATGGTTCAAGCTCCTTTTTAAACATGGTTGTCCATTTCATAACTGCATTCTCGCGAGGTTATACAACACCCCCCCCCCGTGTTTTTTTTGGGGGGGGGGCAAAAACTAAACGAAAAAAGAAAAAAACAAGGAAAAATTTGTTGCGGCCGGTAATTGAGAGGAGGGGCAATTGGGTAAAATGACATTTAAGGGATGTTTTGGCTATTTAAGGGGGTTGAGCCGGCCCTAATTCGCATGCGAAAATTGTGAGAGTTATTTTATTTATCCCCTTAGATTAATTGTATTAGGATTTGGCTTTTCCCCCTAGGTTAAGAATTGTTTCCTAGTCTTAGTTAGCGAGTAGTTGAATTGTATTATGGTTTCTTTTTAATTCTAGATCTGAAATTCCAATAAAAATCCCTTTTTTATCATCAAATCCCCAACGAATCGCATCAATAGGTATCAGAGCGGTTGATCCATGGCGAACACGCGAGCAACAGAGCGGATTGAAGTCTTGGAAGGAAAAGTTGAGAGGATTGAAGCCCAAATCAGCAAGGGTTTCATCGATCTAAGGAAAGAAGATGCGGAGATGGCCGCGGAGATTCGGAAGGAGATAAAAGAGAATCAAGAGAAAACAGATGCAAAACTTTCGGAATTGACGGAGGCCATAGCGGCGTTGACCGCTCATCTTATCCCAAAAGCGGATCCAAGCAAAAAGGAGCCACCTTTGGCGAAGGACAAAGGTAAAAAGGCAATTTTTTTTGAAGATGAACCGGATCTAGACGGCGATGGAGGATTTGACCAAGGAGACAACGCGTGGGGGACCCACCAAGACCACACACCGCCGCGCCGCGACGACACAAACCAAGGAGGTGGATTTCCGGCCAACCGGAACACCCCAGGGTGGCCGCCGGCCCCCCAGGTCCTTCTGGGGGGGCCGGCGAACCCCCTGGGGGCGGTGGCCGGTCGCCAGGGCCTTGGGAGGGGCGGCCGCACCTGCCGCCCCCTGGCGGCCTCGGCAGACCCTGCCGCCGCCGCCTGGGGCCCGCCGGCCCACTTCCAGGGCCGGCCGGCCCAGGCGGCGGCCTGGGGGGCCTCGGCCGACCCCAGAGGGGGGATCCGAGGCCCGCCCGACCCCTGGGGGGCCCACTGACCCCCCAGGACGCTCGACAGGTGATTCTGCGGGTTCCCCGACCCCCGGGGGGCCCGCCCGAGGTTCATGGAGCGCAATTTGGGGGTTTTCAGCCTTTTGGGGGACCCAGTGGAGGATTACAGCAGGGTGGAGGGCCCCACCAGATCACAGGAGGCCCGTCGACTCAGCCCCCACACTTTGGGGGAGTGACGGGAGATTGGAGAGCGTACCAGGACCCTCCAGGAGGCCACCAGGCGGAGTTTGGACACCATCAGGGAGACTGGCAGGGGCACAGAGCAGAGGGAGGCTACCGTGATCGGACTGAGGCTTATGTTCCAGACAGGCGACAGGGATACCAGCACAGGGGAGGATTCCAGCCGCAGGAGAGAGGTGGATTCGCTGGCGAGAGGCGTCTGAGGAAGCTGGAGGTGCCTGTTTTTGAGGGAGGAGACCCAGATGACTGGCTCTACCGGGTGGAGAGGTACTTGGAGGTGTCCGCTGTCCCAGGAGAGGAGTGGCTCCGGGCGATCGGGGTCTGCTTGGAGGGAGAGGCCTTGGGCTGGTTCCGCTGGACAGATCAGCAGCAGCCTTTTCAGACCTGGGCTGAGTTTACGACGCTCTTGACGGAGCGGTTTAGAGGGGGACAGGCCGGTGGCGTGTTCGAGAGACTGTACTCGCTGAAGCAGGAGGGGAGCGTGGGTGATTATATCAAGAAATTCGAGTCGCTCTGCCACCGAGTTCGGGGAGTTTCTGAGGAGTCTTTAGAGGGCTGTTTCATGAAGGGGCTGAAGCCCACGGTGAGGTCGGGGCTGAGGCAGTTCGAGCCCGTTGGTTTGCGTGGGATGATGACGCTGGCCAGGAAGGTGGAGGATCACCAGGAGACAAAGCGAAGAGCCCGGGGGACGTGGGGTGGCTCTACGTTTCGAGTGCCGGACCCTGGATGGGGACAAAAGGGGGCCGCAGGAGGGGCAACATCCACTGACAGCACAGTGGCTACCAAGGAGAAGGGGATGGAACCACGACCTGGAGGACATACACGACGAATGACAGAGGCAGAGATTCGTGACAAACGGACCAAGGGCCTGTGTTTTAAATGCGATGAGAAGTTTACTCCTGGGCACCGGTGCGGGAATCGTACTCTTCAGATCCTGATAGTGGATGACGAAGAAGAGGGAGAAGAGAGTGTGATAATGCTGGAAGCCGGCGTGGACGATGAGCAGGAGCACCTGCACGTGGAGTAGCTGACCATACACTTCACGCACCACCTTGAGGACAAGGTGGTTTTTTAGGGGCAGAGTAGTGTTGCGGCCGGTAATTGAGAGGAGGGGCAATTGGGTAAAATGACATTTAAGGGATGTTTTGGCTATTTAAGGGGGTTGAGCCGGCCCTAATTCGCATGCGAAAATTGTGAGAGTTATTTTATTTATCCCCTTAGATTAATTGTATTAGGATTTGGCTTTTCCCCCTAGGTTAAGAATTGTTTCCTAGTCTTAGTTAGCGAGTAGTTGAATTGTATTATGGTTTCTTTTTAATTCTAGATCTGAAATTCCAATAAAAATCCCTTTTTTATCATCAAATCCCCAACGAATCGCATCAATTCGCATCAAAATTCAAATCCAAAATCCAACAAACACGCACATATAACGGCAATGCAAAAACGTGAGAACACATCCATACCCAAAGCACACAAACCTTGAACACTCAAGACACACAAAAAACATGAATTTCGGGAGAACACATCCATACCCAAAGCACACAGATCTTGAACACTCTATGCACACACAAAACATAGGAATGTTTTTTTAAGAATAATGTTGGGTAGCCATGATTAAGCAACTATTGAGATGTACCAAGAGTTCAGATGTTTAAGACGGATGTTTGGACATGTCTGGCATCTTAAAAAATGTTTGCTAATCTGCTTGTAAGTTGAGTATTCAATTAACGTAATAAATAGGCAAAAGGCTGATCTTGTTACCTCTATTATTTTAATCTAAGCTAAGGAGGTCTCCAATTGGACACCAGTTAGATGGTGTCACTAACGTTATCGCATTAGTTTTACTTTTTTTCTTTACCCCAGCAAGCAAGACCTCTTTTGATGAAATTTCTTGTACTTAATGGGTCTATAATAAGTAAAAAGTTTAGTTATTATTTTCCTTACTTTTAATGAAGAGATAAAACATATTCAGCATGCACAAATCATTATGCATCCTTTTTCCGACTTGCACGTGCCAAGAGATCCAGTTATTCCTTAAAGGAAATAATCTAGCATTTTCCTTTCCTTTCCTTTTCTCGAGCAGAACAGGTTTACTTGGGGAAGAGGTGGTACGGGGGAGGGGAAATGGTTTGATGCCTCCCTATAATGAAGTTAATGTGAGAAATCAGCATTGGGCTTTGGGAACATAGATGAAAAACTTGAACAATTAGAAAAAACTGTGGGAAATAGCCCTACATTGAGCTTTCTTGGAAAATAGCTCTAAGAATTAGACAAACTGGATGGACAATAACTTTCTAGATGTAGCTTGTCTTTGTCATTGAGCTTCCATCAAATTTCTTCTATTTTAAAATCCATTGTTTCTTTGTATTGACAAAATATTGCTTCAGTATGGCAATTGGCAAGTAATAAAACTAAACGATTCTTTAAGGTTAATTAGCACCCACTTGAACCTAAAAAATTATGTTTATGGCTTACGGATTACATGACCAATTTCACCTTATATTAGTGATTTAATGGTTTTTCACGTTCACCTCTTATGAAGGAACTACTTATCTAATATAATCACCATAGAACCAGTAATGCCCATCTGAAGTAGAATCCATGCTCGTTGCAAAATATCCCTATGACGATGGTTTGGGGTCCTGGAAGTTCTACCATTCTGAGAGATGCCCAATGTATTGACCTGTATCTGTGCATTTGTTGCTATGATATCTTCCGGCCCAAATACCATCATGTTCCATTTGTTCTCCAGGGATGTAGTCAAATGTTCTCAATTGATTGGGTGTCTATTGGTGAAGTGATTTGTTGCAACTGTTCAATAGATCATCTAATTTCAATTGAAAGATTATATGCCTCTCCTTTATCAGGTCAAGTTTGTTGAATTCTAACTTGATAATTTTCGGAATGCAGGCAAAGATGTTCTATTTTAACTCCTCGTCCTTAATTGACGATAACATGAGACGAACAACAATGCAAGCCATCAAGGCTTCCAAGAAACTTGGAGGAGTTATATTCTTCGATCTGAATCTTCCGCTGCCACTGTGGGCATCTAATGAGGAAACCAAGAAATTCATTCACCATGCATGGAATAGTGCAGATATTATCGAAGTTACCAAGCAGGAATTGGAATTTTTGTGTGGCATTGAACCGACTGAGCAATTTGATACTAAAGATAATGATAGATCGAAATTTATCCACCACAAACCTGAAGTGGTCAAGCCGCTTTGGCATGAGAATCTCCAGGTATTATTTGTGACAAATGGGACATCTAAAATACACTATTACACGGAGAAGGACAATGGCTGGGTACATGGGATGGAAGATGCACCTATCACTCCCTTCACAGGTGACATGTCCATGTCTGGCGATGCAATCGTTGCAGGTAAATGATCTTAAAAACATAAAATTTGTGTATCTTCCTCGCGTGCACACATCCAGAACCCAGGATTGGTGGAATGTGATATGCATACTTGAACATCTTTGAAACAAGAAAACCATAGCTTTAGTTGTGAGGTCCATTCCCCAGTTTTAAAGCACTTTGCTTTTAAGCAAGAAGTGTGAGTTTCAAGCCTAGCGTGTGCCCCTTCCTCAAAGAAAACAACAAGTTGATGGATAACAAAAGTACTGCCCTGAAGAAATAAATGTTACTTTGAACGCTTATTAACAACTGGAGAACCATCAAATCCAAATACATGGAGTTGAACTCTTTCTGTCCATTAACTTAATTCTTGCTTGACTGTGTATTCCTTATTTTAATAGTCGTTTAAACCATTGACGATGCAGTATGGTTCGTTCAATAACTATTCCATATACTCTCATGACCTAAACAGTCCCCTCACCAGTAGACTAATTGATTATTGCTGCAACTTTTACCCCTTTTTTTGCATTCAACTGCCTTATTGAAAGGAAATGACCGACTGAGGCACAAGGCTTGATGTGCATCGATGTTTAATGTTGATGACTGTTCCTCTGTTCTACTTCTTGAACAACTGTGAATGTTAAGATGAGCGTCACATCCCTTACATGTAGGTAGAAATTTCTATGTAAGTTTCAGTTACATTTAATCAAAAACTATGGGTGATCCAATTTGATGAATTGAGGATTGATCATTTTTTTATTGGTTAGCATCTTTTCACTAGAGGATTCTGATGCGATTCGCTAGGGATTTGAAGATAAAAATGGGATTTTTATTGGAATTTCAGATTTCACAATTAAAAAGGAACACTAATACAATAATCTACTCGCTAACTAATAACTAGAAGACGATTCTTAACCTAGGGGGAAAAGCCAAATCCTAATACAATTAATCTAAGGGGATAAATAAAATACTCTCAACAATTTTCGCCTATCTTCTAGGGCCGGCTCAACCCCCTTTAAATAGAAAAACACCCCCTCATTGTTATTTTACCCAATTGCCCCTACTCCCAATTACTGGCCGCAATACTACTCCGCCCCTGATGGCCTCCTGGGGGGTCCTGGTACATCCACTGACGGCACAACGGCTACCAAGGAGAAGTGGATGGAACCACGACCTGGAGGACATACACGAAGAATGACCGAGGCAGAGATTCGTGACAAGCGGACCAAGGGCATGTGTTTCAAATGCGACGAGAAGTTTACTCCTGGGCACCGGTGCGGGAATCGTACTCTGCAGATCCTGATAGTAAATGACGAAGAAGAGGGAGGAGAGAGTGTGGTAATGCTGGAAGCCGGTGGGACGATGATCAGGAGCACCTGCACGTGGAGTAGATGTCCATACACTTCACGCACCACCTTGAGGACAAGGTGGGTTTTCAGTGGCGGAGTAGTGTTGCGGCCAGTAATTGGGATTAGGGGCAATTGGGTAAAATAACAATGATGGTGTGTTTTTCTATTTAAAGGGGGTTGAGCCGGCCCTAGAAGATAGGCGAAAATTGTTGAGAGTATTTTATTTATCCCCTTAGATTAATTGTATTAGGATTTGGCTTTTTCCCCTAGGTTAAGAATCGTCTTCTAGTTATTAGTTAGCGAGTAGATTATTGTATTAGTGTTCCTTTTTAATTGTGAGATCTGAAATTCCAATAAAAATCCCATTTTAATCTTCAAATCCCTAGCGAATCGCATCAGATTCTTAATTTCATGGTGAATAAAATAATTTATTCCATATTACTCATGCATGGTGGTTTTGTGTTTCAGCTCTCATGAGAATGCTGACAGTTCAGCCGCATCTGTCCACTGACAAGGGCTACCTGGAACACATGATCAAGTATGCTATTGACTGTGGCGTCATTGACCAATGGTTGCTTGCTCGAGCTCAGGGCTTCCCTCCTAAAGAAGGGATGGAGGTCTCTTCCTCTTCTGAATTTAGCACTTTAAGGTCCATCACAGAGAAGGAATATCGAACAGTGGAGGAGGAGCATATGATGGAGGAACTCGTAGGCTGATGGTTCATTACCGAAAAGAAACATACAAGCCATTTCCATTTCATGATAACCAATTTTGACGGGGAACCCATATGCATTCGAAGGCACTGGCGCATAATTCTGAGTGTTTGCCGAAGCCTTGAGAGAGTTGTATATTGTTTCATGATCAAGTTTTGACACAAACCAGAGATGTGAAAACTTGTAATGCAAATGTAAGTGGAACAAGTTCATTGGTACCATATAGCACATCAGAAAATGTCAGAAGTCTGGTTGCAAATTTTTTGCCAGTGTTATTCATGATTGTTCTAGAAAAAACACTTGTCGTGCGGCTAAATGAGATACACTGCCTGCGAGTCACTCTGCATGTGGCCAGGTTACACCTTGTTTTTCTCTCTTGCCTTGTACACCAAAAAAACATAGACAAGACAAAACAAAAGCATGTTCTCAGATGCTATAAACTGAAGCTCCGAGGATATCAGGTTACTGTTTTTTGTTTCAAAATTGCATGATCCATCTCTGAAACTCTCATATTAGCTGAATGTAATGGCAGGTTGTTTGCACCATGGTGACCAAAGGAAGCAGTAATATGAGCCTCAGAGCATTCGGACGGTCATCAACTACTAAAGAAGAGGACGTATGAAGACTGAAGAGAGATGGTCTGGATTCAACAATGTAGAAGCTGAAGTTCTGGGAATTGAAGAAAGGTGGCAGCCCATCTTCGAGGAATCCGATATTGTGTGTGGAGCAACCACGGTTTGATGTATTGTAAATGATTTCAACTTATATTTTGGGAGAACACTTCAGGGTTTTATCAACCTCTACTGGCCTCGTTAGTTTGTAGATATTTTTGCAAGCATTTTATTATATAAAATATGAAAATTGCACAGATGAACTGTCAGGGTTTCTGCTGATCAGATTCAAGCTTGCCTCAGTCACAGAAGAGTCATCCATATTGAAAGATATTCATGTTTGGCATAAGCAAAGAGCTGCTTCAGATATAGTACAATAATAACCTAAAGAGAGACTTGCAAGTGTGTAGGAAATGTTTAGCTGATCAATTCAAAAGCGATACCGTCTCTTTTGACGACGTTGATGTGGTCTCGAAAGTGGCCATCCTTTTTTTTACCCGGGTTTTTTTTAAATTTTTAGTTTTCAGGTGAATAGCTGTCTTAAAGTACTTTTTCATCACAATGAAAAATCAAGAAGTTATTGAAGATCCAAGAGGAACAACACAATTTGCAACTGTACTAACGAAACTAATTACTGGCTAATATAATTAGAAGGTCAATGTTTATTCATGACAGAAAGACACTCGTGTAAAATTCCCTGGGATCAAAGTCCTCCTCTTACGCGAAGTCCCTCAGACCAGTCCTCCTCCTACGCGAAAATCCCAAAAGCCCTAATTTCCCGAAACTGTTGACGATGGCGATTTTGATGACGAATCGAGTAGCACAGGCTTGCTGGAGGTTAGGGAAGATCTAGGTTGGGCACGAGATGGATGGGGGAAGCGAGATCTCTCCGATCACAGTCGTTGCAGAGAGAGAGAGAGAGAGAGAGAGAGAGAGAGAGAGAGAGAGAGAGAGAGGCGGCGATGGAGTTCTGTCGTGCTTGCTGCCTTGCTGGAGGTTAGGGGAGATCTAGGTTGCGCACGAGATGGATGGGGAGGCGAGATCTCTACGATCACAGCCGATGCAGAGAGAGAGAGAGAGAGAGAGAGAGAGAGAGAGAGAGAGAGAGGCGGCGATGAGTTCCGTCGTGCTTGCTGTTTACCAGCGAGAGATAGAGGCGGCGATGGATTTTCAATTTCGATTTCCGTGCTGCAAAAAGTTGAGAGGGAGAGAGAGATTGAGTTTACTTTTTGGGAGAAATTGAAGAGAAATTAAAAATCTCTTCAAAAACTCACTTGGGGGTGGGGCAATCTGATCCATTGAATTAAATGGGATGGAGGGACAAGATAGGGGGTCAAAAAGGGGTTATTTTAGGGGGTTAGAAGATCACACACACACATATGAGGTTAAGGGTTTCCTAGACCTCAAACCTTCACAATACGTGCAAATTTTTTCACAATATTGGCGAACAGGAACCCTCCGCCTTTGTTTGGGGGGGGGGGGGCGGCGTACAGAGCCCCCCTTTTGGGGGAGCCAAAATTTTTTTATTTTTTATTTTTTTAATATAATCCAATTGCAACAGATGTAAACATGCCTCTAGATTAATGAATGTAATATCATAGCTAAAAACAATATTGTTGGTAACTATCTACGGGATCAATGGATATTGCCTCTAGATTAAAAATCTAGGGAAGATCGAAAAAATAGAAGATCCGTAGATAGAAAATTCCATGCTCCGAATACGCCCAATAGGAACGCCGCAACGTATCGGCGCAACGACGCCGCACCAAGAGATTCCTTCACGCGTAGGGGATGGAATTTTGAGGGGAGACGGGATGAAAAAGCTCAAAAAATAAGAGCATTCGTGCTGATAACGTGTTGAAAGATTATTGGAGAAGATTAACCATGGCAAATAGCCATGGTGCTTTATTTATAAAATCCCATAGGTATTCTAAAAGTCTTGGATACCAAAAGTCTTCATCACATTAAGAGCGGTGGAGTAATTGGTGGATAAGTGGTGGAGAGGCCAAAGACCTCTTCCAAGTGCTCCAACTCACAACAATTTCGGAGTTTTTGAAAATGACGGTTTTGTTGAAAACTTGACGGGTTGTGCACAGAATAAAACGGTATGTGTGCGGAGCAATTTCCATAATTTAAAATTTATGACGCCAAAAAAGATGGGAGTGAAGTGAATTTAGGTTTGTTGAGAGACTAGGATGGCGGGCATCAAAATGGGGGTTTGGATCAACATTAGGAGTTTTTCTGATAGAATGGTTGGCATCTTTGGGGAAAAATCATGAAAAGTTGAATTTTGGATGAAAATTAGGCGTTTTTCTGATAGAATGGTTGGCATCTTTCGGGAAAAATCATGAAAAGTTGAATTTTGGAGCAAGATTTCGAAGCATTTAGACGCGAATTGGGCCGTCAAAAGAACGCGACCCCCTCGCCCCCTAAATGGATCCGAGTTTGGAGCTGACTCTGCAGGAAGGGAAGCTCCTTCGGCAAGTCAATGCGCTGATTGTTGCTCATCTTCGAGATCATAATCTCAATCAGGCAATTATTTTTATCTTCTCACTATTTTGTCCTCCAAAATTTCCCCCCAAAACATTAATTTTGATTTCTTTGTTGTTTTTATGTTGCAGGCTGCCACGGCTGTTGCTAGGGCTACGATGACACCGTTGACCACGGAAGCACCGCCCGATAGGCTTTTAGAACTTGTAGCCAAGGTAATTTTTTTATAAAATTTCCCCCAACTTACCGTACAATTTCATTGGTATTTCAATGATTTACAGGGTCTTGCAGCGGAGAAAGATGAGATGGCTAAGGGAGTTGCTTCAGTTGCTTTGTTAGATTCGGCTGCAGGGTTAGCTGTGGGATTTGGGTCGTTACCTGTGGCTGCGAACACCATCGATTTCAGGTGCTAGTATTTACAAATCTTGTTTGTCTGTGCATTTTCCTATTATATATTTCTGGTTATTTTTGTTGTTATGTGCGTTGTGTATGATAAATTGGTTTATAAATAGTCCAATGTTGCAAATTTGCATCAACCACAATTGATATTAATATGCTCAACTGCTTATGGCAATAGTTACATAAACTGCAATTAGAATTGTAGACTAAAATCTGATGCGATAATGTATCGAATGCCAAACATACAATATACATTTTATTTACCCACATGATTGTACTTAAAATTGCTAAGTCGAACCTTTTTGATGTCGAGTGCTTGCATGGTCCCGTTTTGATTAGAAAAGGGTTGCATGATTCTGTTTAGTATGCTTTGTGTAGATTTAACTTCGGCACTCTCTAACCAGAAAATTTGGCTATATTTACCCATCACATTGTTCACATCTCTTTTTTGTTTGATTTTCAAATCAGTGCCATTCTGGACACAAAAGGTTTATCCAAGACCTTCCCAAAGCATGAGACCAGACATATTTCTGAACATAAGGTATGATGTTATTTTTTTTTCTTACATAGTGCAAGTCCTTCTATATTAATTATTTTAAGGAGATTAGAGTGTAGTTGATTTTTTTGTACGAAAACACTTAACATACTAGTTGGAATAATGTATGATAGGTCGTACAAACCAAACCATGCAAAAGATGAATGTGACTTTTATTGCAAGTTTACACTTTGTCAAATTGGATAGCAAGGATAGTTTGCAATCCTTAGTCGTTGACAATGGTGTACTGCAAAGCATGGTAGGCTGAGACTGGTGGAACAAGATTCATGCCCCCATGCATTGAAAAACAACTTAACTATGTCTCTATTGTTCTCTTTTGATTTTACTGACCTCCCATGCTATGTGCTCTATTAGAGTATTCTTGCAACTTTATAATATAAGACAATGGTATAACCGATGGCAAAAAGCAGTACATCATACACAATCCAGTTGATGTAGTAAATAAATGCGAGAATCCTACATGAGAATAATGACCATGAGATTGCTGCAATCGTATGCGTAACTATGTGTAAGCTGCAGTGGTCTAAGTATCGGATATCGGTCGCGTATCGGCCTAGGAAATCTGATATCGGATTGCGGATATCGGGGATATATCGAGGATATTGACTAAATATCGGAGTGTCATATCGGAGGCTTAAAATGATGACATATGCAAGCATAGATGTATGGAAGAAGATATAAACTATACTAACTCAAATAAAAGTATATTTTAGTTATACTTCTCTCGTTAAACATGAATATCGAGGATATTGATTAAATATCGGAGTGCCATATCAGATACTAAAAAATGATGTTAAATAAAAGTATAGATGTGTCTAAGAAAATATAAACTATAGAAACTCAAATAAAAGTATGTTTTGGGTAAACTTACCTCATTAAACGTGAATACCGGCTATCCACTTGATGGAATATTTCATTAAGTGGTCATGAATCAAGCGAGTTAAATACTTACGAAATATGATAATAAAATCATTAGGCATGCGTTAAAAATTAATAAACAATAAATACGACCATGAGATAATAATTTAACATTTACAATATGATTAGACCAAACCAGAAAATAGCTATTCCCCTCAAGTCTGAAACATGTAAGAAACTGCAAATTAGGAATTTACAATAGGCCAACACTGAAAACATTTTTAAAAACTGAAAATTTTTGTTCATGATGATCAATATTATTCATATGAACACATATTGATAGCTCAAATATGCAACTTTCCATATTATTCATGTGGACCAACATTAATAGTGTGAAGATGAAAATAAAAAAAATCTGAAAAAATGTAAAAATGTAAAAAATGTAAAGAATACTCACCTTGATCGGAAAATCCTATCGTGAGAAGAACGAACGATGGAATGAAAAAACCGAAAAAATTCGGAAAAAGAACAAAAATGAAAAAATTTGAAAAGGATAAAGAATACTAAGTAATAAGTACAAACCTTGATCGAAAAATCCTTTGCGAAGATCGAACGACAGATGACAAAGCTCGATCGAATGAAAAAAACCCCAAACTGAAAGGGGAAAAATCAAAAACTGAAAAAAAGGACTCAACTACTCACGTTGATAGGAAAACGCTCCTTTGCAAAGATTGAATACCGGTTGCCGAAGCTCAATCAATTGTAACCGGAAATTGTCGTTGGCCGAAGCGGAGCGGAGCAGCGTAAGGAGCGGAACGTCGAGAGGGCGGGGCGACATGATTAGATTAGGGCAAAGCAACGATTATCTCTCAAAAATACAGATGCCTCTTGTTGTTTTAAGTAAATGATTAAGTTGGATGACTCGAGTCGAATCCACTTTTAAGTGGACTGTCCTGCTAACTTTATTTTTAAAAACATGTGAATTGCGGCCGATATTTCAAAGGGATATATCGGCCGCAATATCGGCCGCAACCTGATATTGCGGTGATATTTCCCCAAATATCGGAAACCGCAATATATAAGCTTATATCGTATCGGCCTAGTGATAAATCCGATATAGCAGCCGATATATCAGATATCGGACCGATATTTAGAACACTGGTAAGCTGTGAGCATGTTGTATCTAAGGAGCAGTTCAAAAGATACTAATGTTGATGGTTCAATGATTCTATCGATAAAATGGGAATATTTATGGTAGGGCTTCTTGTGGGTAAGTAGAGTGGTTGACACACCCCTTGGAACTGGGGCTTGTGTAGATGTATGTGGGCACACAAGTGAGGGGGAGATGATGTGTTGTATTGGATCCTAGTCTTCCTAGAGGTTCCTTTGGGGCCATATTAGGTGGGTCACTAGTACCTTAACAAGAGGGAATTTTGATGTGCTCTTCAGCTTTCATGATAGGTAAAACTTACTGCTCTGGCCTGTAAGAATTAAGAACCCTTTATATATAATAGTTCCTCTCTTCCTCACTAGAGCATATCTTCCCAGTACTCAGTTTGAAGGGGCGTCCTAACCACTTTATTTAGCCATAGAAAATCCAGATTAAGTATTTCCATTCATTCACTAGAAAAACATTGATTATAATATCCTTAAACCTGCCAATGATTATGTAATACTTGTGTAATGTACTGAGCCATATTATCCACCCTTTTCTGCCTTGTTTGTATAGCTACTAGAGCATGCATTCCTGCTTTTTACAACATTCATCTCTAATGTACTTTTGTCATATATAGTGTACCTTCTTGGTTCTAACTCTGATTTAATCTTGTACTCCTAGCATCTCATGGCAATAAATACCTTTACACACCCCCGGGGAAGGAATTGACTGTAATTAAAAAAACTACTTTCTTTATTATTACATTATTGCTAGAGTTTTAATGTGTAACATTAAAATTCCATATCCTGTCCGTTAAGCCATTGTTGACGATTGGTATGAAGTCCTAACATTTATCTTTTGTTAAATACTTAGAATTTCAGTGATATCTTTATGCTATTAAACGCATCTGCATATCCACTTCCTTTTTCTAGATCCATTAATGGCCATATTGCAACGGAATTATTGCATTTTCTTTAGGCCAAAAGTGTTCATTGTATTCACCGGAAGTTCTCTTAGATATTTGCACGAAGTCACTAAAGCATAAATATGGGCATGATTAGACTTCAATTCCTAAATAAAATTTTAATATTGTGGATCAGTCTAGCTGCAGATATTTCAGTTCTAAATCGATGATATCATTTTACATTATCCGTATAAAATTATCGCATTATCCAGCGAGAATCACACATATTTTCCATTATTCAATTAAGCTCAATGGTGCACGTCTGTGATGGGACGTGGGTTTATTCCCGAAGGAGAACCTGCGTCCAAGGCCCACCCGTGGGTTAGCCCGCTAGCCGGCCCAAACCCGCACCCGCGCGCGCGCCTTCCTTGGCCAAAAACCCTAGTTTGTTTATTTATATGGGGGAGCTAGCCGTCGTTAGGGTTTATGTTATTATTTGGATATTGGAGTGATTTCTTAGTTTAGACGAGTGCAGACGTCCTCTATTGACGTCTTGGTAGGAGAATACACATTTTTGTATTCAATTATCTTGCTTTTGTTACTTTATTTCTAATTTGATTATCAAATCGTTGGATTCCTCTTTTCGGATCTATCAATTTGGTATCAGAGCACGTGACGATCCATGGCGGCGCCGACGACGAGATCGAAGGAAAAATTTGATACCTTGGAGGAGAAATTCAATGGCAAAATTGAAGAGGTGAAAAGATTGTTGACGGGAAACGAGGAGACGATAAAGTCGTTGAAGGATTCCATCAAGACTTTGGCGGCGAATCAATCAAGGCACGAAGAACAATTTGCGAAGTTCATCCTCCAATGGTCGGCAAGCAACCACGGCGAAGGAAATCCTAAATCGATATCAAAGGTGACACCTTTGAAGAAGGGGAAGGAGAAAGAAGAGGGTTTTGACCCGGATCGTCTTTTTGAGGAGGAGGAATTTGAGGAAAATGAAGGCGAGGAGCCGGAAAGGGGTGATTATCGCGAGGAGGTGAGGTGAACGGCGGTGGAAGCACAGAGGGGGGCGGTGGCCATATCCGCCCCTCAGGCGGCGCGACATGGGATTGAGGGGCGGCCGACCCCCCAGAATCAACCGGGGGCCGGCCGCCGTTGGAATTGGGCGGGGGTCCTTCCCCCGCCCTCGGCGAGGCCCGGCAGGGCCGGCGGGACCCTGCCGGCCTTCGGCATGGCCTGCCGACCCCGCCAGACCCTCAGCAGGGTCTGCCGGCCATCCGGCAGCCCCTGCGGGCCTTGCAGGAGGACGACCACTCTCGGGCGACCCCCTGGCAGCCGCCAGGGGGAGGCATGCACGGTCAGGGCCCCGGGGGGTTTTCGGGGGCTTCGGGGCAGCGGCGAGCAGTGGAGCCCCAATTTTCGGGCAGAACGGAGCATATTTAGCGCATACCGGATCCCCGTGGCTTGCCCGGACAGTGGCGAGGCCCTGAGGAGCACTTCCAGGACAGATCTGAGTGGGTGGGACCCAGACCGGGAGAGGGCCAACATTACGGAGGAGGACGGGGTAGGGACTATTATGACGACGACGGGGGAGGCTATGAGGCTGAGTTTGGCGATGATGCCGGATGGGATGACTTTGAGGGCAGACGTGGGGTTTCCCGAGGAGACTATGGGGGAGGCAGAGGAGAGCCACCATGGCATTACGAGACCCAGGACGAGACGCGACAGCACTATCGCCAGCCTTGCCGACCAGAGGGGAGGCCCGATCAGGGACACTTTGGTGGGGACTACAAGGTGCGAAAGTTGGAGATGCATCTGTTCAGGGGAGGGGATCCACATGCATGTCTGTTCACGGCGGAGAGGTACTTTGTTGCACACTGCATGACAGATGCTCAGAAGTTGAAGGCAGCCGCTATTTGCATGGAGGGGAGAGCTCTGTGTTGGTACCAGTGGAAGGAGAGGAGACAGCCGATTCGTGACTGGAAGGAGCTGAAGGACCTAATTATGGAGAAGTTCAGGGATCCCCGCCCGGGGAACCTCCATGAGCAGTTATACGCCCTCAGGCAGGATGGACCAGTACGGGAGTACATTGAGAGGTTCAAGACTTTGGCAGGGAGAGTACATGACGTTTCAGACGAGTCACTCGAGGGCACCTTTCTGAAGGGGTTGGGGCCCAGCCTTCGAGCCGCAGTGAGACCCTATAAGCCCATGTGGCTTTTCGAGGTCATAGAGATAACACAGCTGGTAGAGGACTCTTAGACCGAGGAAAGGAGAGTCAGGAGCAGCTACAGTGACCAGATACAACGAGGCACCTTGTCTGGAGCTGGTGAAGTTGGGACCACCACGTGGGCGGGCCAGACGTGCAGGGAGAAGACGGGAGAGAGGAGTAGCGCTACCCCAGCAGGAGGACAGTTCAGAAGGATGTCGGATGCTGAGATGAGGGAGGAGCGTTAGAAGGGCTTATGCTTTCGGTGTGACGAGAGGTTCACGACATGCCACATGTGCACGGGACGCAAGTTACAGGTTCTGCTGTTGGAGGATGACGACGTAGACGAGGACGTCGAGGACGAAAGCGCTGAGCAGGAGGAGGAGCCCGAGGGCCATCAGCTAGACGTGGCAGATGTGTCCCTTAACTCCGTGGTAGGGTTCACACCGAACCACACCATAAAGTTGAGGGGAGAGATCGGCGAGCAGGAGGTGACCGTGCTGATTGACAGTGGGGCGACCCACAATTTCATCTCCAGGAGAGTGGTGGACCAGCAGGGACTGCAGCTGACCGACTGTGGGAGCTTCAGTGTGATGTGATGATGAGGAAGAGGAAGAGGAAGAAGGAGAGTAGTCGGGGGTCTACAGGGGGTTGGTGCTGACCCTACATGGGATACAGGTAAGGGCAGACTTTCTACCTTTGGACTTGGGGAGCACAGATGTCATCCTGGGTATGACATGGTTGCAGACGCTGGGGGAGATGACAGTGAACTAGAACTTCTTCGGATGGAGTTCCAGGATGAGGGGAGAGCGGTCACCCGACAAGGGGATCCCAGCCTTTACAGAGTGGTAGTGTCACTGAAGACCATGCTGCGAACCTTACAGACCGAGTGAGGGTACTTGGTTGAGTTGTACACCTTGACAGAGGAAGGAGGCGCAGAGACCAGTGGGGAGCATACCGTACCGGGAGAGGTGCAGCAGATGTTGGCACCGTTTGAGGAGATCTTTCTGGAGCCTCGGGGTCTGCCACCGTCGAGGGACCATGAGCACACCATAGTACTACGAGGGGGTGTTTCCCCCATCAGTGTCGGACCCTACCGGTTTCCCCAGCACCAGAAGGACGAGAATGAGAGGTTGGTAGCCGAGATGGTGGAGGCGGGAGTGATTCAGCTTAGTGTGAGTCCGTTCTCCAGTCCCGTGCTCCTGGTGAAGAAGAAGGATGAAAGCTGGCGTTTCTGTGTGGATTACCGTGCATTGAATAAAGAGACAGTGCTGGATAAGTTCCTCATACCGGTGATAGACGAGCTCCTGGACGAGTTACATGAGGCAGCCTGGTTCAGCAAGATAGATCTCAAATCAGGCTACCACCAGATCAGGATGCGGCGGGATGATGTGGCCAAGACGACGTTTAGGACGCATGAGGGCCACTACGAGTTCCTTGTCATGCCCTTTGGCTTGACGAATGCACCAACGACCTTCCAGGCACTCATAAACAAGGCATGCCGCCCATACCTGAGGCGATTTGTACTTGTTTTCTTTGACGATATACTAGTGTACAGTCGCACCTTGGAGGAGCACCTGGACCATCTGCAGGTGGTGTTTACGGAGTTGCAGTACCATCAGCTGGTGGCGAACAGGAAGAAGTGCTTATTTGGACAGCCACATGTGGAGTACCTAGGACGTGGTGTCAGCAGATGGGGTTGCAGCGGACAAGGGGAAGATCGAGACGATGTTGGACTGGCCGCGCCCCACCACTCTTAGGGGGCTCCGGAGGTTCCTAGGCTTGACAGGATACTACCGTCGGTTTGTGGAGAGGTATGTGACGATCGCCTGGCCATTGATAAAGCTACTAAAGAAGAACCAGTTCCGCTGGGGGAGGAGGCGACGGCAGCTATTGAGGCTCTGAAGAAAGCCATGACTACAGTGCCAGTCCTGGCACTACCAGACTTTACCAGGCCCTTTGTGGTGGAGGCGGATGTGTCAGGGCACGGGCTAGGGGCAGTTTTGATGCAGGAGCAGCGGCCCATTGCATACTTCAGCCAGGTGTTGACAGTTAGAGCCCGACTGAGGTCGGTTTACGAGAGAGAGCTGATGGCCATAGTATTGGCAATTCAGAAGTGGAGGCCGTACTTGGGGCGGAGTTTCCTTGTACACACTGATCAGCGGAGCCTAAAGTAATTACTAGAGCAGCAGATGGTAGCAGAGGAGCATCAAAAGTGGCTGCAAAAGCTGATGGGGTACAGGTTTGAGATCGAGTATCGACCATGACTGGAGAACAAGGCGGCTGATGCCTTATCATGGCGGGAGGAGGCGGAGTTGGCCGCACTAGCAGTGTCCATACTTCAGGATTGGGGGGCAGCTACAGCAGGAGGTGGAGCAGGACACTGAGTTTGCCAGCATACAAGAGGCTCTTCTGCAGGGGTCGATTGAGTTTCCGGGATATTCTCTTCAGGATGGACGGCTACTATATTGGGGAGACTGGTGCTACCGAGGACATCCCGCATATCTATCGGCCATACTCCAGGAGTTTCACAACAGTACTGTCGGAGGCCATTTTGGGGTTCTTAAGACCTACCAGAGACTGGTAAAGGAGGTCTACTGGAAGGGAATGAAGAAGGAGGTGGCGAGGATTGTGGCAGAGTGTGACATGTGCCAGCGTCACAAGTACTAGACGATGTCCCCAGGAGGACTACAGCCGCTGGCCTTACCAGATCGGGTCTAGGAGGACCTCTCCATGGACTTCATAGATGGGTTGCCGAAGTCTGGTGGATATACCGTCATGTTCGTTGTGGTCGACCGCCTCAGCAAGTATGCGCACTTTGTTCCGCTTCGGCATCTTTACAGCGCAGTATCGGTGGCAAAGGTATTTTTGAGTGAGATCATTCGTCTGCATGGACCTCCAAAGTCCATAGTCTCGGACCGAGACATGGTATTTCAGGAGCTTTTCAGGCTGCAGGGAACGGTGTTGAAACGAAGCACGGCCTACCACCCTCAGACCGACGGGCAGATGGAGGTGGTAAACAGGAGTGTGGAGACCTATCTGCGGTGCTTCATTTCAGATAATCCCAATGAGTGGGCTCGTTGGCTGGCATGGACGGAATACCTGTATAACACATCATTTTACACGGCAGCACAGACGACACCCTTCAGTATTCTTTATGGCAGGATCCCCCTCATCTACTGCACTATGGACATGAGTCGACACCGGTTTCAGATGTGGAGCGGTATTTGGCAGAGAGGGATCGGGTTTTGGAGGAGCTGAAGCTCTATCTGGCAAGGGCTCAACAGGTCATGAAGGCGAGCGCGGACTTGCATCGCAGGGATGTGCAGTTCGCGGTGGGAGACATGGTGTATCTGAAGCCGAGGCCCTACATGCAGCGATCCTTGACGCACAGGAGGAATGAGAAGCTGACACCGCGTTATTTTGGACCTTTCGAGGTTGTGGCTAGAGTTGGACCGGTGACCTACAGGTTGAGATTGCCCCATGATCGGTTATTCATCCAGTGTTCCATGTCTCGCAGCTCTGCCAAGCGATTGGAGACCACACACCATCCCCTACCCTACCAGAGACATTGACGACAGATATGGAGGTGATGCTGGAGCCTGAGGCATTGAAAGGGGTGCGGCGTGGGACGCTGGAGAGCACCGGATTTTACTGCAATGGAAGAGCTTGCCATAGCACGAGAGCACGTAGGAGGCTATGGACGAGATGGCTACGCGATTTCCTGATTTTCACCTTGAGGACAAGATGGCTCTTTGGAGGGGGAGTATTGATGAGACGCGGGTTTATTCCCGAAGGAGAACCCGCGTCCAAGGCCCACCCGCGGGTTAGCCCGCTAGTCGGCCCCAACCCGCAACCGCGTGCGCCTCCCTTGGCCAAACATCCTAGTTTGTTTGTTTATATGGGGGAGCTAGCCGTCGTTAGGGTTTATGTTATTATTTGGATATTGGAGTGATTTCATAGTTTAGACGAGTGCGGACGTCATCTATTGGCGTCTTGGTAGGAGAATACACCTTTTTGTTTTCAATTATCTTGCTTTTGTTACTTTATTTCTACTTTGATTATCAAATTGTTGGATACCTCTTTTCGGATCTATCAGTCTGTCACCTAGCTGAAGATTTATACATAGTATCATATGAATTCTTATATAGAGTAAATTATCTTCTATTGGATGTCTAAGAACTGACATCCGTTGCTAGTAATTCAGCAGCAACAACTAGAATCTAGAAGCATCATCATTTATGCTTATATCAAGATGAGGTTAGTTAGGAAATGTGTCTTGTGAAATTTCTCCATGAACTGAGACAATTAAAACGAGTCAAAGGTTTGCTGTTATGTAGTAGACCAGGTTAGTCGCTAGGATAGTAGACCAGGGTCAGGTACGTGGTAGGTACGTGTTTTAATTTTAATCTTAACCTAATATTTTGGAAATGAATTTCATTTGTAGTACATCTTGATTTTTCAGAATGTTGCCAGATGTGCAAGATTTAGTGTTGATGGGCGGTTCCTTGCAACTGGGAGTTCAGACACATCAATTAAGCTATTTGAGGTTGTTAATTGCTTACTGTTTGTTTACTTATTGTATATTGGTTACTAAGGTTTTGATGTTCAGTGATTCTTGCAGGTTTCAAAAATTAAACAAATGATGCTTGCCGATGCAAGAGATGGGCCTGTCCGTCCCGTTATTCGGACATTCTATGACCATTTACAGGTATCTGCCTTGATATCCTGAAGTTTGTTGAAACAACATATATGATTCATGAGTTGAGATTCCAAATTTGCAATATATGGAATACATTACGATGGGGCGCTACACAAACATCAAAGAACTAGATATAGTTTTATGATAATTATCAGTTGACATATTGACATAGAACGGGAGAGGAAAAATGTGATATGGAAATTGGGGAAGAAGAAACTAGGGATATAATAGGATTTTTGACCTCACCATGGGAATATGATGATTACCGACTCCAACGCCTCGCATGTAGAGATTCTTTGGATCTCACGCCCAAGCAACCAAGCCCACTCTCGCGCCTCTTATGTTCAAAATTTTAATTGGTAATTAAAAGTAGATAATTCTAAATTTTATTCTATCTCTCGTTCATAACTAAAAAGCTGAATACAAAGTCTTATTTATAGGTAAAATAGAAAACTAATTTGACTAATAATCAAACTCCTAAATAGATTCAAATAAAAAGTCATAAATAAAATAAAATTGACCATGGGAACATGAAACTCAAAAAAAGACTCAAACTCATTTAAAAAGGAAACTCTAAAAGACTTAGATTTCTTTAAAATAGAAAATTTAAAAACTCAAATTCTTTTAAAAAGTAAACTCTAAAAGACTCAAATTCTTTTTTAAAAAGGAAAATTGAAAAAGACTCAAATTCTATTAAAAAATAAATTCTAAAAAGACTCAAAGACCATAAAAACAGATTGAAATATTTATTTGAATCCATATTGCAATTGGATCCGATTATTCTTCTTGGCATTGAGAACTTCATCACCTGATGAATGGTGACACAAAATCACAACCTAATAGAAATTAACATACTTTTGTAGTTGAAAACGATGTATTCATGAACCATAAAGGGAAGTAGCATGAAGATTTATAGACGAATATCTTCTGTGAAATATTTTTAAACCACGAAAGATAGTGAAATATACAGAACATGTTTGTTGGTATGATATGAAAAATCATGGAAGATGAAGTTGATATGCTCAACTAGTTCAAATGGGACATCCAAGCTACATTCTAGTATCGGATCATCATGCAACGTTAGCTGTTAGCTCTAGTTCGACTTGGTCACACATACGGACTTAGGCTCAAGCTTGGACTTGATCACATGCTAATATCAATCACTAATACAGAGCTGTGTTTTGATTCAAACTCGAGCTCAAATTTTAATTCATGCTCAACCTGAGACTCGGCCTGAAGCTCTGGCTTAGGCTTTACTTAAGGATTTTCTCCCATGTTTTCCGGAATAACTCGTGTTTATCTTTGAAATCTTTTTCAAATTTTCGATCATGTTTAGTCCTTGAAGTTAATCACGATGGATGTGACTGTTACTGCTGTCAAAGCTGCATCTTTAACCAATATCAACTGAAACAAAACTTCCTTCTACACTAAAAAGGCTTCTGAGCGTTAAGCACAATCTCCCTCTATAAGTGAGTTGTGTCCAGACCAATTTCTCCATTTAAGACCTCCTTGTCGCGATAGACCCATTGCTGGTTATAATACAAAAAAGACTACCACACTAGGAAAAGAAAAATGTTAGGATTCGAACATGCAAATTGCGCTTTCTTAGGCGGATCGCTTCTTTTTAATTTTTATTTAGTATTTCAAAACTTATCGTCATCGATTAGATCAAAGACGTAGAAATAGAAATCTTCCAACAAGAACTCTCTTTTCATAACAGTTTTGTGTAACTCCTCAAAAGCAAGGGGACATGATACATTCAAATCTCAGTTTTGATATATTTGCGAGTATCTAGATAAGGATATTTGTTGTAAAAATCCATTAAAATATACTAAAATAACTGGCAATGCTTCTAAGATAGGCAGTGGCTCGAATTACAATGCAATTGTAATTTTTCAAAGCCAATGTAGCAATTTTTTTTTGAAATTTTTGACTGAATTTTTGTCTCTATTTTGAATTTGTTTCTTCTCTCTTTTGATTTCTTCTCTCTTTTTCAATTTTTTCTCACTCCTTTTTTATTTTTTTTCTCTCTTTTGATTTCTCCTCTCTTTTTAACTCTCACTTTTCAGAGCAGTTTTGTGTAACTCCTCAAAAACAAGGGGGCATGATACATTCAAATCTCAGTTTTGATATATTTGCGAGTATCTAGCTAAGGATATGTGTTGTAAAAATTCATTAACATATACTAAAATAACTGGCAATGCTTCTAAGATAGGCAGTGGCTTGAAATACAGTGCAACTGTAATTTTTCAAAGCCAATGTAGCAAATTTTTTATAATTTTTGACTCTATTTTGAATTTTTTTCTTCTCTCTTTTGATTTCTTCTCTCTTTCAATTTTTCTCCCCCCTTTTAATTTTTTTTTCTTTCTTGTTGACCCTGTTTTTAATTTTTAATATTTTAAAAACTAAACTAACTAAAGGAAAAGAAAAGGACGATGTGAAGAAAAGAAGAAATTGAAAAAAACCCCAATCTAGCTATTGATATCAATCTGATGCAACACTAAAGAGGAGAGATATGGTGAGTAAATTAATTAAAAAGAAACTAAGAATATGATAAGATTTTTGTCATCTTATCAGGAGAAACTGACGACTACCGACTTTAACGCCTCAAACATGAAGATTCCTCGAATCTCATTCCCAAACAACCGAGTCCACTCTCGTGCCTCTTGTGCTCATGATTTTAATGGGCAAACAAAAGTTTACATCACATATAAACAAAGTAAAAACAAAAATGACCTCTTTAAAACGTGTGTTTGTACAAGACTTCTGTCATTTGGATCAATTGTATCGAAGTCTCAAGGATATATACAGTAGTCATGTTTGAACCATTATAGATTGAGACCCTTAACTCTATAAACATTATATATAGAATTCAATATAAATTCTCTATTTTTAAGGGAACCAAGCTATCAAGTTTTTGTTGATACGTTTTCTGGTGACCTGTACCTTAATTTGATTAGTACCTTCCGTTCAATCTTTATTTGCAAGTCGCATCTTTTTATGGCTTATATATGCGAAAAAATGAGATATCTTGTTTGCAGTTTTCATAAAAATCTAGTTTAGATATAGTGTATATCTTTCTGAAGCTCAGCTTGGCATGTGAGAAAGTATTATTTTTGCTTTGTTACTTGTCTCAAGAAGTCAAGGAGTTAGACCCACAGCAACAGAGGGTGGGTGGGAGGAAGCCTATATTTGCTTTCTTAATTATTGATAAACAAGAAAATCAAGCGTAAGAAGGTTTTTGTGGGTGAAAAATTCATTAATGAGTTTTCTAATTCTGTATGGTAACCTTCTCTTCTTTTCTATCAGCCTTCAGTGACTTTTCTATGACCAGTGAGGTCCACTCACCGAGGAAAGTGCTCTAACAGAGGGGATATTACCATTTTCCACATATCTCTTTTTTGCTTTTATAAATATTGAGTTCAGCTGAGTTTAGGGTCCAGTTTTCACTGATTGTGAAATTGATTAGCATCAATTAGTTGTGAATCTTGCAATCACCGTATGACTGCTCAAAATTTTAATAAGGTTGATTGTATCTCCAACTGTCACTGGCTTTGTAATCTGATCTTTATCCTTTCTGCAGCCTATAAATGATTTGGATTTCCATCCTCAAAGTACAATATTGATATCTGGAGCAAAAGACCACACTATAAAGTATGTATTTGAGGAGTATATTTGTTACATCTTTGAACCATGGTTTATTATCTGTTTTTTGGATACTGCACTTTAGTTTTCATATTTGAAATTATTTGTAATTGTTATGAGTTTTTTAAACCTAGTCTTGTTTGCAAAAAGCATTACTACAGATTAGGTGAGGGGTGTTGCAAGTCACTCAACAATGACACTTCCCAAAAAGAAGAATGTGATTTAAATTATTTATTCTTGGTGCAGACTGTCCAAATAACGTGCTATCTTTGATGATTTTCTTTTTATTTAGGTATTATCTCTAAATAAAGACGTTACATACATACCTGTAGAGCATTTTAAAGCTTGAGTTTCCCATGCGGTATCCTTTTTCGCACCAAATCTTTGCTGGCACCTGGCAGCCTGGAGATGTAAAATTGTAAAATTTTCCTAAGTTTGAAGAGCACATTGTCAGGCATTTTGCCTTTACTTACACATCTAATTTTGACATTAATCTCCTCTTCTAGTCTGGTGATCTTCTTGTCACATGAATATGCCCTGCTAGAGAGGTTCCCTTTAGTTAACCCATATATTTGGCCATGCATGATTTTTCGATTAAAAATTTGACCATGAAATTCCACCGTCGATCTAGCCTCAGAGATGTCCAGTTTGTGATTTAGCATATTTCTCCCTTGTTGATCCTCGTCTCCAAAAAAACATCAACATTTTCTGGCATATGTGTGGGTTGGAGGCCATCTCAGCCCTGTGTTTGTGTGTGTGTTTGTGTCTACACACACACACACAGATATACGTAACACCCTACGCGGTTGCAGCCACCATTTCTAATGTCTCAAGACTGAAAATTCGACAAGTGGACTCGAAACTTCTGGTTGCCTCAGACCAGACTCCTACCCGTTGATGTTACTGTAGGCCTTTAATATCATATCCAATGGGATCTAATGGATTAGCTTAAGTGTCACACATTCAGAATACATTGGGTCCATCTCCGACCCAATGGAAATTGTTTCAGAGCCTGTAACAACCATAAAGGGTTTGGTGCAGGCCCATTCTGTTGACATACAAAAATGACAGGAAAACAATGAACTATCCCTCTAAACCTACGTATTTGATGTTGGCCTTCTCATTTGCAGTGATCTGTTATTGTTTTGGCTTCCAACTATCCTAATATTTTGTATTAGACATATTTGAATTTTCTTGGGTTAAATCCTTGCCTGATAGGAAGGTCCCTTCTTATCAGGGATCAATATTTTGATGTTGGCCTTTTCATTATCCAGGGATCTGTTATTGTTTGGCGTCCAACTATCCTAACATCTTGTGTTGGACATATTTGAATTTTCTTAGGTTAAATCCTTACATGATAGTGCTAGCGACACCTTTCTTTCCAAAGAGAATTCTATGTAGAGCTACCAACTACATTACCAGGCAATCATTGGACAAACCAGGGACTTCTTTGCTTTGTTCTGCACATAAGCCGTAACAATTTTTGCATTTATTATAAATCGTTCTTGAGAAATTTGTGGATATTTATGTTGTTATTTGTTCACCGCATCAATACAAATCCTAATACATTCTTTAATTTATTTCAGATTTTTTGATTTTTCGAAAACAGTCGCAAGAAGAGCTTTTAGGGTTATCCAGGTGCTGGCAGTCTCACTTCTATTCCTTGTTTCCAGCATAATGAAATGCAAAGATACTATCTTTTTAAAAAAGTAAATGACGTTTTGTTGATGATCTACATAGGACACACATAATGTTAGGTCAGTTGCTTTTCATCCATCCGGGGAATTTCTCTTGGCAGGTATCTCATTTACTTTTTACTAATTAAGCTTAAAACAGTTATGCATCTGTATTAAAATGAGAGTGGTGCGTTTGTATTTTGTCTTTGAGCACTTAATTCTACATTTCTTCTGAATCTTTGGGACCTGCGGAACTTCTGGGGGTTCGGGTGTCAATATGTTTGACAGAGAAGGAACATTGAAATGAGCACAAATTCTTCCCAACAATAACATAAATAAGGCAGAGTCCAATCCTTTTTGAAAACCATGTGACCGATTGGCTGGTAGTACTCACTCAACGATGGAAAATTAGTTTTTGGGCCTCTTAGGATGAATTCAAGAAAAATACTTACAGTAAAACTTACAAGGACAAGGGATGCATGACTTCCTTTTTTATTATAAATATTAAGCTGATCAAACTAATGGATGTCCACCAAACTTCGTCAAGGCTATGAGAATGCCTAGAACAGGAGATGTGATGTTGTGGTCTGCTACGATACTTCTCATTCATGTTGAGATACACTACAAGCCACAGAATATCATATGTAACCAAATTCGGAAAATAATAAAAATCCATGATCTCTTTATCCTTCTGGAAGCTTGTGCTAATGGATAAACATATGCTTTTTTGCATTGTTGGTCTATGTTTCTCTTAACATATGTAATATTGAATTCTATTTGTTGAAATCATGTACTACCGTAACAAATTTTCAAATAAATATTAGAAGCTTCAGTGATGAAGGAAAACATTTGGCTTACTGTATTTAGCCACTAGTAGTTGGGGACACTAACACTAAGGTAAATTGCATATATTCATCTGTTGGCTTGTTAACATCAATATTTATAATTGTCTTTTTATTTACGAAAAATACATTATATGCTAGTGAAGTACAAATTAATGGTGGGTTCATGAACATTGACTATATGTGGTTGCCACTCCTATTTTCAATTACTACATTGGGTAATGGTTGCATTCACTACCCTCCAGCCAGGCGTGAATACAATACCGGATCTGTTGTAACTTACGTGCGGCGTAGGATGCATGGAACCACGTAGTGGGTTAGTCAAGGGGTATTCTAGTCTTTTCAGACTAGATTAGTAAATCCCCTCTTTTCTATTTATTAGGGCTAGCCGTCATTTTATTTTCTTATGCTTGATTTGTGAAAACTCATCGAGTCGTCAATTGTGAGGGTTGTTAGGCTTTGATCCGTCCATCCAAAGCTAGGAGACCGGATCTCGTCTCGAAGGAGATCCATTTATCTAGTGTTATTCGCAAATCATTCTCTATAAAATTCCTCTTTTTAATTTTCCTCTTTTAAAAATCTGAACTTTATTGATTCGATCCACCGGATCGTATCAAATTGGTATCAGAGCGTTGAGATCCGATGGCGACGAGCACGAGGTCAAAGGCGGATGGCGTGGATGAGAAGGTACAAGGGCTTCGGGAAGAATTCAACCGGGAGATCGAGGGGTTGAAGAAAACCATAGGGGAATCCCTCAAAGACCATGCGCATTCACAGGAGGACATCCAAGTCGAACTTCGGGCGATGAGGAGGGATGCCGCGCAAGCGGGACGCGACATCCAAGGGCTAAAGGAGGCAACTTTAGATCTGAAAGAGGCAACTTCAGATCTGAAAATTTTGAGGGAGGCTACATCGTCAATTCCGGAGATAAAGGCTATGCTCCAAGCCCTCACGATGGAGAGGGGAAGAGATCGGGGCAAAGGGATTCAAGGGGGAGAAAATCAAGGAGATTCTACCCTTGAATCAGCGATTTGGGAGCAACCGGAGGGGATGACGGCTACGGCAACATTTTGGGAGCGAAACGTAGCCCCCCAAAACCCTAGGAGGGCCGGCCAGCAGGAAACAGGGCCGGCAGGCCCTCCTGGGCCTGCGGGTGACCCGGCAGGCCCCTCAGGGCCTGCGGCCACTGCAGCAGGCCCCTCAGGGCCTGCGGCCACTGCAGCAGGCCCCTCAGGGCCTGCGGAAAGCACAGCAGGCCCTGTTGGGCCTGCGCAGCACGCGACAGGCCCAACTGGGCCTGCCGCAGCTGCGGCAGGGCCCAGTTGGCCTGCCGCAGCAGCTGCAGGCCCGGACGGGCCTGCTGCGGCATCGGCAGGCCCATTCAGGCCTGCCGCTGCCCCAGCAGCCCCGATCCGGCCTGCAGCCCAGTTCTGGGGGCCCGCCGAGGTGCAGGCGGCCCCCTGGGGGCCCGCGTCGACGCCAACTACTTTCCGAGGGCCCCCGGTAGCGCAGACAGGCCCATGGGGGCCAGATGGAGACGGATGGGCCCAGAACACGATGATTGGGGCTCCAGCAGCCCAATTTTGGAGACCAGAGGCTCACCCACAGGTACCGAGACCACAGGTGGACCCCAGACAGGCATTTGATGGCTTTCCGGAGCGGGGACAGGGCCCGGGGGGCTACTTGGGAGGACGGACAGCGCCGGTACAGCAGCCCAGAGGAACCGGAGGACCCATGATGGCGCGACAGCAGGAGTTTCCGGGGTATCATTACCAGCCCAAGGCGTGGGAGCGACCCGGGTGGCCTGAGGAGCTGTACGGGGCTGACGGAGGAGGACCCGTTGAGGCAGTCGGCGGAGGATTCGGCCGTGGGGGAGACCGCGGTAGAGATGGGGGTCCACAGGGAGACATTAATGCAGACCGCCGCCTCATGAAGCTGAAGATGCCGATTTTTGACGGCACAGACCCGGACGGATGGATCTACCGGGCGGAGCGGTACTTCCAGGTGATGAGACTGACGGAGGAAGAGGTCCTGAGAGCCATAGGGATCTACTTCGAGGGGAAGGCGTTGGCATGGTACAGGTGGAAGGCAGCACGGACACCCTTTCGCACTTGGGAGGAGCTCTCCGCATTGATACTAGACCGGTTCCAGGATACCCCGGGAGGAGATTTCTACGAGCAGTTATCTGCTTTGAGGCAGGAAGGGACGGTCAGGGATTATGTGGAGAGATTCGAGATGTTGAACAGTAGGGTGAAGGGGGTGACTGACGAGGTGATGATCGGGAATTTCATGAGGGGGTTGAAGCCCTCTATCCGAGCAGAGCTGAGGATGCAGAGTCCGGGGACACTGGAGGATGTCCTTCGCCTGGCCCACAAGGCGGAGGAGAAGCATGCGGAGGAGAGGAGCACTCGGGGTATTTGGGGAGCCCAGGGCCAGCATAGTCAGACAGCACCGGTCCCACCTCCGGGGGTTACAGTAGCACCAGGGGACGCGGGAATGAAGAAAGAGGAAACCCGACCAGTGATTCCTGGTAGGCGGATGACTGAGGCTGATATGAGGGCGAGGCGTGCTGCAGGCCTCTGTTTCAGATGCGATGAGAAGTTCAGTCCCGGTCATCGATGTGCGAGCAGGCTGATGCAGATTGTGCTAATGCCGGACGAGGGGGAGTATGCAGATGAGAGAGGGCCAGTGATGACGGAAGAGAGCGAGGTTGAGCATGCACATCTGGATGTAGCAGAGGTGTCCCTGAACTCCTTGGTAGGGGTAACCACGAACCATACCATGAAGTTGTCAGGACGATTAGACGACGCGCCGGTGACGGTACTCATAGACAGTGGGGCCACCCACAACTTCATCTCTCGACATTTGGTGGATCGTCATCAGTTGCAGATAAGCACCTTGGAGACGTTTACGGTCCTCTCAGGGACAGGGAGGAGAGAGGAGAGCAGTGGGATGTGCAAGGGGCTGAGTCTGACCTTACAAGGGGTGCAGATCATAGAGGACTTCTTGCCCCTAGAGTTGGACAATATCGATGTGATTTTGGGCGTGCAGTGGCTGAGGGGCTTGGGCGAGGTGAAGATGAACTGGAAACAGCTTAGGATGGAATTCCAGGAGGGGGTTCGCACGGTGGTTCTGACAGGTGACCCTAGCCTCTGTTTTCCCTCGGGGGCCTTCCAAGCCAGATCTCCACCTTGAGGACAAGGTGGCTCTTTTAGGGGGCGGTATTGATGCGGATCCGGATCCGCATCCACAAGGGAAGGAAGCCGGCGGCATGCATGGGGGGCCCACTCCCCTTTGGTGACTTACGTGCGGCGTAGGATGCATGGAACCACGTAGTGGGTTAGTCAAGGGGTATTCTAGTCTTTTCAGACTAGATTAGTAAATCCCCTCTTTTCTATTTATTAGGGCTAGCCGTCATTTTATTTTCTTATGCTTGATTTGTGAAAACTCATCGAGTCGTCAATTGTGAGGGTTGTTAGGCTTTGATCCGTCCATCCAAAGCTAGGAGACCGGATCTCGTCTCGAAGGAGATCCATTTATCTAGTGTTATTCGCAAATCATTCTCTATAAAATTCCTCTTTTTAATTTTCCTCTTTTAAAAATCTGAACTTTATTGATTCGATCCACCGGATCGTATCAAATACCCTGTTGTAACTTAGATATTGGAATTGCATGCCCAGAAGGTGACAGGATATTTTGAGGTTTTTGATGTAGAAGATTAGGGTTTTGGTAGAAAGTTGGGATTTTTAGGGTTTTGATGAGAAGAATTGGGATAAACGAGGGATTTTTATAGATGAAAACTGAAATAAAAGGGATACAACGATAAAGATGAGTTCTTTCGAGATGATCTCTCTCTTCCAAGCCGCCGATTCGAGAGAGAACCACTCTCTTTCATGAAAAGAGGAAAATCTCAACTCTATGAAGTATCTTCACAATAATCAAGCGTGAGAATCCCTAACCCCATAAGCCCCATATAATAATAACTGAAAATAAGAATAGTACAAAAAGATCCCTAAAACCGAAAATTACTAAGAAGCTCCTAGAAATCCGAAAATTACGAAAATGTCCATGTTGGGCTAAAATTACAAATCTGCACTTAGGATATGGTCTATTAGAAGGATTGATTTTTGATTATCTGTTATACATTTGATGAACTTTTTTGAATTTTGTCCTACGTGGATACCAAAGTATGACTAGGACAAACATGGGTGACTAGGATGCTGACTAGAACAATGATAATAGGAAAAATGATTTGAATTTGAAATTTGGGGGGAAAATTTAAATGAGTTTTGATTTTTTGTGTTGGGGGGAAAAGCTAAAGGCGGGGAGATATTTAATATTTAACTTTGAATTCACTTTTTTGGGGGAAAAATTTAAATGTTGAATTTGAAATTTGGGGTGAACTTATTGGGGTGAAAATTAATACTTGGGGGAAAAATTTAAATGGACCGTGCCCTACGGGCACGGGTTATGACTAGTTATAAGACATTTCTTGTCATCAGATGCTTACAAGGATGTAAATGGTTCACAGGTACAGATCGTCCTATTCCTCATTTATATGACGTCAACACCTTCCAGTGTTACTTGTCGGCAAATTTTCAAGAACTAAACATTACTGCTGCCATCAACCAGGTATATTGATTAATTATTCTTTAGACTGAAACGATTACATGTTTGGACCTTCCGTCATGAATCTGGCTTGTAGTTCAATTTAGTTACGACCTTTTAAATTTTAACGCCGATTTTTTTATGTTGATATTGTACAGGTGAGATACTCTTCCACTGGAAGCTTGTATGTGACAGCCTCAAAGGATGGCTCGGTTCATATTTGGGATGGAGTGACAGCTAAGTGTGTAAGGTCCTTTAGTGGGGCACATAATCCTGCAGAGGCCACTAGTGCGAATTTTACAAAGGACCAGAAGTAAGGTTCATTATTCTAGATGCTAAAAGTTCTATATTCATTTGACATCTTTGATTCTCTTATCTTAGCTGTTAGTTTTATGAAGCATAGACCCTTTAAAATGGTACACTGTCCGTGTCAGACATGCGTCGGACACCGAAACTTGCACGACATCTATCAGACACTCCGAATCAAAAAAAAAAACCCAAGAAGTTTTATGTTCGATCTGTACGCTTCAAATAGAACCCAAAGGTCACTTGTCGTGCGCCTTAGATCCACACGACTCTTCAAAAAAAAATATCTTAAAATGGTCTTCTTAACCGAGTGGATATTATGTCAACAAAGCTTAAACATCAATTGAACTTATTAAATTAGGTATTGGTTATATTATGTATATCCTTTTTTGTACGATTTCATTGCTGGATTAAAACTAAGATTTTTTGTTGAAATGTATATTCTTCTTTTTCATTATTACTAGAACACATCCTAATCACTTAAGGGTTTCAATAAGCATTATATATGCAAATACATGTGCACACACATATGCCATTATGTCACGTTCTACACATGTTTTCTACTTCACATATGGAGCTTGTTGTTTGTGGATTTACTACATTGACATCAGCTGGTGGCTAACAAATGTTTCAATTGTTCACGTCCATGCTACATATTGAAGCATAATATTGTGACAGAACATACTTTTCTCCAAGTATCAAATAACCCGTAGGGAGTCAATCTACATCATACAAATTTGTAACTATGAGCTAACCTAGATGTTTTATTACTCCTCATTCACTAGGTAATTGTGTCACCTGAGGAGCGTAGCTCTGTAATAGTTAATAGACATTTGACTACAACCAGGTAATCACACATAAAATGGGTATGTGCAGATGCTATCCTAAGCTGTATGCAGCAGTGGTGTGATTCAACGTCACCAGGACACATCAAATCTTAAGTTTTTGAACGTGTTTGACACTTGAGGAGGCTTTTCAGACACTTCAATGACACTTCAAATTAATCCAAGTATTGCAATTTCATCATTCCATTGCAATTTTGGATATTTTCCCTGCGACATTTTAAACAGTATTGTATAATATATACATATAAAATTATTATTATTGGTTGAACTCTAACCAATTTTACTACTTGATTACTTATATATTCATGTGCATATTAGGATGCTATCACGAAATCTGGCCCATTGTCATATCATATTTTTAAATGGTTTTCATGTCGGACATTTCAAGGCAACCACACCAGATACCCATGTCTTCTGTCAATGTACAGTCGTTTGACTGTGTCAATGGAGATCTTGATTTAGCAATGATAACTCATCGAAATAAATCATGTTTGATACGACAGCAACAATAGATTGAACAGAGACATTTCATGTTAGGATTGTTAGATAACAAATGTAAGACTCTTTTTTTGGACAATTTCTGGGGCTAATTAGAAAAAGCTACGACTAACTAGTGCAGATAGCAATTGCTGTAAAAGTATATGGATTTTCTCATATGTTTTCCACCAATTTTTTTTGGAAATCGGTCCGTAAAATGCAAATTTAATAATCAGCAATAGCTTCCAGGAACATCCAACATGCAAAACAAATCTAGTGAACCTTCAAGAGAGACATGCTGCCAGGAGAACAATCCCAATCTAATCATGCTTGCATACTATAAACTTCAGATCCGATAAAATAAAGAATGTCTTTTTTGGCTTTAGGGTTGCATTTTTGGGTAATCCAACTGCAGTAATGTCTGTGTTTCGCCTTTTTAAAATCTTCATATTTTTCTATTCTATATTACATGGTATATAACATCAATCTTCCATCAAGATTGGTACCACTGCAGTGTGGCGTTAAAGCCTCTTGTGGCTATCCTAGGATGCTGTGGTTGAACCAACTCATGTTTTAATCTCAGACGTTTCTCCATTAACTGTGCTTGACATGCTATGTATAATATTGTAGCCATCATTGTTTTATTTTTGGTCACTGTTGGATCTTCCTCCACATACTTATTATTATTCTGTTTTCTTATTATTCACTTGAGTGATTTATGACATGAACTCGGCAGGTTCATTCTTTCGTGTGGCAAGGATTCCACTGTAAAGCTGTGGGAAGTTGGCACCGGTAGACTTATCAAGCAATATTTGGGGGCAGTTCACACTCAGTCACGTTGTCAGGTGATTGAGATTGTGTCACCTATTTTTTTCCCACAGATTTTGCTTCCAAGTGTTTCAAAGTTCATATTTCTTTTTTGCTTAATCAACATCTTTTTTCCCTGCACGCATTGATTTATAAAATTGTAACGAAATTAGTTCTGCCAAAATTGTCAACTTCAATAAAAACCTTCACCGAATTTAATTGCTTGTTTTTTGGGTATGTGGAAAATGATAATTATTATGAAAGATTGGCTATATATAATAAACCATGGGGCATGGGGTATATGTGAGAACTCATTCGTCTGTTGATGTATTTTGATATGGCAACAGTTTCCACTCTTCATCCATTAACTATATCTTCAACAGTAACATACTCTTTTCATGGATACCGGGGATCATTCAAGTCATAAGCAGTATAAAACCTGTTCTGTAAAACCATGCTTTATTTTTGTATTATCATGCTAAAAACACAAACAAAGAAATTTATCTATATGTTGGTTAGGCAGAAACCTGATAGGTATTATAAATTTATTGATTCCAATTGTCTTGTGATCACAGGCTGTCTTCAACGAAACAGAAGAATTCATTCTTTCCATCGATGAACCAAACAATGAGGTTAGTTCACTTCCGCGAGTTCTCTGAATAATTTTAGTCCGTGATTTTGGTTTGGCTAAGATGAGATAATCAACAGGTGGTTGTTTGGGATGCCCTTACTGCCGATTTGGTTGCAAGATGGCCTTCCAATCATACAGGGGCACCACGATGGCTCGTACATTCTCCAACCGAACCAGCATTTGTCACTTGTGGAAATGATAGATCTGTTAGGTTCTGGAAGGAGATCTTGTAAAAAGGCATTTTGACTCAAAATAATATGCGAAAATGTTGTTAAATTAAGGAAAATTGAGTGCACGGCAAGAAGAGACACATGTAAGACCTCGGAGGAAGAATAGGACTGTACACTTGCAGAATGTTGTATACATAACACGTTTATTTATTAATAAATCGCTCTGTTTCAAGCAATGTATGTTCTATGTGATTATGGATGCCATGATTAATGCCCAATTCTTCTTTGCATCACGACTTGGAACCCAATGCATTCTATGAACAATTGTACTGCTGGTTTATTACCAGGTCATTAATTCATAACTTAAGAATTCTCCAGGGTTTCCTTTACGTGCTGCCACATAGTGCACAATGCATCCAAAATTAAGTACGAGGGCCATAACACAATGTTAGCTGGTCAATCATGATTTAGTAAGAAATCTTAGCTTGCAATGCCCATGTATGTCTTGATTCTTGGGGTTGGACTTCATTTGAGGAGGGGTTTCTTCAAGCACCCATTCATTCTTATATCTGCATGAATATCTTGGGAGGAGGGTTTAAAGGTTCAAACTTCACACACCGTCTTTGTGGGGGAGTTTTCTTGTGCCACTTGGGCCGCCCAGGAGGGAGGGAAAGAGAATGCCATTTGAGCAATTGCTCAATTGGTGCTAACAATGCTAACAAATTAATAAAAAATCACCTCTGAGCCATGGCTAACAATGCCATCTGAGCCATGGCTTTCAAGCACAGTGTGTTGGCTACTCTCCTCATCTCCTCTTCCTTTTCCATCAACGAACTTGGTTAGCAAAAGGCTTTCATTCTCCTCTCTCAAAAAAAAAAAAGAAGTTCAATCACCATATAACTAACTTGTTGTTTATCTCACCTTCGGTTTTTTTTTGTTGATGCAGGGATTGCTTACGTGACTGCTACCTCACATGATGATGATCATTGCCATTACATCGAAGCATCCTGCGCTTCCAAGGCTGATTGCTCTCAAGTCTGCGCCAAATACGATTACGATCACGGCGGGCTGTGCGTACCAAATGATGCTGCGTCAGGAACGACCCAGTGTTGCTGCATTCTCTCGTGATCGATCTTCGTATATGCTCGCTGAAGCAAAATGTATACTTAGAATATATAAATAAATAAGATATGATTGGTGCAATTAATTAATTTGCTGCAATTAAGGCAACATACGTCTTGGTTTCGATTTGCTTTAATCTGCTTCTGTGATGTTGTAGTGCGCAAGTTATATGTGGTTGTAGTGCGCAAGTGAATCTACGTGACGACTATACATATTTGTCACGTGTGTATGGGGTCTTGGATTAATGCCTTCCTGCCATATATATCACTTGTTTAGATGATTCTGGGGTGATTTCTTTCACATTCTCGTGGGACGTACGTCAAGTAGGTTTGCACGAATCATAACAGAACCAGGTTGGGGTCCTGGTTTCGGCTCCTCCGGCACCCAAGTTAAAACCCGAGAGATAAAATATATACTATATGAAATTGAGATAGAAAATACGAATAAAAATAAGTACACCTCCTCCCCAATGGAAGGATATAGAGCTTATGAATGCGTATTTTAGTATTTCGAAATTTGATGATGGATTATCTATTTAGATTAGGCTATATATGCTGTGTCTACTTTAGCCCTTCAACCTGTCGGGTTTTACCGACGATATGTGCTTGATGATAACTCATTAGGACATTTATCTTTTTGGTCGTGGTCATTAGATCCTTTACCATGCATACTGATTCATTATATCATATATTATCGCAATTGATCTTATCGCACGACCACTTTGATGTCCTTGAGCTACACACACTAGTCAGTTGTATGCCCGAGGTCCTTGTGTAACTCTAGGGCTGTTGACGAACAGAACGTTCGACGAACTACTCGTGAACAAGCTCGGTACATGTTCGTTTACGTTCGTTTAAGAAACTTAATGAACACGCTTGAACAGATTATTAGAGCTCGGTTAATAAATGAACAGAGCTTGAACATAACCGTGTTCGTTCATTTATGTTCGTGAACAAGCTCGGTAAGTGTTCGTGAACAAGCTCGTTAAGTGATGTCCATGAACAAGCTCGTTAAGTGTTCGTGAATAAACATGTACCAAAAGTAGTAAATTTATATACATACTATATTTTTTATTATGCTTGAAATGGATGCTTGTAATGGGATATATGGAGCTATTATGCTGGATCTGTTTGCTTTTGTCATGCAAATATTTAGTCCTTTTATTTAATTGATTTAGTCATTGGCAATACTGTTTAAATATTATTATTCCTGATTAAAAAATTGACATTCGTTTGTTTGTTTGAAAATCTGTTCATGAACAAGATTGATTTGTGTTCACGAACATGTTCCTTAACATGTTCACGAACACGCTCGATAAGTCTTGTAAACGAACAGTACATTCGATTAACTACCCGTGAACAAGCTCGGTAAATGTTCGTTTACGTTCGCTTACGTTCGTTCAGTAAGCTTAACTGTAACGACCCACTCTCGGGGCCCGTTACTGTTTGGAACATGCACAAGTCCTGCTAGGCACCAATGAAGTCAACACAGGCTCTGTTGCAGAAATACGCCAAAATACAGATAATGAAAGTGGTTTTACAACCTTATTACAACCCAGCAGCTAACAGGAAAAGGAAAATACAACAGATTACAAAAGATACATCAATCCACTCTGAAAGCAACATAGTAAAACTCTCACACTCACTCTCAATACTCAGGGTCCTGCTGGTCCTGCTGGTCAAACTCAACCACAAATTCAGCCTCTGCGGCCTCAGGTGCAAACTCCTCGACCTGTGAGATATCTGGCGAATCCACCACAAAGAGAAGGGTCGCCAGGATCAGACGTAACTCAAAGTATCTCTATACATGGATATTGAAACAAATATACAAGCATGACATTTTAAAAGAAAAGAGGTAAAGTACGAACAATAATAGTAAGAGAAAATGAGCAGAAAAAGTAAACTTCGCAGTTTTACAGCTATCAACAATTTCTAGCAGTTAAAAGTGCAATGATAAAAGTAACTATGATGCGAGAGTCTAATTGTGCCTTTACCTAGACTGTGACTTATAATGCGGGGTACAGTAAGCAACCAAGAGGCCAACTCTTGCCGCGGGTGCTACCCGGGCGAACCAATTCTCTGAGTACTGTGCAACAATCTGTGATCTGTGATCTGTGATGGTTGTCACCGGCACTGTTATGGGTTGCTAGAACCCGCACGGTGACAACAAAGTCTGGACTAGTCGCTCCCGTACCCTCGTGTAACGGCCAGTATCGTCTAGGCGTATTATTTGTGTGTGCCCGTATTTTCGTTTTGACATCCGAATGTTTTCGTACGCGAGTTCTATGTTTGTGCGTCAACGCGAGCGCATTTTCGTTCTTCGTTTTACCGTATCATCAATTATCGACTATCCATTTTAACAAATTACCGTAATTTAATTATCTCACTAATTACAATTTCTAATCACGTTTAACTTCACTAATTACCTTATTTATTTTAATAATTATATTTTACTTAATTGCCTAATTAAAAGTTAATTACCGATTAACTCTTTACTATTGGCTGAAATCTTCCCTAACCGATTAAACCCCTATTGAATCCCCCTCTACCTGTTGGTGAGATCCAACATGAAAATCGATGTCTCCCCCCACATACAGCTCCTCTCCCTTCAATTTGTCTCCTCCTCCATTGTTGTATTTCAACAACAGCAAAGAACTTTGCCAACGACAATCTCCCTGCAACCTTCTTCCTCACTGCAACCCATCAAAATTTCTCCTCCCTGCAAACTCTCCAAGCCAAAACAAATAGGCAGAAATCCAAATCAAATCAATCCCTCAAACATCAACCTTCTTCCCAAACAAATTTCACAGAACCAAAGTCTACAAATCAGCCCCTCCCCAAATCATCCTTCCCTGCAAAATTTCACAAGCCAAAAATCAAATCCAAAACCAAATTCTCCCCAAACCAAATCAGCCCCTAACTAGTTCTTCCCCAAAACCAGAAACAATCAAACCTAAATTCTTCCCAAATCAAATCCTCCACCAACCTCATCAAAACCAGAAATCAAGAGAGGAGAAATCTGAAACAAACTCCAGATTCAAATCACTAATTTCAGATCCAAAATCTGAAAATAAAATCAAAACAAACTTCATCTTCAACCTCCATCTTCCTCCTCTTCCATCCATCTCCTCCCCTCTCCTAGGCCGGCCACCCCGCCACCCAAGCACCGGCCAGCGCCTCCTCCCGCGAGGCGAGACCCTCCCCTTGCCGTGCGTAAGCCCCACCACCGGACTAGAAGCGCGCGCCGCCGCTCGGAGCTACCGTACGCCGCCCACCTACGCCCAGGCCACCGGAGAAGCCGCCGCCGCCGTCGTGCGTGGCCACCCCCTTCCTCCGCGCGGTGAGAACCCCTCCCCTTGCCCGTGCGTGGGTTCCCATATTGCTGAAATCGTTTGAAGCAAAAAAAAAAAGAAGAAAAAAAAACAAAGGCAGAGCTGAGAACGAAAGATAGAAAGAGTGAAAGATAATGAAAGGGAAAGGGGCAGCCTTGTTAATGGAAAGGTTATTTGAAAGGAGAATTAAATGAAAGAAAAGTGAATGTTAAATAGAAAATGAAAGATAGGGATTTATTAAATAAGAGCTAGAGATATGAAAGAAAAATGTGTGACAGCTTAGTAAATGAAAGATATGGATTTATTAAATAAGAGATAGAGGGTAAATGAGTTATATATATTTTTGTATGAGGGTTTTATAATGTGATAGTTGGTGTAGGCTGGGTATGCACCTTTAATGGATGTTAACCTGCTAAATAACCCTATCACTAACTGATATTAGCTTAATTAGTTAATTGTGGTTAATACTAGTTAGTTAAATGTTAAATTGATTTCACTGTGTTAGTTGTAAATAATGTTAGGGCGATAATACCAGCATGTAATAAGGCGTACCATGTTAGTATGGCCCTATACAACGTTACACTAGCCGTAGAACCGGACAAAATTAGGCAAATCTAATTCGGGTGTTATGTTAATATTGCGCGTAATTCGTAAAATTTCTAATTCATTGATTTGTTTAACTAAAACAGAGGACCACTATCACCGTAACGAAGTATCCGTCGGGACGAACCCAACGACACCAAAATCACCGAAATCAGGCAAGTATGCAATTTATAGTGAATTTGTTAATGTAAATACTCTTTTAGCTCTCTGCATGCAAAGTTCCATAACTAAATTTTCAAGTCGCATTCGTTAAATTCACATGCTCAGGATTTTGTTAAATTGTTGTAAATATTGATGGATACTCTTGTAACCATGGAAATTATTGTGTAGAGATAAATGGTCACATTATTGCTGCATGTCTCAAAATGACTAACAAGAGAGTGACATCGTGAAATCGTGCGCCTCGAAGGCGAAATCGTGACTTTCGTGATGTCATGTGAGTTGACTAGGCTGGCTCGTGTTCCAGCACAAATATTGGGGTGGGGTTAGGGTTGTGCGGCCACTAGGCGTATGACGGGGTACTCTCTTCAAGGGCACCACCCGTATGCGGTGGGTTAGCGCCAAGCACGGTAAGCCCCCGTGTGAAGAACGACCCACTCATCACGTCCTACCGGCGAGAACCCTATTATAGATGTGTGAAACTAACTCGAAACTTGCAAAGTGAAATTGTTACCTCAGTGAAATTGTTATCTCAGTGACATTGACATGCTTTACCTTACTTGTCAGATTTTCTAGAACTACATGATAGGATGTATTCACTTTAAAATTCGCATGCTTAAACTTTTATTGTTATCTTGTTAAATTATAATTGCCTCTTAAATTCAGTATAAATTTGTATATCTTGCCTTGGGTTCTAACATCTACTTGCAGACCCTTGCTGACATACATTCATGTTTTTTTTGGATGTATGTCAGACCCCGAGCCATAGCACCAGGAGGACTAGTTGCGATAGCTGAACCAGTAGGCCAAGGATCGTTGACTAGTGAACCTTCATTTTAATTCACTCATTTGTTGTATGGGTCATAAGACCCTCTCTTTTCTATTCCTGCATCGTTGTAATTTTTGAGATGAAGGAGATTGTAATAATGTTTTTTTTATCCGTGTTGTTTTTGAGTAATGCAAAGCAAGAACCTGCAGTTTTCACATAGACGCTTATTGTGTTAAGTCAATGGGGAAAGAAAATCAAAAGTACCTCCTCCTCACTTGCACAAGCGGGCCCGTTCGCGTCCTCGCCCCCAAGCCTAATGGGAAGCGGGGCGTGACAGGTTTTAGTGGTGGCCCATGCAGGTCTATGCTCATGCAAAATACTCTAAAACAGCATGGATAATATTACAATCTTAACTCTCAAATAACACCCTTCCTAGAATCTGCTACCCCGATCAAATTCATTAGAACATCCTAGTCTTAGATTCCTGATCCTTAGTCAACCAAATCAGTATATCCTTGATTTTAATCTTCCTTCATTTTACATTCCATCTTTTGACCTTAGGAATCCATCGTAGTCCGTTCACAAATCATCTCCTACCCTTACTCATATTTGACCAACCTATTCTAATCCTTGCTTTCGAAACCACGTGATCTTCCTGACATCCAACATTATCCTTTCGAATCATTCACATTACTATACTGATTCTACTTTCGATATCCCTTTCGTGGAGTTTCTCGCTCAGTTTTATTCTGTTTAAAAATCTTTAGTATATACCGAGATCTCATACTCTCCAGCTGACTTAAATTCATTCTTTGATTTGAAACTTTCTTCGCCGTAACCTTTACTTACTACCTCGCCACGATTTTCTGACCTATAACATCCATACTCGTATATTTACCATACTTTCTTCATATAATAAGCTTCATTTTTTTTAAAAAAAACGTTACTTCTTTTTCACTAATTCAAATATAGGAATTTCTTTTCTTACGATGCTACTAACATATTTCAAAACAACATATCATATATGTTTTTCAAATTACTTTCTTTACTAAATCTGCCTCCATTTGCATTCACAAAACAATCGCTGCTTAACTATACTCCTTTGTATGTTACTTTTTCATTCATTATTTAACTAAATCACATTTCATGTTCTAACTTATACCATTTACGCATTTCATTATTTCATCATTCTCCTTAATCACTTAATTAATCATGACTATTTTATGCTACCTAACCAACCTAACACCTTATCCATGCCTCACTTGAAACCTTTCATCACAATCTTGACCAGTTACGTCTTTCAACTCTAAATCATACACTATGTTTAGTTATCATTAGTGCTCGTCATTAGTTATTACAACCTTAGCAAGATTCGTTTTAAAATTACGTTATAGCCCTTTAAATTTTCCCTCCTATTTCATCCCATCATCAGTGGTGTTAATTTATGTTAAACATCATATTGTTAAAGCATTAGATATGATCGTTATTGTTATAAGATTTGGTTTCAGATAGACATAGTGAGAGGCGATATAAGGGTAATTGTGATTAGTCGATTATAAACACAACGAATTTAGATTATTCCATTTTATGTGGTGAAAATAGAATGATGTGTTCAAGACTTACATTTGGATAATACAAATGCCTAACGGATTCAATTGAGTTCCTTTTTATGAGTAGTACACAAGAGGAGGAGTACATTACAGATTTGAAGTTCAGACTAGCGACAGCTAAGAGTACCTATGAAGGTACACCATGATTCATAGAGACAAAAAAATGAATACAATATTTAAAGTAACAAGACTTAATTATATAGGTATGGTGATAAAGATATTAGAAATGATATGTTATGTTGATAAGAATGGATAGTTATGTGGATTGATTGACATTGTTTAGAACAAGACACAGTGAAAAATGGCAAGATGTGATTCGGTAGTTGTTAATTATGGGGATAACTTTATGAGTTGTCACGAGGAAGGATGTGTTGAGAGCAGGACAATTATTGAAGGTATATAGTGATGTATACTAGTCGTATTTGTAATGGTCGTCATACATTAGTAACTGGCGTATCATCATTATATTGATTGCTCGATATAAAGATAAGATTGGGTTGGGAGATGTCACAATTGTAATGTTACCAGTTAGGTCATGCATTGCACGATGTGATGATATATACTGGAGGAGACAACTTAGGAGAGTAAATAATTTTGGAGAATTTGACTATAGGTGAACTATACATTAGAGATTTCATAGGAGATGTCAGTGCTCTAATATCAATAACAAGTGGAGGGTGATGAAATTTGCAAATGGTATTGATTGAGGATACTCTGTGTTTTTCCTTCAAATGTTATTTGGTATAAAGTATTGATTATTTTGAAGCGAGAATTTTGAGTTAGAATTCGAACGATAAGGTCGGATCTATAACTAAGTTTTATGATATGATTATAGTTGTAGCGTTATTCGGTGATGAGATGGGTAGTGATGATTTATTTAATACTTGATAGAGATTACAGGTTTAGCGTGCATTATGTTAGAATATGAGACTTGCAGTTGTAAGTATATATATATATACACACATTGTTATTCATCACTCCTCATCATCCCTGCACATCTTGGGTATCCGTCCCTAGTATTTTCTCTTGCCCACTAACGATTAAGGCCATCGATGGTGCTTAGTCACCCGAACCTCTTTTTGAAACTCAATCTTAACTACATCACTTGTGTCTTTTTCTATCCAATTTCATTTTTTCGTCTCGAAGTATTTCAGGTCGTAATTTACCTCCTAGAGATACGGGAGCGTTATCCATATTTGTTCCCTACTCTTTAGTGGATAAGAATTCCGAGGACAGAATTTTTCTTAAGGTGGGTAGAGTGTAACGGCCAGTATCGTCTAGGCGTATTATTTGTGTGTGCCCGTATTTTCGTTTTGACATCCGAATGTTTTCGTACGCGAGTTCTATGTTTGTGCGTCAACGCGAGCGCATTTTCGTTCTTCGTTTTACCGTATCATCAATTATCGACTATCCATTTTAACAAATTACCGTAATTTAATTATCTCACTAATTACAATTTCTAATCACGTTTAACTTCACTAATTACCTTATTTATTTTAATAATTATATTTTACTTAATTGCCTAATTAAAAGTTAATTACCGATTAACTCTTTACTATTGGCTGAAATCTTCCCTAACCGATTAAACCCCTATTGAATCCCCCTCTACCTGTTGGTGAGATCCAACATGAAAATTGATGTCTCCCCCCACATACAGCTCCTCTCCCTTCAATTTGTCTCCTCCTCCATTGTTGTATTTCAACAACAGCAAAGAACTTTGCCAACGACAATCTCCCTGCAACCTTCTTCCTCACTGCAACCCATCAAAATTTCTCCTCCCTGCAAACTCTCCAAGCCAAAACAAATAGGCAGAAATCCAAATCAAATCAATCCCTCAAACATCAACCTTCTTCCCAAACAAATTTCACAGAACCAAAGTCTACAAATCAGCCCCTCCCCAAATCATCCTTCCCTGCAAAATTCCACAAGCCAAAAATCAAATCCAAAACCAAATTCTCCCCAAACCAAATCAACCCCTAACTAGTTCTTCCCCAAAACCAGAAACAATCAAACCTAAATTCTTCCCAAATCAAATCCTCCACCAACCTCATGAAAACCAGAAATCAAGAGAGGAGAAATCTGAAACAAACTCCAGATTCAAATCACTAATTTCAGATCCAAAATCTGAAAATAAAATCAAAACAAACTTCATCTTCAACCTCCATCTTCCTCCTCTTCCATCCATCTCCTCCCCTCTCCTAGGCCGGCCACCCCGCCACCCAAGCACCGGCCAGCGCCTCCTCCCGCGAGGCGAGACCCTCCCCTTGCCGTGCGTAAGCCCCACCGCCGGACTAGAAGCGCGCGCCGCCGCTCGGAGCTACCGTACGCCGCCCACCTACGCCCAGGCCACCGGAGAAGCCGCCGCCGCCGTCGTGCGTGGCCACCCCCTTCCTCCGCGCGGTGAGAACCCCTCCCCTTGCCCGTGCGTGGGTTCCCCTATTGCTGAAATCGTTTGAAGCAAAAAAAAAGAAGAAAAAAAAAAACAAAGGCAGAGCTGAGAACGAAAGATAGAAAGAGTGAAAGATAATGAAAGGGAAAGGGGCAGCCTTGTTAATGGAAAGGTTATTTGAAAGGAGAATTAAATGAAAGAAAAGTGAATGTTAAATAGAAAATGAAAGATAGGGATTTATTAAATAAGAGCTAGAGATATGAAAGAAAAATGTGTGACAGCCTAGTAAATGAAAGATATGGATTTATTAAATAAGAGATAGAGGGTAAATGAGTTATATATATTTTTGTATGAGGGTTTTATAATGTGATAGTTGGTGTAGGCTGGGTATGCACCTTTAATGGATGTTAACCTGCTAAATAACCCTATCACTAACTGATATTAGCTTAATTAGTTAATTGTGGTTAATACTAGTTAGTTAAATGTTAAATTGATTTCACTGTGTTAGTTGTAAATAATGTTAGGGCGATAATACCAGCATGTAATAAGGCGTACCATGTTAGTATGGCCCTATACAACGTTACACTAGCCGTAGAACCGGACAAAATTAGGCAAATCCAATTCGGGTGTTATGTTAATATTGCGCGTAATTCGCAAAATTTCTAATTCATTGATTTGTTTAACTAAAACAGAGGACTACTATCACCGTAACGAAGTATCCGTCGGGACGAACCCAACGGCACCAAAATCACCGAAATCAGGCAAGTATGCAATTTATAGTGAATTTGTTAATGTAAATACTCTTTTAGCTCTCTGCATGCAAAGTTCCATAACTAAATTTTCAAGTCGCATTCGTTAAATTCACATGCTCAGGATTTTGTTAAATTGTTGTAAATATTGATGGATACTCTTGTAACCATGGAAATTATTGTGTAGAGATAAATGGTCACATTATTGCTGCATGTCTCAAAATGACTAACAAGAGAGTGACATCGTGAAATCGTGCGCCTCGAAGGCGAAATCGTGACTTTCGTGATGTCATGTGAGTTGACTAGGCTGGCTCGTGTTCCAGCACAAATATTGGGGTGGGGTTAGGGTTGTGCGGCCACTAGGCGTATGACGGGGTACTCTCTTCAAGGGCACCACCCGTATGCGGTGGGTTAGCGCCAAGCACGGTAAGCCCCCGTGTGAAGAACGACCCACTCATCACGTCCTACCGGCGAGAACCCTATTATAGATGTGTGAAACTAACTCGAAACTTGCAAAGTGAAATTGTTACCTCAGTGAAATTGTTATCTCAGTGACATTGACATGCTTTACCTTACTTGTCAGATTTTCTAGAACTACATGATAGGATGTATTCACTTTAAAATTCGCATGCTTAAACTTTTATTGTTATCTTGTTAAATTATAATTGCCTCTTAAATTCAGTATAAATTTGTATATCTTGCCTTGGGTTCTAACATCTACTTGCAGACCCTTGCTGACATACATTCATGTTTTTTTGGATGTATGTCAGACCCCGAGCCATAGCACCAGGAGGACTAGTTGCGATAGCTGAACCAGTAGGCCAAGGATCGTTGACTAGTGAACCTTCATTTTAATTCACTCATTTGTTGTATGGGTCATAAGACCCTCTCTAATCTATTCCTGCATCGTTGTAATTTTTGAGATGAAGGAGATTGTAATAATGTTTTTTTTATCCGTGTTGTTTTTGAGTAATGCAAAGCAAGAACCTGCAGTTTTCACATAGACGCTTATTGTGTTAAGTCAATGGGGAAAGAAAATCAAAAGTACCTCCTCCTGACTTGCACAAGCGGGCCCGTTCGCGTCCTCGCCCCCAAGCCTAATGGGAAGCGGGGCGTGACACCTCGCCATTATAAGTTACCCCAAAACCCAGTGTCAGTGCAATTTTACATTTCCAGTCACAATTTTCTGTCAATCATGTCAAGTAGCCCAATTCTCCCTTTACGATACTGTGCAATTTACGATACGATACCATGCAATTTTAGCTAACAGTTCAAAAATGGAAACACTGTGATAACGAAATAAAACTAGGTTGGCATGCATTGTTATTGTTTTAAGAACCCATGTCAAGGGTACGATGAGTTACCGTTCGCCTTGTAGCCAAAGGCGCGTTTTTGCTAGGCGGTCGGTGTACCTGGTTCACACGGGTTACGAACGAGTTAGCTACACGAATTAATAATATGTTAAGAGGGCAAGTTACACTAACTTATAACTAAAACTTAACTTAAGATAACTTTACTTATAAACTTAATTTGTATGAAAATTAACTTGGCTTAACATATAATACTTTTAAATTACTTTTTAATAACTTATTTAATAAAAATTCATATTAAAAACTTAAATAATAACTTAATTTAATAATAATAATAATCTTAAACTTAATTAACTTAATATATTAAACTAACTTATAACTTAACTTAATAATAAATAATATTAATAAAACCTTATCTTAACTTTATTAACTTATAACAAAAACTTAACATTAACTAATTAATAATAAAAAACTAATAAAACATACTTAAATAACCCTCCCCTCTCTCCCCGTTCTCTTCTTCTCTGTTTCCTTTTCTTTTTTTCTTTTTTTACCTTCGTTGCCTACAGGTGGAGGGGAGCCAAGGGGCGGCGGCCAAAGGGGGCTCGGCGGGCCTGGGGCGCTCGGGGAGGCCGGATCGGGGGCCTGGGGCGTCGGCGTGGGGGTCTGGAGGTGGCGCGAGGCGGGGCGGCCGGCGCAGCGTGCGGGATCTGGCGGGGTACGGCGGCCTGGCGGGTGTGCGGCGGCAGGGGGATGGTTTCACAGAGGAGGCTGAGCACGGCGGCGGGTCGTACGGGCGGCGGGGTTGTGGCAGATCCGGGGGTGCGGATCGGAGCTCCGGGGTCACGGCGGCGGGGATCCGGACTCGGGGCGACGATCCGATGCGATGGCGAGGCTAGATCCGAGGCACGGCGACTGATCGGGCTTGGCGAGGAGCTCGGGGGCGGCAATCGATCTCCAGGCGGACAGCGAGATACGGGGGTGGCGCTGATCGACGGCGACGGGCGGTTCGAGCGTCGAGGGCGAGATCGGTGTGTTGGGCGACGGGGTTTGTGATTTGTAATCTTGGTTGATTTGGGTTGTAAGGAGATGGTGGAGGTAGACTTGTTTGTATATTGGAGTTGTATGGTGGAGGAGATGTTGGCTTGTTTGCTGGTGGTGAAGGGGTTGGTGGCTGAAGGTGGTGGAATGGCTGCTGTTTGTTTGTTCTTGTTCGTTCCTGCAAGTTGGTTTAAGAACGGGGAATGGAGGAGGGACAGATTGAAGAGGGTAGTTGTGAGGTGGGTGGCTTTGAATACAGATGTTGGATCTCACCGATTCTTTCGGTGGGATTCAATTGGGTGGGTTAGGGTTAGGATAAAGTAACATGGTAAAGGTAGTTTAGGAAAAGTTTTTAATAAACGTAATTTAGTTAAAGGTAACAAGTAATTTAATAATTAACCTTTTTAATTAAAACAATCACGATTTACAGATAAAAATTACGCTACGGTTAACTGAAAACGACGACGCGCTCGCGTCGACGGGCGGACGATTAACCACTCGGATGAAAATAATCGGATCAACGAAGTAAAAATACACGCACACAACAGTCAAACATACTACTAGAAAAACAGGCCGTTACATCCTACCCTCCTTAGAATAATTCCGTCCCCGGAATTCTCTATAGGTCAGGGAAAAGATAGGGGTAACGCCCTCGCATTTCATCCTCTCGCTCCCAGGTAGACTCTCCTGGCGAGTCGCGACGCCACATCACTCTGACTAGGTCGATAGTCCTGTTCCTAAAGACCTTCTGGCGACGATCTAGGATCTCCACGGGTTGCTGCTCGTACGTCAAGTCTGGACGAACTGCGATCTCTGAGTAGTCCACGACATGACTCGGGTCGCTCACATAGCGACGCAACTGCGAGATGTGGAATACATTGTGCACTCCCTCTAAGGCAGGGGGCAGTGCAAGCTTGTATGCCACCTCTCCGACTCGCTCCAAAATATCGAATGGCCCAATAAATCGGGGACTGAGCTTTCCCCTCCGACCAAAACGAATCAATCCTCGGTTGGGTGAGATCTTCAGAAATACATGATCACCGGGCTGGAACTCCAGATGTCGACGCTTCGCATCTGCCCAATGCTTGTACCTGTCCTGAGCCAGCTGCAGCTTCTCTCTGATGATCCGAACCACATCTACGGCTTCGGTGATTAGCTCAGGACCAACCAACTCTTGATCTCCTACATCATCCCAGCTCAAGGGGGATCGGCACTTCCTCCCATACAGTGCCACAAAAGGTGACATACCAATGCTAGACTGGTAGCTGTTGTTGTATGCAAACTCCACCAAATGGAGATGATCTTCCCATGATCCTTTTAAGTCCAGCATACATGCCCGCAACATGTCTTCCAGTATCTGAATAGTACGCTCTGATTGACCATCTGTCTGAGGATGGTAAGCCGTACTAAAACTCAAGTGGGTTCCCAATCTCTCCTGAAGGCTCCTCCAGAAACGGGATGTGAACCTGGTGTCTCTGTCCGAGACAATGCTGATAGGAACTCCATGCAGCTTCACAATCTCATCAATGTACTTCTTGGCCAATACTTCTGTAGACTGGCCCACTCTGAAAGGAATGAAATGCACAGTCTTGGTCAATCGGTCTACGATCACCCAGACATCGTCATTCTGCTTTGTACTCTTGGGTAGACCAGTCACGAAGTCCATCGTGATGTGCTGCCATTTCCACTCCGGAATGGGCAATGGCTGCAACAAGCCAGCAGTCCTCTGGTGTTCAGCCTTCACCTGTTGGCACACAATACACTTCGCTACACTCCGAGCGACGCTTCTCTTCATGCCATGCCACCAGAAATGCTGTCGCAGATCCTGATACATCTTGGTACCTCCAGGATGTATAGAGTAAGGGGAGCTGTGAGATTCCTCCAGTAGCTCCTCTTTAATGGCACCAGACGGTACACAGATCCTGTCCTCAAACCTCAAGGACCCATCTGCATGAATCTTGAACTCTGGTCTTTGGCCTGCCATCACCAGATCTCTAATCTTCCGCAGCTTCTCGTCGTCCATCTGAGTTGACTTGATCCTATCTACCAAGGTCGACTGGATATGCATGCCCATCAAAGATACAGTCATCCCTGGTAGAATCACTTCTATACCCATGTCTCGGATCTCTTGCTGCAACCTCCACTGAGTCGTAAGGGTCATCACTGCTGGAAGACGACTCAATGCATCCGGTACAACATTGACTTTCCCAGGATGGTACTGAAGGTCAATGTCATAATCTGCCATGAGCTCGACCCATTGTCTTTGACGCATGTTGAGCTCCTTCTGAGTGAAGAGATACTTCAGACTCTTATGATCCGAGAACACCTTCACGTGCTCACCCAATAGGAAGTGCCTCCAAATCTTCAATGCAAAAATCACTGCCGCCAACTCAAGATCATGAGTGGGGTAGTTCTTCTCATGGATCTTCAACTGCCTGGATGCATATGCTACGACTCGACCGTGCTGATGTAGCACGCATCCAAGTCCCTTGCCAGATGCATCACAGAAGACTTCGAATCCTCCTGATCGGTCTGGAATGATCAAGATGGGTGCAGTCGTCAACCTCTTCTTCAGCTCCTGGAAGGCATCCTCACATGCTTTCGACCAAACAAACATCACATCCTTTCTCGTTAATCGCGTCATGGCTCCCGCGATCTTCGAGAAGTCTTTAATGAACCTCCGGTAGTAGCCAGCTAGTCCCAAGAAGCTTCGAATCTCGGTCACCGTTCGGGGGACGGGCCAGTTTTGAACAGTGGTTACTTTTTCAGGATCAACAGCAATCCCTGCTCCGGACACCACGTGGCCTAGAAATGCCACCTCGTTTAACCAGAACTCGCACTTGCTAAGTTTGGCATAAAGCTGGTGTCTTCTCAGGGTCTCGAGAACCTTCCTGAGATGCTCTGCATGCTCCACCGCATTCTTCGAGTAGATGAGAATGTCGTCGATGTAGACTACAACGAACTTGTCCAAGTATTCATACAATACTTGGTTCATGAGACTCATAAATACCGCGGGTGCATTGGTCACACCAAACTGCATCACTAAGTACTCATAATGTCCGTATCTGGTCCTGAATGCAGTCTTGGGAACATCTTCATCCTTCACCTTCACCTGATGGTACCCTGTCCTCAAATCCAGCTTCGAATAGACGCTTGACCCACCGAGCTGGTCGAAAAGATCGTCGATGCGCGGTAGAGGGACTTGTTCTTCACGGTGACTTTGTTCAGCTCACGGTAGTCAACGCACATACGAAGGGATCCGTCTTTCTTCTTCACCAGCAATATAGGAGATCCCCAGGGAGATACACTGGGTCGTATCCATCCCTTCTTCAGTAGCTCATCAAGTTGGACCCGCAATTCTTCTAGCTCAGATGGTGCTAGACGATACGGTCCCCTGGACATCGGCTGGGCTCCTGGCATTAGTTCGATGGCAAATTTAAGGGTGCGATCCGGAGGCAAACCTGTAAGGTCGTCTGGAAACACATCCAAGAACTCTCGAACCACATCTGGTACTTCGGGCTCAGCTTCCATCGCGGCTGCTACTGCTTCGATCGACCTGGCCTTGTACTTCACCGGGCCTACAGATCTGCTCCCACTAATGAACTCGAACTTCGGATGATCAGGAATGTCGAAGGCTACCCTCCTTCGACAACAGTCGATGGTGGCATGGAAAGTTCCCAACCAATCCATCCCGAATACAGCATCAAAGTTCGGGATATCAATCATCATGAAGTCGGCGAACAAAGCTCGCCCACAAATCACCACGGGGCACTGAGGATACCCACTGGTCGCTTTTATCACACCGCCACCCGTATTGACGTTCCAACCAGTAGATAAGGTTGTAACAGGAACGGTATGGGTGCGAACGAATCGACTCGCTAGAAAGCAGTGTGATGCTCCCGAGTCGAACAAGGAGAGGGCGGGATTCCCAGCTACTAGCACGACACCTAGGTTAAAACACTAATCTAAGCACCCAATGCTAATGAAAGAAAAGATATACTAATAATGCAAGAATTATACCTGTGATCACTTCACCGGTGGTTTCGGCCTCTTCGACAGTCATGGTGTAAGCCTGGCGTCTCGGTGGTGGCTGCCTTGCCTGCTGGAACACCCTCTGCTGTGGAGGTAGTGGTGGACGCTGTGGGGCGATCCCAGTCGGGGCAGCACGAGGAGCTGGAGCTGGAGCACGTGGTTTATGATGTGGGCAATTTCTAGCCACGTGTGCAGGGTCTCCACAAACCAAACAAAGGCCTAAAAATCCTCGACACTCAGATTTGAAGTGTCCAGACTTTCCGCAAAAGTGGCAAACCAGGAGGGCCTGCTGCTGTGGTCCTGGCCTCTTAAACTAAACCTGCTGAATAGGGCGGTGCATCTGTGGCCGTCTGCTTGGCCCAGCTTGGGTCGGTGGGGGCCTCGCAGATGCTGCCAGCATGCGTTCTTCCTTTTCCTCCTCTTCGACCATCTCATGGTTACGAGCAATGGCCAGAACTTCAGCATGTGTGGTCGGGCTAGCACCGACCATCATCCTTCGAATCTCAATATTGAGCCCCTGCTGGAACTGCTGGGCTTGAGTCAAAGCATTTGTAACCATCTCTGGAGCAAACCTGCTGAGCCTGGAGAACTCAGCGTCATACTGATCCACCGTCATCGAACCCTGCTTCAGGTTGATGAACTTCTTCCTCATCTTGATTGTTGCGTGTGGGGGAAAGTACTGAGCGTTGAAGGTACTTGTAAATACATCCCATGAAATCGGCAATCCCAAGCGGTCTTCAACCGCCTGCCACCAGTCTCTAGCACCATCCGTCAGTTGCCTCTTGACGACAGCCACCCAGGCTTCTTCTCGAATCTGAGATGCTCTCAGATCATCAGTGATGCGCTTGAGCCATTCTTCCGCCTGAAGATGGCTCTCAGTCCCTGCGAAGGTCTTCGGGCTCATCCCTCGAAAGTGATAAGCACTTGGGTCAGCTCGTTGCTCTCTGTGCAAAGCCTGTTCCAAGGCCTGTCCAAGCTGCTGATGAAGGGCATACATGCCCCGCATGCAATCTTCTGCAGACAACGGTGCAGTCGGGAATGCTGTTGCGCCCGAACCGTTGTTGGCTCCATTGCCAACATCATTCTGGTTGGGACCCCCATTCTGGTGGTTGATCCCGGATCCAAAGGCACTGTCACCGCTTCCCGAAGTGTTCCTTTCCATGGCTTATCTGCATTTCATAAGGTTTGATCAGTTCCATTAAGTATTTATACGACATATTCTGAACTTCCTGTATTGTTCATGTGGCTTTTAGCGCGGACCTGCATGGGCCACCAAACTTGTAACGACCCACTCTCGGGGCTCGTTACTGTTTGGAACATGCACAAGTCCTGCTAGGCACCAATGAAGTCAACACAGGCTCTGTTGCAGAAATACGCCAAAATACAGATAATGAAAGTGGTTTTACAACCTTATTACAACCCAGCAGCTAACAAGAAAAGGAAAATACAACAGATTACAAAAGATACATCAATCCACTCTGAAAGCAACATAGTAAAACTCTCACACTCACTCTCAATACTCAGGGTCCTGCTGGTCCTGCTGGTCAAACTCAACCACAAATTCAGCCTCTGCGGCCTCAGGTGCAAACTCCTCGACCTGTGAGATATCTGGCGAATCCGCCACAAAGAGAAGGGTCGCCAGGATCAGACGTAACTCAAAGTATCTCTATACATGGATATTGAAACAAATATACAAGCATGACATTTTAAAAGAAAAGAGGTAAAGTACGAACAATAATAGTAAGAGAAAATGAGCAGAAAAAGTAAACTTCGCAGTTTTACAGCTATCAACAATTTCTAGCAGTTAAAAGTGCAATGATAAAAGTAACTATGATGCGAGAGTCTAATTGTGCCTTTACCTAGACTGTGACTTATAATGCGGGGTACAGTAAGCAACCAAGAGGCCAACTCTTGCCGCGGTGCTACCCGGGCGAACCAATTCTCTGAGTACTGTGCAATAATCTGTGATCTGTGATCTGTGATGGTTGTCACCGGCACTGTTATGGGTTGCTAGAACCCGCACGGTGACAACAAAGTCTGGACTAGTCGCTCCCGTACCCTCGCCATTATAAGTTACCCCAAAACCCAGTGTCAGTGCAATTTTACATTTCCAGTCACAATTTTCTGTCAATCATGTCAAGTAGCCCAATTCTCCCTTTACGATACTGTGCAATTTACGATACGATACCATGCAATTTTAACTAACAGTTCAAAAATGGAAACACTGTGATAACGAAATAAAACTAGGTTGGCATGCATTGTTATTGTTTTAAGAACCCATGTCAAGGGTACGATGAGTTACCGTTCGCCTTGTAGCCAAAGGCGCGTTTTTACAAGGCGGTCGATGTACCTGGTTCACACGGGTTACGAACGAGTTAGCTACACGAATTAATAATATGTTAAGAGGGCAAGTTACACTAACTTATAACTAAAACTTAACTTAAGATAACTTTACTTATAAACTTAATTTGTATGAAAATTAACTTGGCTTAATATATAATACTTTTAAATTACTTTTTAATAACTTATTTAATAAAAATTCATATTAAAAACTTAAATAATAACTTAATTTAATAATAATAATAATCTTAAACTTAATTAACTTAATATATTAAACTAACTTATAACTTAACTTAATAATAAATAATATTAATAAAACCTTATCTTAACTTTATTAACTTATAACAAAAACTTAACATTAACTAATTAATAATAAAAAACTAATAAAACATACTTAAATAACCCTCCCCTCTCTCCCCGTTCTCTTCTTCTCTGTTTCCTTTTCTTTTTTTCTTTTTTTACCTTCGTTGCCTGCAGGTGGAGGGGAGCCAAGGGGCGGCGGCCAAAGGGGGCTCGGCGGCGGAATCCGGCGGGGTCGGCGGGCCTGGGGCGCTCGGGGAGGCCGGATCAGGGGCCTGGGGCGTCGGCGTGGGGGTCTGGAGGTGGCGCGAGGCGGGGCGGCCGGCGCAGCGTGCGGGATCTGGCGGGGTACGGCGGCCTGGCGGGTGTGCGGCGGCAGGGGGATGGTTTCACAGAGGAGGCTGAGCACGGCGGCAGGTGGTACGGGCGGCGTGGTTGTGGCAGATCCGGGGGTGCGGATCGGAGCTCCGGGGTCACGGCGGCGGGGATCCGGGCTCGGGGCGACGATCCGATGCGATGGCGAGGCTAGATCCGAGGCACGGCGACTGATCGGGCTTGGCGAGGAGCTCGGGGGCGGCAATCGATCTCCAGGCGGACATCGAGATACGGGGGTGGCGCTGATCGACGGCGACGGGCGGTTCGAGCGTCGAGGGCGAGATCGGTGTGTTGGGCGACGGGGTTTGTGATTTGTAATCTTGGTTGATTTGGGTTGTAAGGAGATGGTGGAGGTAGACTTGTTTGTATATTGGAGTTGTATGGTGGAGGAGATGTTGGCTTGTTTGCTGGTGGTGAATGGGTTGGTGGCTGAAGGTGGTGGAATGGCTGCTGTTTGTTTGTTCTTGTTCGTTCCTGCAGGTTGGTTTAAGAACGAGGAATGGAGGAGGGACAGATTGAAGAGGGTAGTTGTGAGGTGGGTGGCTTTGAATACAGATGTTGGATCTCACCGATTCTTTCGGTGGGATTCAATTGGGTGGGTTAGGGTTAGGATAAAGTAACATGGTAAAGGTAGTTTAGGAAAAGTTTTTAATAAACGCAATTTAGTTAAAGGTAACAAGTAATTTAATAATTAACCTTTTTAATTAAAACAATCACGATTTACAGATAAAAATTACGCTACGGTTAACTGAAAACGACGACGCGCTCGCGTCGACGGGCGGACGATTAACCACTCGGATGAAAATAATCGGATCAACGAAGTAAAAATACACGCACACAACAGTCAAACATACTACTAGAAAAACAGGCCGTTACATTAACGAACAAGCTTGAACATGTTTTTAGAGCTCGGTTAGTAAACGAACAGAGCTTGAACATGGATTTTGTTCATGAACAAAACCAAGCTCCCTGTTCAAGCTCGTTCGTCAACAGCCCTATGTAACTCACAATATCTATTCTTGTCTCTTCTCTCTGTCTCTTTGCATATAGGCGATTGTGTTTGGCATAAAAATCCATTATATTACATCTACATCAAGAATTGTGACCACGGAGCATCGACATGAGTAAAATGCTTGAAACGCCGGTTGTAGAGGAGTATGCCGACTGCCTTTGTACTTTGTGTTGCCGTTTCCAGCTGCCAGTATGGACACACTCCTCTTTCTTCTTGCCCTTGTCCTTGGGGGTCTTATGCGAGTTTCCAAGGTCTTTGATACGAACTAGGGTTTCGTATCAATTAATTTCAGAAATTAAAGAGGAAAAAATATAAAAGGTGGAATTTTTTGGATCTTAAATTGCGAAGAACTAGGAAAATAGATTGATAAATGAGCCTCTTTCGAGAGGAGACTCGCTCTCCTAGCTTTGTTGCACGGAACAAAGCCTAAAACCTTCACAAATGACGCCTACAATTGTTCTTCACAAAATAAGCATAAAACAAAATAAAGACGGCTAGCCCTAATTTATAGAAAAGTGGGGAATTACTAATCCAGTCTAAAATGACTAGAATACCCCTAACTAACCCTCCTACGTGCTACCGCGCTTTCTACGGCGCACGTAAGTGATTTTAGGGGGGTGGGTCCCCCCTTGGTAGCCGCCGGCCTGTAGGGGATGCGGGCTCGGGTCCGGGTCCGCATCAATACCCCCCCTAAAAGAGCCACCTTGTCCTCAAGGTGGAAGTGGGGAAACTGCTCCTGGATCACTCGATAGGCCTCCCATGTCGCATCACAGTCCGGTAGCCCCGCCCAGTGTATCAGCACCTCCTTCTGCCCACGCGGTCCCTGCCGAACAGCTCGAACCTCCAGTGGCTCCAACATCACCTCCATCTCCTCAGTAAGTGTAGGCGGTAGGGTAGAGGACACCGTATGCTCTCCGATGGCTCGCCGAAGCTGCGATACATGAAAAACCGGGTGTATCGTCGCCGTCGATGGCAACCTCAACCTGTAAGCCACCTGGCCAATCTTGGCCGCAATCTCAAAAGGCCCATAGAATCTTGCTGATAGCTTCTCGTTCCGTCTCCTCGCTAGCGACCTCTGTCGGTACGGCCTCAACTTCAGATAGACCATATCTCCCTCCTGGAAGTGCACATCCCGCCGATGCCCATCCGCCCTAGCCTTCATCACCTGCTGAGCACGCAGCAAATGCTTCTTCAGCTCCTCTATAATGCTCTCCCGCTCCCTCATATAGTCCTCTACCCGGGAGACCGGTGTCTGTCGTGCCCCAAATCTCAGTAGCTCTGGTGGATCCCTGCCATATAATACCCGAAAGGGGGTCGTACCTGCTGCTGAATGGTACGAAGTATTGTACCAATACTCCGCCCAGGCTAACCACCGATACCACTGTCGAGGTGTCTCCGACGCGAAGCACCGCAAATAAGTCTCGATGCTGCAGTTTACTACCTCCGTCTGCCCGTCAGTCTGTGGGTGATAGGCGGTACTCCTCTTCAGCACAGTACCCTGGACACGAAATATCTCCCGCCAAAACCCACTCCGGAAAACCTGATCTCTGTCTGTGACGATGGAGGCTGGGATCCCATGTAACCGTATGACTTCCCTGGTGAAGGCTGCAGCCACTGAAACAGCTGTGTACGGATGTTTCAGCGGGATAAAATGGGCGTACTTGCTCAGCCTATCCACCACCACAAAAATCACGGAGTACCCCTCCGACCTGGGTAGCCCGTCTATGAAATCCATCGTCACCTCCTCCCAGACCCGCTCAGGAAGTGCTAAGGGCTGCAAAAGTCCGGCTGGCGCCATGGCCATGTACTTGTGACGCTGGCACACGTCACAAGCAGCAACCAATTGTGCTATCGCTCTCCTCATACCAGGCCAGTAAACCTCCAGGGACATTCTCATATATGTCTGCTGCACCCCAGAATGTCCCCCCACCACCGAACTGTGGAACTCCTGAAATAATGCGGGTATGAAGGTGGACGTCCGCGGCAATACTAACCGCCCCTGGTATAATAGTCTCCGCCCCTCTAGTGAGTACCCTTGCGGCGCCTCCCCGCCCCCCTGCAGCTGCTCACGAATCAGTCTCAACTCTGGATCGGCCTCGGCCTCCTGCAACATGGGCTCGCCATCTATCCATACCGGCAACGAGAGTGCTCTCAAGTGCACCCCCTCCTCTCTGCGTGATAAGGCGTCTGCCGCCTTATTTTCCAGCCCCGGCCTGTACTCAATGACGAACCTGTACCCTACCAGCTTGGATAGCCAGCGCTGGTGCTCCTCTGTCACCAACCTCTGCTCCAATAGATACTTCAAACTGCGCTGGTCGGTCCTGACCACGAACTCCCTGCCCATCAGATACGGCCGCCACTTCTGGATCGCGAGCACAATAGCCATCAGCTCCCTCTCGTAGACAGACTTCAGCCGTGCTCTAGCGGAAAGCACCTGGCTGAAGTAGGCTATCGGCCTCCCTAGCTGCATAAGGACCGCCCCCAATCCTACTCCTGACGCATCAGTCTCCACCACGAATGTGATGCTGAAGTCGGGCAACGCCAAGACTGGTGCGGTGGTCATCGCCTCCTTCAAGGCCTCAAAGGCCTTGGCCGCTGCCTCTCCCCACTGGAACCCATCCTTCTTCAGCTGATCTGTCAGTGGCCCTGCAATGGTGCTGTACCCCCTCACGAATTTCCGGTAGTAACCTGTCAGCCCGAGAAATCCCCGTAGTGCCCTCAGAGTGGTGGGTACCGGCCAGTCTAACATCGCCTCTATCTTCGCCCGATCTGCTGCTACCCCGGCGGCGGACACCACATGTCCCAAGTACTCTATCTGCCTCTGACCGAAACTGCACTTCTTTCGGTTGGCATACAGCTGATGCCTCAGTAACTCTCGGAACACCACCTCCAAATGGCCCAAGTGCTCTCCCATAGTCCGGCTGTAGACCAGGATGTCGTCGAAGAAGACGAGTATGAATCTCCTCAGGAATGGCCGGAAGACGTCGTTCATCAACGCCTGGAATGTAGAAGGAGCATTCGTCAAGCCAAACGGCATGACGCGAAACTCATAGTGGCCCTCGTGGGTACGAAATGCTGTCTTCTGCACATCCTCTGGCCTCATCAGGATCTGGTGATACCCCGCCTTCAGATCAATCTTGGAGAACACCACTGCTCCATGCAGCTCATCTAGCAGCTCGTTTATGACAGGGATAGGAAACCTGTCAGCCACTGTCTCCTTATTCAGAGCCCGGTAGTCTACACAGAAACGCCAACTCCCGTCCTTCTTTTTCACCAGAAGGACCGGGCTCGAAAATGGGCTAACGCTGGGCTGTATCACCCCCGCCTGTAACATCTCCCCGACCATCCGCTCAATCTCATCCTTCTGCACGTGGGGGTAGCGGTAAGGACGCACACTCACCGGTGCAGCGCCATCCCTCAGGACTATCGCATGCTCGTGCCCTCTCTCTGGCGGTAGCCCCTGTGGGTCCTGAAAGACCTCCTGGTACTGCCCCAACACCTGCTCTACCTCCTCGGGAACCCCTGCCTGCGGCTCCTGCTCTGCTCCTGCTAATCGGCACTCCACCAAGTACCCCTCCCCCTCTCTCCGTAAGGCTCGAGTGATGGCTTTGAAAGCCACCATCGATAAACATAGGGTCGGGTCCCCAGTGAGCACCACGGTCCGCTCCCCCTCCTCGAACTCCATCCTGAGCCGCTTCCAATTCACTCGCATGTCCCCCAGTTTCTTCAGCCACTGTACGCCCAGGATGATGTCAACCTTACCCAGCTCCAGGGGTAGGAAATCCTCCATGATCTGTACTCCCTGCAAGGTCAGGCGCAGACCCTTGCAGAGCCCCTTGCTCTCCTCCATCTTCCCTGTCCCCAGCAGCACGGTAAACTTCTCCTGCGTACTCAGCTGCAGCCCATGTCTCTCCACTATCCGGTTGGAGATGAAGTTGTGGGTGGCCCCACTGTCGATCAGTACCGTCACCGCCGCGTCTCCCAGCTGTCCCGTCAACTTCATGGTGTGGTTCGGAGTGAACCCCACCACAGAGTTTAGGGACACCTCCGCGAAGTCTAGGTGAGACTTCTCCTCCTCTACTGGCGTCCCCTGCTCCACCTCAAACTCCTCCTCATCACCCACGTACTCCTCCTCATCGGGCACCATGGTGATCTGCAGCAGGCGGCTCGCGCATCTGTGCCCAGGGGTGAACTTCTCGTCGCAACGGAAGCACAACCCCTTGGCTCTCTTCTCCCTCACCTCGGCCTCCGTCATCCGTCGCCCCAAGGTAGCTGGACGACCCTCTCCTCGCGTCTCGGGAACGGCCGCAGGTGGTCTCGATGTCGTGGATGGTGGAGTAGGGCGGGAACTCTGTGCCCCCCAAGCGCCCCGTATCCGCCTCTCCTCTGTGTGCTTCTCCTCCGCTTTATGTGCCAAGCGAAGGACATCCTCCGGGGTAGCCGGGCTCTGCATCCGCAACTCAGCTCGTATCGACGGTTTTAGCCCCCTCATGAAGTTCCCGATCATCACCTCGTCGGTAACCCCCTTCACCCGGCTATTCAGCGTCTCAAATCTCTCTACATAGTCTCTCACTGTCCCCTCCTGCCTCAGGGCCGACAGCTGCTCGTAGAAATCCCCCCCGCCGTCTCCTGGAATCGATCCACGATCATCGCTGACAACTCCTCCCAGGTCCGAAAGGGGGACCGTGCTATCTTCCACCGGTACCAGGCCAGAGCCTTCCCCTCAAAGTAGATCCCGATGGCCTTCAGGACCTCCTGCTCCGTCAGACCCATCACCTGGAAATACCTCTCTGCTCGGTATATCCACCCATCAGGGTCGGTGCCGTCAAAGGTCGGCATCTTCAGCTTCATCAACCTCCGATCTGCGTTGATGTCGCCTAGCTGCCCCTATCTCCGCCCCGGTCACCTCCCCGGACCACCTCGCCACCCCGAGCCTCCCTCGGGCCTCCCCCGTCAGCTCCGTACAGCTCCTCTGGCCAAGCAGGTCTCTCCCACGCCTCGGGCTGGTAGTAGTGTCCCGGAAACTCTGGGGGTCGTGCCAAATTGGGCCTCGGCCCAGGCGCAAGGGTCTCTGCTCTCCAAAACCGGCCCGCCGGGGCCCCAATAGCTGCTCCCGAGGCCCATCCGCCTCTCGCCATTCCCGGAGTTCCCCCGGAGTGGGGTACGATCCCCGCCACACCCCCAAAGGGCTGGAACGTCGTCATCGGGCCCCCGAATGGGCCGGCCCTACTCGTCGGCCCCCCAGGTGGGCCTGTCGACCAAGCCGGACCCCCGCCTGGGGTCGTCGAGCCTCCCGCACCCCCGAAAGGGGGTGCCGCCGCCTCCGCGAAGCCCCCAGGGCCTGCCGTCGCTCGAAACAGGCCCGACGGCCTGTCCGCACCCCCGGATGGGGGTGCCGATGTCTCCCCGCCCCCGTAGGGGCCTGCCGAGGCGTCCAGACCCCCTCCGGGGTTCGCCCAGTGCTCCACGCCCTCGGAGGGGCTCGCCGGTGGCCGCAGGTGGCCTGGCGGCCTCGCCCAGGCCTGGGAAGGGCCGGGCTGGGCCGCCGAGGCCCTGACAGGCCCAGGCAGGCCTGTCGACGTCTTCCCCGACCCGCGCGGGTCTGCCGGTGCCCATATGGACTTGCGCGACCCTAGGGTTGGCCCCACCGGCCCTCCTTGCTCCCTCGGGTGGTCGTCTTGTGTTGGAAATCCGCTGGGGGCTGATTCTAGGGTAGAATCCCCCCTTCTTGGATCCCCTTGCCTCGATCTCCCCCTTTCGCCACCGTGAGGGCTTGAATCATCTCTTTCAATTCTCGAAGATCCCGTCCTTGTTGCGCGGCATCCGTCCTCATCCCCCGAAGTTCGATTTGGATGTCTTCTTGTGAATGGGCGTAATCTTTGAGTGAATCTCCCATCGTTTTCTTCAATCCCTCGAACCTCTCTTCGATCTCCCGATTGAGATCCTCCCGTAGCCCTTGGATCTTCTCTTCGACCGCATCCGCCTTCGACCGAGTATTTGCCGCCATTTGGATCTATCGCTCTGATACCAATTTGATACGAACTAGGGTTTCGTATCAATTAATTTCAGAAATTAAAGAGGAAAAAAATATAAAAGGTGGAATTTTTTTGGATCTTAAATTGCGAAGAACTAGGAAAATAGATTGATAAATGAGCCTCTTTCGAGAGGAGACTCGCTCTCCTAGCTTTGTTGCACGGAACAAAGCCTAAAACCTTCACAAATGACGCCTACAATTGTTCTTCACAAAATAAGCATAAAACAAAATAAAGACGGCTAGCCCTAATTTATAGAAAAGTGGGGAATTACTAATCTAGTCTAAAATGACTAGAATACCCCTAACTAACCCTCCTACGTGCTACCGCGCTTCCTACGGCGCACGTAAGTGATTTTAGGGGGGTGGGTCCCCCCTTGGTAGCCGCCGGCCTGTAGGGGAAGCGGGCTCGGGTCCGGGTCCGCATCAGTCTTCCATGTTGATGTAAACCTTGGAAATGGCCATCAAAGTATATATACTCTTAGGCGGGTTGGTGATCAAGTGATGTTTGAGGTCCAGGTAGATTGTTCCGTTCATCAACGCTCAAGTGGCACTTACCTCCTTCATATTGAGTATGTTGTCTTTAAAGCACTTGATGTACTTTCACATCGGCTCTGTGTCGTCTTGTTGTATGCTGACCAGGTGAATGGATGGGCACTTTCTCTTCCTTGATGAGATGAACTGCTAGGTAAAAAGTTCGGCAAGCTCGTGGGTAAAGAGTTCAGCAAACACATGAACGCAATAGATCTAAGAAAATTGGCTAACTAGCATGGGTCAACCCTCTCTTTTAATTTCTACCACCCAATTTAAAATCTTTGCTAGAATACCACACCTCCTGCGAAAAGACTAAAATACCTCCCATTAATTATTTTCAACATATACTAGTGTATATTAACGTATATTAACGTATACTAGTGTATGTTAACGTATATTAAGATAAACTAAAAACAGGAATTTTCAACATATACTAGGCCGAAATTTACAGCACACTTCCTACAAATCAATCACATTGACGATGAATTCAAACTGTTGGAAATAATAGGCTCTCAAAAGCCTTGTTTTTTTCCCACTTTCTTTTTTGTCTCTAATGGCCTTTTAATTGCTGCTTTAATTCGTTGCCATTTAATTGTATTTAATTGCTGCTTTTATTGCTGCAATTACTACATCATTAAATACGACATTTATCCTTTGCCCGTTTGAATTCTTCAACGGTTTTTGTTTGTTTGTTTTGTTTTCCTATAAATTGCAGAGACTTCTTCTCTTGCAATAACACAGAAAATCTCTCCTATCTCCTCTTATCTTCTTACAGAATTCCTCTCACGAGTTCCTGGGTTCTTGTGTGCAAACTCCACTGTTTTTGACCGCGAGTGGACGCGTTCAGAAGCTACAGCTGTGTTAACCTTGGGGAGCAACCGGCATCAGCGATTACCACCACGGTCGCGCCGTAATTGCTTTCAAGGCAGTGGTCTTTCCACGCTACAGCGACTTCACTTACATCCGATAAGTATTCTGTTTCTCTGTTCATCCTCATATTGCCACGGTATTCTACCTATTTTTTTCTTACAATTTGAAAGCAAATTACTTCTGGTGTATATTGTGGATATCATATAAGCAGAAAGATCAGTTCTTTATCTACTCAATAATAAACTTATTTATATGCTAAATATTTAGCTCGACTTCGTTCATTAGTTATTCTTTACTATTTGTCGTTGTGTTTATTCATTGCATAAAAATATGTCAATTAAGAGATGGAAAAGAGAAGGAAAGTTCGTGCCGAGGCAATGTTACATAATGGCTTTTGTGGGTATGTACATGTTTCTTTAAATCATATGAATTTAAGCAAGCTAATTGTTTAAACGACTTCATTCTATTTGAACAAATATTTTCTTATTTATTTCTCATCAATTCCCTTATTCATTTTTTGTTGTGCTGGGTATTCTGGTTTAAATTTGTGCTTCATTTTTATTCAAGCCATTTGCATTATTATACGAGATGATTTTGCAAATGTTCTCTTTATCTAATTTACCATTTTGTTTTGGATGGTAAATCCTATAGCAAGTTCGTTAGTTTGGCGTAATATCTTGATGTACAATTGACCTAAAAGAGAATAAGTTGTTATTGTACCTATTTCAGGATATGCTAAATTCTTCTAAATTTGATTGATATCACAACTTTGTTCTTTGTTGGTTTTTCATGCGCTCGCTCTTATTGTTTTGTGACTACCTTAAATTACTGATTGTGCTGATAGGGAATTTACCCCTTGATAGCAAGATTTATGGGTTTGGCGTACAGATCATTAAGGGATACCATAAACCTGACGTGTCTTGATTCACTTTATTTCATGTCTGTCAGGGGTCGAAGTATTTCCTTTGTTAATATGGTTATGTATTTGGTTTTGAATAAAACATTAACCATTTCAAAAATTTAGTATTTTGATTCAGTATATCTATGTTCATTTTGTGAAGTGGTAAGTTTTTTTTATGGTTGCAAGATACGTTACATCTGTTGGGAAAAAAAAGCTGAGAGATATTTACATCATTCATTTTTTATCATCTACGCATGGATTCTTGGTGCAGAGAAAAAGAAAAGAGAGAAAGAGGGGACGACAGCTATGATTTCTCAAGGTACTCATTTTGGTTAATAATTCAACGTTTTCATGTCATTTTGGACTTATATGTGGATTTTGAATCCTACTTCTGGTTATCGGGTGTTTGCAAGTGGATTTTGTAGAGTTTGGAGCAACTACGGTAACACTTGTATTTTTTTCAATTTGTTTTCTTGATTCCTCAAGTTTGTGCTAAATTTGGGGGAGATTATTGCTAACGTAGATGAATCTTTTCTTGGGTTTATAATTGAAGAATCTCTCTTAGTTTGTGGATGTAGGCTTGGATTGTGATTGAACCACATTAAAAATTTGGTTTCTTTCTTGCGGTTGCTGGTTACTATTTGTTATTCAAGGTTTAATCCATTGCTCACTAGATCTTGGGTAAGGATACTTTTTTATCCCCAACAGAAATATAATAATGACATCTAGTATGGATTTTGGAATACCATTGTGTGAGGACCCATGAACAAATCATGTTTTTTTCACATCTTTACTGACTGTTTGTGTGTGTTTTGGTATGGATTGGTTGGTCATATGTAATTTAAGTATCATCATTGCTGAAGTGGTTAAAATTTGTTGCATTTTTTGTGTGCAATTTTGAGCTTGAGTTTTGTTTCTTGTAATTGGTGTCTTTCTACGAAATAACTATCCTAAGTCAGCATAATCTAAGCCATCTTGATGTTTGGATGACTTAACACTGATCATGGACATTTAAAATCTTTGTGCTTGGGGCAATGACGCAGCTAATGAGGTTATAACCGAGGCGCGTCAATTGCTGGTTGAAAACTATTTCCAACAGTTGAAATTTTTTGGGGTGAAACATTACTCTATGTTGTTGATTACTCTATGTTCACTAGGGTGTTCCTTCTTAAAACTTAATATGAGGCATAAGAAATGATTATTAAATACTATGCCGAAGCAGAAACCCAACTTGATAAGAATATCAAGAGAGTTAGGCCTAACAGAGGTGGAGAATATAGTACCAACATCCTAAAAAGACTATTGTGATAAGAATGTGATTAGTTTAGTGCCACTTCTTACTGCAACAAAATGGTATAGATGAACGAAAAGACCGTACCTTGAAGGAAATGATGATTGCTATATTTTTTGAGTTCAGAGATGTCTGATGACATGGGGGGGGGGGAGCTGTTCTTTCGGCCTATTATATTCTTAACCGTGTACCCATAAGAAACTAGACTAGACACCTTATGAGATGTGAAAAGGTTATACTCCCAACCTGAATTTTCTTAGAGTGTGGGGGTGTTTGGCTAAAGTAAGTCTACTTGACTTTAGAAGTCTAACAGTGGATCTAAGACCTATGACAATTTGTTCATAGATTATTCTCATCAAATGTGATGAGAGTGTGTCTGCCTTTATGATAGAAGACCCAAAAACTTATGATGAGGAAATGAGATCTATTGATGCTAGTTTTTGGAAAGATGCTATTAAAAGCGAACTTGATTCTATTATTTCTAACCAAACTTGGGAATTGTTTGATTTACCTAAAGGTAGTAGACCCATTAGTAGTAAATGGATCTTTAAGAAAAAGATGAGACCTGATGGTTCAATTGAGAAGTTTAATAGCACTTTAGTAAAGAATGACTATATTGTCAATACATCGGGTTCCTGTGTTTATTCTAAACTTATAGGATCAGATTGTGTAATTATATGCCTTGGACGTGGTGAAAGATACCAAGAATTTCTTGTCATCTCAATTTGAGATGAAAGACCTAGGAGAAGCAGATGTTTTTTAGGAGTTAGAGTTCTTAGAAACTCCAGTGGCATCTCCTTGAGTCAATCTCATTACGTTAAAAAAAGTGCTGAAGAAGTTCAACTTGTGGTTTTGTTTTACTTTGGGTGGAGTCGCTTTTTTAATGGAAGTCTTCCAAACAGACATGTATAGCACGATCCACCATGGAATATGAATTCATTGCTCTTGAGTTGGCAGGGCAAGAAGCTGAATGGTTACGGAACTTGTTAGCAGACGTGCCATTGTGGGGAAAAAAATCTGCGGTAGTTTCCCTTCATTGTGATTCTCAAGCAGCCATTGGAGTTTCTAAAACAGTGTTTATAACGGGAAGAAAAGACACATACGCATCAAACACTGTGTTGTTAAACAACTCCTGAAAGTGGTTCTTGATTTGTCGAGGGAGATGTGGCTAAAGCCCATGAGTTAAGATAATATGGTTGATACCCAGTATGGTCTAACGAAGCCATATGATTCTTAACATACACTACATTTCCATCCCTATGACATGTGGTAGTGTTTTAAATCCATAGCCAAGTTTTGGTGGTGCTATTGAGAAGCACTTGATGGATTCACTTTGAGATAAATTCATAACCAGTTTTGGTGGTGCTAAAGAGAAGCACTTAATGAACTCATATCTGTTGAGAGGTTGAGCAATATGCTCTTAATGGTTCCATACTCTTTATGATGGTGCTATAGAGAAGCACTTAATGGACCACCTAGTGGGTGTGAAGGTTTGGCCGCCTTCTATGAAAGACAAGGGCAGTCTTTCTAGAGCACTCATGAGACACAAGGTGTGCGCATGGCCTTAAAGCGCTTGACTTGTATCGCGGAGTTTGCACATACTCGGTTCAATACGTGTTGTGAGGGTCTCAACCGAACTCTAATGAGTTCAAGAGAAATTCACTCATTAGTAAGTAAGTTGTTGTCTCACTTCACTACGTATCAATTCAATCGAAAGACATTGATACTTAAGTATATATCCATTCTTTACCCAGAACTCTTGTTTCTTTTCTCGAGCCATTAGTGGGGGATTGTTGGAAATAATAGGCTCTCAAAAGCCTTGTTTTTTTCCCACTTTCTTTTTTGTCTCTAATGGCCTTTTAATTGCTGCTTTAATTCGTTGCCATTTAATTGTATTTAATTGCTGCTTTTATTGCTGCAATTACTACATCATTAAATACGACATTTATCCTTTGCCCGTTTGAATTCTTCAACGGTTTTTGTTTGTTTGTTTTGTTTTCCTATAAATTGCAGAGACTTCTTCTCTTGCAATAACACAGAAAATCTCTCCTATCTCCTCTTATCTTCTTACAGAATTCCTCTCACGAGTTCCTGGGTTCCTGTGTGCAAACTCCACTGTTTTTGACCGCGAGTGGACGCGTTCAGAAGCTACAGCTGTGTTAACCTTGGGGAGCAACCGGCATCAGCGATTACCACCACGGTCGCGCCGTAATTGCTTTCAAGGCAGTGGTCTTTCCACGCTACAGCGACTTCACTTACATCCGATAAGTATTCTGTTTCTCTGTTCATCCTCATATTGCCACGGTATTCTACCTATTTTTTCTTACACAAACGTCACCAAGATCAAATCATTGACGATGAATTCAAATAAAAAAAGAGATTTTGCCCACTGTCTCGTTGATTTTGACGCCGGCGTGAGGTTTCCACGCAAATTTGTTCTGATGCTTCGGCGTCCATCGTCTCCCGCTCGACAACTCTCACAAAAATTTTGCTCCGAAGGTTCAACGAGAGAGAGGGAATTTATTTGTTCGGGTTTGGATATTTTCATAAACATGATTCGCATTCGACCCGTTTAAAGCCCGAAATTGGTTGTTTTTGGATTTATCTTATTTGTCCACTTTTTTAAGGAAAAAAATACACTGATGTGTACGTCTTATGCTATATGTTATTTTTTTTGATACATATATACTGTATGTTATTAACCATTAAAAAAGTAGGATACATTTCTTTCCAAAATGAAGAAAAATGACCCTCAGCCGATATTTTACTTCCTAATACGGTCTCTACGTAATTAAATTCTAATTAAAAAAAATCTTTCTCAAGAAATTTGTTTCATCCAAGTTCTCTGGAATACTAGATTTGCCTTAACGTCAGTTACATACCCTAGATATTTGGCGATGAAGCCAGCTTCATCCACCGTAATCAATCACATTCAATTACCATAAATATGATATATTCCGATGTATCAAAAAAAAAAAAGGTTTCAGTACAACGCATACAAATTAAGGAGTAATGGATCTATATATTTACGTCGCATACATGAGGAATTCACAAGCAAGCCCACAAACAAGCCATGGCGTTCAAGCACTCTGTGTTGGCTATGCTCGTTCTCATCTTCTCCTCGTCCTTCTCCGTTGATGAATTTGGTTAGCACGAAGCTTTTACTCTCTCGAATCAAAAAATCAGGGGTAAAAAAAGTTCAATGACTAGCTATTTGGTTATCTCATCTGCGGTTTTTTGTTGCAGGAATCGCGCGTGTGGCGGCAGACGATGATCATTGCCATTATATCACAGCATCCTGCACTTTGGCAGCAGATTGTGTTCCTCTCTGTAAAAAACAAGATTACAACCACGGCGCGAGGTGCGTACCGAATGTTTCTGGCCCAGGAACCGCATGCTGCTGCATTCTGTTGTGATCAATTCAACAGGGATGCTGGCTGAATAAAAGATGCATGGCATCATTAAGATACGATCGATGTTTTTCCCAGGGGAATCACGAATGCAACCCCTTTACTTGGTTTGCTTTCAAATAAGATGTTTTTCTTCTTTGTTATCTTCCTTTCTTCGTGTGTGGTTGGAGAAATATGATTTCCATAACACAAAACATACACTCTTTACTTGGTAGAGTATAGGCATCCATCATACAGAGAATTCCACTTGGAGTTCTAACGTCATGGACATAGCCAGCCGAGATTACATCGGGTTAGAAATCTGTAAAGAAATCTGTAAACAGCGTCCATTGAACAAGTTACACGCATCATACACAACAATAGCTCATTGAAGATGATTGGAAAACACAAGTACCTGCAGCTTTTAGGACAAATTCACAGGGACATATAAGAAACATTAGGAAAGCTCAGCATGCTGGCGACCAATGAGCAAGCACATGAAACATCTGCTTTCATTGTGGGCACGGCAAATTGGCAATTGATCAGATTACAAGGCCAGGTCGATTAGATCTAAATAGGAGAGTAATTTAATAATCCTGCATCTTAAAGGTAAAAGAAAATGAGTCCATTTGAGTCCAAACTTTGTCCTCCAGGTTACTGTGTTTTAAGTTATGCCTACAACCGCAATATGTTCTGAGGGTATCACATATGTTCTGAATGCTCTGCTGCTCTTGCACTGCTTGAGGCTCTTGAAGAGGCATATCCTCATAGCAACTGAAAAAATGGAATGTAAATTAATTCAAAATAAAAAAAGAATCCGACAATAAATCATAACTGTGAAACGAAATTAGTCCTGCCAAAATTGTCAACTTCCATAAAAACCTTCACTGAATTTAATTGCTTGTTTTTTGGGTATGTGGAAAATGATAATTATTATGAAAGATTGGCTATATATAACAAACCACGGGGCATGGGGTATCCGTGAGAACTCATTCGTCTGTTTTATTTGTTGCACCTCCCGATGATGTATTTTGATATGGCAACAGTTACCGCTCTTCATCCATTAACTATTTTCAACAGTAACATACTCTTTTCATGGATACCGGGGATCATTCAAGTCATAAGCAGTATAAAACCTGTTCTGTAAAACCATGCTTTTGTTGTGAAGGGAATTTAGGGAGAAATAGGTGTAAGTGGTTAAGAGCCCCCTACCCGTGTATTTATATCTTTCAATAGTGGGTTGGATACCCAATTGGCCCAATGGGCCTATTCATAACACTTCCCCTTATCCAATCAACATTGAAATAAGAGGTGGATTCTTCAGGATCCGAGTTAGGGTAACTGTCTTGTTAAAGAAAGAACAGTTAACCCATAACTTCCCCTGTTTTGGGGATGTGTCAAGGGGTGGATACTTCAGGATCCAGAGTCAACGAGGTTGCCTCGTCAAAACCTTGACTACGGAAAACCCAGTGGGAAAAAACCTGTAGCCAAGGGAAAAGAGTACAACTCTACAGTTGACTCCCCCTTATCTGACCAAGCTTCAGGCTTGCAGATTTCCTATGAATCTATACATCAGTCTCCTATGTATCTATGAGTTCATAGTTCTCTCATCCTGACCCAGTTTACATTTACTCACTCTCCTCATCCCAATCCCATATACAAGTTTCTCAAAGATACTAGTAGGCAGGGATTTGGTAAGCAAATCCGCCAAGTTATTACATGATTGGATCTTCTGTACCTCAATCTGCTTTTGCTTCTGAAGGTCGTGCGTCCAGAAGAACTTGGGGGATATATGCTTCGTCTTGTCACCTTTGATGTAGCCGTCCTGTAGCTGGGCTATACATGCTGCATTGTCTTCATGGAGTGGAGTGGGTGCAAGTACGCCGGTCGTAAGGCCGGTGGAGGTGAGTATGTGCTGGATCACTGAGCGTAGCCAGAAACATTCCTTGCTTGCTTCGAAGATCGCAAGTAGCTCTGAGTGGGTGGATGAGACGGTCGTCATGGTCTGCTTCACAGATCTCCAGGATATGGCAGTACCGCCATATGTGAACATGTATCCGGTCTGAGACTTCTCTGTATGAGGATCGGACCTGTAACCTGCGTCAGCATAACCAACTAAACCAGTTGATGCCCCTTTCCTGTAGAATAGACCTAAGTCTATGGACCCTTGGAGGTAGCGCAGAAGATGCTTAACTCCGGCCCAGTGCCGCTGTGTAGGTGCAGCACTATATCTGGCTAGTAAGTTTACTGCAAACGCTATGTCAGGGCGAGTGCAGTTAGCCAGGTAAAGGAGTGCACCGATAGCACTTAAATAAGGCACTTCGGGGCCTAGTACTTCCTCCCCCTCTTCCAGCGGCCGGAAGGGGTCTTTGTGAACATCCAATGATCTGACGACCATCGGAGTGCTGAGGGGGTGGCACTTATCCATCTGAAACTTTTTCTGTCAGGCTTCTAGAAATCTTTGCGATCTCTTCAGGAGATCCGATGAGATTTAAGTCGTCTACATAGACGGCTATTATTACAAATCCTGTTGCCTTTGCTCTTATAAAGATGCAAGGACAGACTGGGTCGTTTTTAAATCCTTGCTGTGCAAGGAAATCGCTCAGTCTGTTATACCACATCCTTCCAGATTGTTTTAGACCATATAATGATCTTTGCAGTTTCACTGAGTAGATGTCACGGTCTCTCTCTTTTAGTGCTGCAGGCAAAGAATAACTGTCAGGCAATCTCATATAGATGTCTCGGTCTAGGTTGCCATATAGGTATGCAGTAACCACGTCCATGAGTTGCATATCTAAACCCTCTTGTGCTGTTATGCCAATGAGGAATCGGAAGGTGATCGCGTCCATGACTGGGGAGTATGTGGCTTCAAAATCCACCCCAGGACGTTGGGTAAAACCCTGCGCTACAAGCCTTGCTTTGTAGCGTACGATCTCATTCTGTTCATTTCGTTTTCTAACAAATACCCATTTATATCCCACAGGTTTTACACCTTTTGGTGTCTGGACTATTGGTCCGAAGACCTTGCGTTTGGTGAGTGAATCCAACTCCACTCCTATTGCCGCTTTCCACTTTGGCCAATCATCTCTGCTTTGACATTCTGTCAGAGAGCGTGGTTCAATATCATCGTCGCAGTACGCGACGTTGATGGCAATATTACACGCAAATGTGTCATCTATTGTTGTGCTTTTTCTGTCCCAATACTCCCCAGTTCGTACATAGTGTATCGATACTTCATTTTCTCCCGGTTTTTCCTCTTCATGAGAGTTTGGGAGAGATGGGGTAGCAGGGCTTAAATTAGCATCCTGTGGTGGTATTTGTTTACCATTGCCAAGGGTCCTGCTCTTTCGAGGGACTTGGTCCTTGGATCCCGGTGGTCGTCCTCTCTTTTTGAGAGGTCCAACCATTTCTGCTGCAGGCGGATTGCATCCATCTTGCGGTATGTCAATCCTAGCTGGAGTGTTAGCAGCAGGGACGTGTGATTTGACAATCTTCTGGTTGTCAGTAAATTTGTCCGGCAAGAGATGGACAGTGTTTTGGATGTGGAGAATCTTCAGGACCTCCTCCTCACACTGGCTTGTTGGCGGATCAAAGTGACATAAAGTTTTTGTATCCCAAGTGATACTTTCTGAAGCTTCGGGCTTCTTTGTCTGTGAGCCTAGTCTTGGGAACGATGTTTCATCGAATTCACAGTCTTCTAGACGTGCCTTAAAGACGTCCCCCGTAAGGGGTTCTAGGAATCTAATTATGGAGGGGGTGTCAAACCCAACATAAATGCCTAGGCGACGTTGTGGACCCATCTTTGTCCTTTGTGGTGGTGCTATGGGGACGTATACTGCACAACCAAATATTCTCAAATGTGAGACAATTGGTGGGGCTCCAAGTGCTAGTTGCATTGGAGAAGATGACTGACCTCCAGAGGGTCTTAATTTTATTAAAGATGCAGCATGCAAAATTGCATGACCCCACGCATTCACTGGCATCTGGGATTGAAGTAATAATGGACGAGCGATCCATTGCAGTCTCTTAATTAGAGATTCTGCTAACCCATTTTGGGTGTGAACATGCGCTACAGGATGTTCGACTTCAATTCCCTGAGCTTGGCAATAGTCTAGAAAGACTTGTGACGTAAACTCCCCCGCATTGTCCAGACGAAGTTTCTTTATCTGGTGGTCGGGGAAGTGGGCCCGTAACTTTATTATCTGAGCTAAAAGCTTAGATAGTGCTAGGTTACGGGTGGACAGTAGGCACACATGTGACCACTTAGTTGATGCGTCTATCAGGACCATAAAGTACCTGAACGGACCACTTGATGGGTGAATCGGCCCACAAATGTCTCCGTGGATTCTTTCCAGAAAGCTGGGAGACTCCACATCCACTTTTAATGGAGAGGGTCTCGTGATCAGTTTACCCTTGTAACAGGGTGGACATGGGAATTTGCCTTTTTGAAGAATCTTCAGGTTCTTCAGGTCAATGCCCCTGGAGTTCTTTATGATGCGGTACATCATAACCGAACCAGGGTGTCCCAGTCTACTGTGCCAGAGTTGGAATTCTGGTGTTTGGGGGCACTGCAGGTGCTCCACCATGGATGTTTCTGGAGTTTGTATACTTGTTTGGTAGAGTCCCGAGGGGAGTCCCTTGAAACGTTCCACAATGGTTTTTGAACCATTTGTAAGAGCCGTTACAAGCAAGTATTCCCTTTTATCCTCCTCGACCGTCTCTAAGTGATATCCGTTTAAACGGATGTCTTTAAAACTTAGGAGGTTTCGGATGGATTTTGGGGAGTATAACGCATTTTTAAGTGTTATTTGTGTGTTGCCGGGGAGCAATATAATTGCTTCCCCTGATCCTTCGATTATATTTGCTGGCCCTGAGATTGTTCTCAGTGGGCCAGAATAACTACTTACGCTCGTGAAATAGTCTATGTTTTGAAGGATCGAGTGCGTCGATGCACTGTCCACTAGGCAGATAAGTTCCATATCTAAAAATGGGGAAAGACATTCAAGCAATATAAATAAAAGATTCACTTTCATAAATAAATGCTAAAAAGATATTGTTTGACATGGAAAAAAGAACTAGATACGATGCATAAAAATTTAAGATACATTGCTAATTGCATAAAAGTGGTCCAGATCTAGAGAGTATCATCTCCCATGAAATCTTCGGGAGTCCATGAGGTCTCTGCCAACGCTGCGCTCTCCATCAGGTTTGTCTCAGCTCGAGGCTTGAGGCTTGCCTGGTAGAGGTCCTGGAGGTGTTTTGCTGTGCGGCAGATTCTGGACCAGTGGCCCGTCATCCCGCATTTTGAGCATTTGTCCTCCCAGTCTTTCTTGGGAGTGCCTCCTTTGTTGGGGATCCTCTTCTGCTTCTTGTCCACGAACTTCTGGTTCTGGGGAGGAGCTGGGTGAGTGGCCTTCTTCCGCTGCTTCTGTTCTTTCCATTTCTGGAATTTTGCCTTTTTGTCCGTCTTCTTCTTCTGGGAAGACTGGAAGTGGGCCTCTGCAGGAGGTGGCAATGGAGCGGAGCCAGGAGGGCGCAGGTTGTGGGTGGCAACCAACAGGTCTCTGTTCTGTTCAGCCATAAGTAGGCATGAAAGAAGGTCAGAGTACTTTGTGAACTTCCTCTCTCGATATTGTTGCATAAGGATCATGTCCTTTTCATGGAAAGACGTAAACGTCTTTTCCAGCAACATTTTCTCCGTCACTGGTTCACCACACAACTTCAGGCGTGAGGTGATGCGGAAAAGAGCTGAGTTGTACTCCGCTACGGATTTGAAATCCTGTATGCGGAGGTGAGTCCACTCGTACTGTGCACGGGGGAGTATGACATCCCTCTGATGTCGGTACCTCTCCTCGAGTGCATCCCACAGCTCGTAAGGGTCCTCTACAGTGAGGTACTCGTCCTTTAAGGTCGAGTCTAAGTGTTTCCTGATATATATAATGGCTTTCGCCTTTAATATATCGGAAACTTCCTCTGTATGAGGTGCTTCCACTGAAGCCTCCTTGTTAGCTGGGGCAGTACTAGTTGTTGCCTTTTCAGTCTGTGTGAGACTGAAACCATGAGAGCGCAGATGGAACTTCAGGTCCAACTGCCAACTCAGGTAGTTTGACCCATCAGCCTTCAGGACTGAGAAGTCTACATTTGCGAGTCTGGCCATTTTATGATCTAGCATGTACAGAAACAAAATAGCATGTATCATTAAGACTGAAAATAAGACAGACATCCACGCATGTAATGTAGTCATTTTCATGAATTTAAATTACTGTGGTTTTAACATACATGCTTTTTCAGGTAATGTGAATAATTAATTACTAAAAATTAACAATCACGCATGCTGTTTGATGGTTTTCATTGCGACATTAAAACATGGTATTAAAGCTAATTAATCAACCACGCAGTTTAATGCAAAAACAATGAAAAACAGAAATAATGACCTTAGGCTATGGGGATCAGCCAGCCGACACCGAAAAATAAATATAAAGTCCAGTCCGAGGTTACATCAAAATAAAAGGCATGAAAATAAATTACAACTCGGGAACTTCAGAGAGAAGCCCCTATCTTCATTGAGCGAAACGCCTTCAGCTTCTTTTTGGTGTCCTTCGGTCTTCTTTTTACATTTTCATCCTCACATACAAAGTTTCTCTCAAAAGAAAAGAAAAATTGCGGGAATTTAAAACGGTGTCGGAAACCTGGCTGATCCCTAAAAACATAGCCTAATATTTGCACATCCACGCAGATAATATTTTTGCAACATACAACCACGCAGATAATCGAAACACAGGCATTTAAAATAATTTAAAATTGTGTGCGACGTGCAAGAATATATATTTTTTTGAAAACTTTTTGCCTTTTTGATCCATAATATAATGTTTTATTTTACCGCTTTCAACCTTTTTAAAAATTTCTTTTAACTATTTTGGGCTTTTTAGGGCCAAAAATAAATAAAATAATTTCTGTGGATGGGCTAATTTTCTGGCCTTTTGGGCCATGAAAACAACCCATTAGGGTTAATATTGGGTCTCCCCCGAAAAATAGCCCGTTAGGGTTAGGGTTTCTGGAAAACCTAGGGGGGCCCGCGGCGTGTCGCCGCGGTTGCGGGCCGCGGCCGCCGCTGCGGCGGGCCGCGGCTTCTGGCCGCGGCAACTGGCCGCGGCCTGAGGCCGCGGCACAGGGCCGCGGCTTCAGGCCGCGGCGACTGGCCGCGGCCTGGGGCCGCGGCGTTTGTTTCCTCCGGCGGCGCGAAGGGCGCGCCGCCGTTTCGCCCTACGGGCGTACGGAAATTTGGATCGAAGGCAGGGGGTAAAAATCGGGGTTTTCAACAGTTTTGATCGCTAAAAAACAAGTTTTTATTGTTTTAAACATGCAGATCTTATTAAAAATGTTGAATTTAACCGAGTTTGTGAACTTTTTGATCCTAAAACATGCAGATCTAATGAGAAAAGCAAGTTTAGATCTAAAAGTTTGGATTTTTACCTACTAGATTCGACGAGGAATCTAGGCGACGGTTGGTGAAGGATGCCCTTTTCGCTCCCAGTTGAGAAGATTACGATCTTCTTTTTCTGAGCGATTTGTGGATCTCCTTTCCCGCGAGCCGCCGTCTCCTCCAACGAGCGTGATCGTGTTGATAACGTGTTGTGAAGGGAATTTAGGGAGAAATAGGTGTAAGGGGTTAAGAGCCCCCTACCCGTGTATTTATATCTTTCAATAGTGGGCTGGATACCCAATTGGCCCAATGGGCCTATTCATAACAGCTTTATTTTTGTATTATCATGCTAAAAACACAAACAAAGAAATTTATCTATATGTTGGTTAGGCAGAAACCTGATAGGTATTATAAATTTATTGATTCCAATTGTCTTGTGATCACAGGCTGTCTTCAACGAAACAGAAGAATTCATTCTTTCCATTGATGAACCGAACAATGAGGTTAGTTCACTTCCGTGAGTTCTCTGAATAATTTTAGTCCGTGATTTTGGTTTGGCTAAGATGAGATAATCAACAGGTGGTTGTTTGGGATGCCCTTACTGCCGATTTGGTTGCAAGATGGCCTTCCAATCATACAGGGGCACCACGATGGCTCGTACATTCTCCAACCGAACCAGCATTTGTCACTTGTGGAAATGATAGATCTGTTAGGTTCTGGAAGGAGATCTTGTAAAAAGGCATTTTGACTCAAAATAATATGCGAAAATGTTGTTAAATTAAGGAAAATTGAGTGCACGGCAAGAAGAGACACATGTAAGACCTCGGAGGAAGAATAGGACTGTACACTTGCAGAATGTTGTATACATAACACGTTTATTTATTAATAAATCGTTCTGTTTCAAGCAATGTATGTTCTGTGTGATTATGGATGCCATGATTAGTGCCCAATTCTTCTTTGCATCACGACTTGGAACCCAATGCATTCTATGAACAATTGTACTGCTGGTTTATTACTAGGCCATTAATTCATAACTTAAGAATTCTCTAGGGCTTCTTTTACGTGCTGCCACAGAGTGCACAATGCATCCAAAATTAAGTACAAGGGCCATAACACAATGTAAGCAGATCAATCATGATTTGGTAAGAAATCTTAGCTTGCAATGCCCATGTATGTCTTGATTCTTGGGGTTGGACTTCATTTGAGGAGGGGTTTCTTCAAGTACCCATTCATTCTTATCTGCATGAATATATTGGGAGGAGTGTTTAAAGGCTCAAACTTCACACACCGTCTTTGTGGTGGAGTTTCTTGCCCGCTTCGGCCTCCCAGGAGGGAGGAGAAGAGAATGCTATCTGGTCAATTGCTCAATTGGTGCTAATAATGCTAACAAATTAATAAAATATCACCATATTTTCTCTTGATTATGATAAAAAGCACAACCCCATGCCAAGAATTCACCGATTAGTCCCAAGACATCAAGTTGAATAAAATTTTATTTTTATCATTATATATAGAACTTGAAGTTTAACTGTATGATTACCTATGACCAAGCTATTACCAAACAATATTCAATTTTTCCACATCTTTTCTGAAGTCCAAATTTTTGAATCTTAATGAATTATTCCATTATGTCAGATGTGTGACTATGGGCATACCAACTTGTAACCGTTTAAAAGTAAATTTTTTTTTAATTAACAAAAAAAATGATCCTCAAATTTATAATTTAAAAAGCCAATTATCCTAATGCTTCCGGAAACGACCACGACGCAATTAAGTTCTGATAAAAATTCTATCTTTTAAGGAAAAAGTTTCCTCTAAATTGAAGCATCGACATTTCTATACTCCGAAACTCGAATAATTTCCATGCCCGCACAATCCCATAACGTACGTCATTCCCAAATCCAATATCATCGAGGCATACATACATGGTATACGATCTTCGATGATTGGTTGGCGATATCTTTTTAGTTATACACAACGGAATATGGAAAGAATACGTACACGTTCAAAAGATATCCAAGCATGACGTCATATATTATGTATCTGTATGCTCTCGAATATGGCTCATCCCGCAATACGTAGCAATCGAGAGCCATATGCCATGCATCTATTTATATTCGTCTCTGGCCTCCCATGAGAAATTAATCCACAAACAAATTATTAAGGCAACAACTAGCAATGGCTTTCAGGCACTTTGTGTTGGCCATTCTCCTCATCTCCTCTTCATTCTCCATCAACGAACTTGGTTAGCAAAAGGCTTTCATTCTCCTCTCTCAAAAAAAGAAGTTCAATCACCATATAACTAACTTGTTGTTTATCTCACCTTCGGTTTTTGTTGTTGTTGCAGGGATTGCTTACGTGACTGCTACCTCACATGATGATGATCACTGCCATTAAGCATCCTGCGCTTCCAAGGCTGATTGCTCTCAAGTCTGCGCCAAATACGATTACGATCACGGCGGGCTGTGCGTACCAAATGCTGCTGCGTCAGGAACGACCCAGTGCTGCTGCATTCTTTCGTGATCGATCTTAGTATATGCTCGCTGAAGTAAAACGTATACATAGAGTATATAAATAAATAAGATATGATTGGTGCAATTAAATAATTTGCTGCAATTAAGGGAACATACGTCTTGGTTTCGATTTACTTTAATCTGCTTCTGTGATGTTGAAGTGCGCATGCAAGTTATATGTGGTTGTAGTGCGCAAGTGAATCTACGTGACGACTTTACATATTTGTCACGTGTGTATGGGGATTTGGATTAATGCCTTCCTGCCATATATCACTTGTTTAGATGATTCTGGGGTGATTTCTTTTACATTCTTGTGGAAATGGCCATCAAACTACGGAGCATTGACATGAGTAAAATGCTTGAAACGCCGGTGTAGAGGAGTATGCCGACTGCCTTTGTACTTTGTGTTGCCGTTTCCAGCTGCCATTATGGACACACTCCTCTTTCTTCTTGCCCTTGTCCTTGGGGGTCTTATGCGAGTTTCCAAGGTCTTCCATGTTGATGTAAACCTTGGAAATGGCCATCAAAGTATATATACTCTTAGGCGGGTTGGTGATCAAGTGATGTTTGAGGTCCAGGTAGATTGATTGTTCCGTTCATCAACGCTCAAGTGGCACTTACCTCCTTCATATTGAGTATGTCGTCTTTAAAGCACTTGATGTACTTTCACATCGGCTCTGTGTCGTCTTGTTGTACGCTGACCAGGTGAATGGATGGGCACTTTCTCTTCCTTGATGAGATGAACTGCTAGGTAAAAAGTTCGGCAAGCTCGTGGGTAAAGAGTTCAGCAAACACATGAACGCAATAGATCCAAGAAAATTGGCTAACTAGCATGGGTCAACCCTCTCTTTTAATTTCTACCACCCAATTTAAAATCTTTGCTAGAATACCACACCTCCTGCGAAAAGACTAAAATACCTCCCATTAATTATTTTCAACATATACTAGTGTATATTAACGTATATTAACGTATACTAGTGTATGTTAACGTATATTAAGATAAACTAAAAACAGGAATTTTCAACATATACTAGGCCGGAATTCACAGCACACTTCCTACAAATCAATCACATTGACGATGAATTCAAACGTCACCAAGATCAAATCATTGACGATGAATTCAAATAAAAAAAGAGATTTTGCCCACTGTCTCGTTGATTTTGACGCCGGCGTGAGGTTTCCACGCAAATTTGTTCTGCTGCTTCGGCGTCCATCGTCTCCCGCTCGACTACTCTCACAAAAATTTTGCTCCGAAGGTTCAACGAGAGAGAGGGAATTTATTTGTTCGGGTTTGGATATTTTCATAAACATGATTCGCATTCGACCCGTTTAAAGCCCGAAATTGGTTGTTTTTGGATTTATCTTATTTGTCCACTTTTTTAAGGAAAAAAATACATTGATGTGTACGTCTTATACTATATGTTATTTTTTTGATACATATATACTGTATGTTATTAACCATTAAAAAAGTAGATATATTTCTTTCTAAAATGAACAAAAATGACCCTCAGCCTATATTTTACTTCCTAATACGGTCTCTACGTAATTAAACTCTAATTAAAAAAAATCTTTCTCAAGAAATTTGTTTCCTCTAAGTTCTCTGGAATACTAGATTTGCCTTAACGTCAGTTACATACCCTAGATATTTGGCGATGAAGCCAGCTTCATCCACCGTAATCAATCACATTCAATTACCATAAATATGATATATTCCGATGTATCAAAAAAAAAAAGTTTTCAGTACAACGCATACAAATTAAGGAGTAATGGATCTATATATTTACGTCGCATACATGAGGAATTCACAAGCAAGCCCACAAACAAGCCATGGCGTTCAAGCACTCTGTGTTGGCTATGCTCGTTCTCATCTTCTCCTCGTCCTTCCCCGTTGATGAATTTGGTTAGCACGAATCTTTTACTCTCTCGTATCAAAAAATCAGGGGTAAAAAAGGTTCAATGACTGGCTATTTGGTTATCTCATCTGCGGTTTTTTGTTGCAGGAATCGCGCGTGTGGCAGCAGACGATGATCATTGCCATTATATCACAGCATCCTGCACTTTCGCAGCAGATTGTGTTCCTCTCTGTAAAAAACAAGATTACAACCATGGCGCGAGGTGCGTACCGAATGTTTCTGGCCCAGGAACCGCATGCTGCTGCATTCTGTTGTGATCAATTCAACAGGGATGCTGGCTGAATAAAAGATGCATGGCATCATTAAGATACGATCGATGTTTTTCCCAGGGGAATCACGAATGCAACCCCTTTACTTGGTTTGCTTTCAAATAAGATGTTTTTCTTCTTTGTTATCTTCCTTTCTTCGTGTGTGGTTGGAGAAATATGATTACCATAACATAAAACATACACTCTTTACTTGGTAGAGTATAGGCATCCATCATACAGAGAATTCCACTTGGAGTTCTAACGTCATGGACGATGGCCAGCCGAGATTACGTCAGGTTAGAAATCTGTAAACAACGTCCATTGAACTAGTTACACGCATCATACATGAAAGTTCAGCACTTAGTCACAACAAATAAAACACAAAGATAACAACACAAGAACCAATCAGAGACACTTAAGACTTGGTAACGCAGTTCGGTGCGCACACCTACATCTGCGGGGCCACGCACAGAAAATCAGAATACTCCACTAAAATAATCAATGAGTACAATCACTAATTATCGCGATTCTATTAGGAGGAACAATCTCCCCCTCAATACAAACCGTGATGGGTGGTCTCTACCAACCCATGGAGTATTCTCGGCAAGCTCCCCTTGCCCGCAAGTTCCCCTTGCACAACCGACTAGATCAACTCCCTTGATCCTACGTGCGTAGCCGTTGGCCTCCTCCCGGAGTTCTTCAAAAACTTTTGTAAAAGCCGTCCAATTTCCGCAAAACCGCACGCATCTCTATCTACACCGCTCCCCCTCAATCGCAGAATAGTTAAGGTAGTTCGCTCGACAGATCTCGTGCAGATCGGCAACCCACAATTTCTGGAACTACTTCGGACAAGTAGTTCCACATATCTCCAAGGATCCGATCAATAAAATAATGCGGGCAAGAATCTCTCTAACCGATACAACAATAAAACCAAGAGATTGCAACTTCCAAATGTATCTTCAACAGAATAGACCAGAATACCTAAAGGAGATAACATGAGATCTGAAGTAATCCACCTTTGATAACCGCTGAAGTCCGCCAACCGATTCCAGCATTCTGATACAGCATGTTGTACATAATGTTGTATAATAACGTTCAACATAATATACAACATGGCCAATAAATAGGATCTTTCATACCTCGGTTGTGGATTGATACTTTCATTCACCTTCGTCAGCAAATCTTATGCATACCTGCATTCAACCGATTATCTTGAGAAGATCTAAACAATAATGCAAGATCTGAAAACATTCAAATATAGAATCTTCAACCGCACATATCTTCAACCACACAACCATTCAGATATGAACCCATTCAGATTTTGTAACCACTATTTATGGGTAAATAATTTCCACTTTAATGCAGAATATCCGCCAATATTTCTAGGATCACTTCGGGTAAGTGTTGAGTATTGGACTCCCCGGATTTGGTTTTGGATGATGAGCAAACATAAATAAATAGTGAACTAACACTTTGTGAGCGCAGTTATGTATATCGTCGCCAAATTCACGTGAACATCCAAAGCGACGTCTCAAGACTTCTCAAAGCACGTATTCATATGCCTAAAGCTTCGTTGAAGCTTTTGGACCTTTTTAGAAGTCATGAAGATTCGATTGAAGCTATTGAAGACTGTATCGTCAAGTTTTATTTATAGTCTTTAAGCTTCTATCGTAGAATGTTAAGCCTTGAGTAGGTCTTACGATTTATATCTTCATTACGCTCCTATCTTAGCTCTAGGATCTTAGTAGAAGTCCATACAATCTTTCCCGAAGCTTCGCGCTTCGAATCGGGACTTCTTGTGCATGTTAGTTGGTTCAAGAAGAATAACTGACCGACTAGATGGTGATCTAGTCGGTCGGAAAAGCTTCTTGGACCGACTAGTTTGTCTCCCAAACTCTAAGCTCTTTACTGTTTACAGTTAGTCGGTCTTAGTTGACTCACCGACCGACTAGTTGGTGAACTAGTCGGTCAGTGATGCTTCTTAGACCGACTAATTGAGCTTTACTGTACATGCCATGTTTTCACCTAGTTACTGTTTATCGTTAGTCGGTCTAAGAATGTTTGGTGACCGACTAGTTGATGATCTAGTCGGTCAACATTTGTTCTTGGACCGACTAAATCAAGTTGTATTCAGACTAATAGTTTTTGACCCTTAGTCGGTCTAAGTTAACTGACCGACCGACTAGTTGAGAAACTAGTCGGTCGGAAAGTCTTCTTGGACCGACTAGTTATCTAGGTCTGAAATCTCATCTGTTCACTGTTCGACCTTTAGTCGGTTCATGTTGTTTCACCGACCGACTAGTTGATAAACTAGTCGGTCAGTGGTTGTTCTTTGACCGACTAATTGCCCCAGATTTCCAACCGTTGGGAGATGACCTAGCTCGATTTTGTGGGACCCTATAAATACGAAGCTTGGTCATTTCTCTCAAGGTTAGAGCTGCTATTGAGAGACTTATTCAGATTGAAAGAGTTAGAGATTAAAACTCATTTCCAAAGCTCTCTTCCTCACAAGAAATCTTTCTCTCCCTCATTTGAGATCTAGAATCTATCTTGAGAGAACTTTGTTCTTGTTGAGCCATCCAAGCTATTGCTTGATTCAAGTCTCCTATTCATTCCTAGGCACCCATTGCTGGTTATATTGGTGGTGCTAGGTCTTGGTGACTTCTCCTTCCTCAAATCCCTCATTGCCCTTATTTGGTAAGAATACTCAAGGTATAGGGTTTGTGGTAAGTTGTTGTTTATTTCATATAAACTCTTTTATTGATATTGTTTCTCTCGGTTGTGAGAGAAGGTTGTGATCCCGGGTTGTGGGATTCACTATTGCTATTGATTGTATGATTTGATCTTGTGAAGGTTTTTCACAAGGTATTCATAGTGAAAATCTAGGGTTAGTGTTTCTAACCTTAGTATCCGGAGGGGATCCGGGTGTTCTGGGACGTAGGATCACCGGGTACAAGTCAGGGAGACTTGGGTGGATCCGAACCCATCATATCAATTGTTAGCATTGATTATTTGTTGTTGTCATATTTTTAGCTTCCGCATTTGTTGGTAGTAGTTTCCACGATAATTAGGAATTATACTCCTTGTTATTTTTAAAGTACTATTCACCCCCCTCTAGTACTTGTGCAGTAGCTTTCAGGGCATTACATTTGGTATCAAAGCCAGATACTAAGCTATGTCTGCCAACGACAACAAGACCGTGCGTCCACCTCCAGATTATAGCACCTTCAAGAACCGTGAAGGAGCTTCTTTGGTAATGGAAGGTCATTCCTCAACGAGGCCTCCATTCTTCAACGGTACCAACTACGGGTACTGGAAATGCCGGATGGAAACTTTCCTCCGGAGTGCTTCACTATGGAGGACCACAATGAAGGAGTATGTCGAGCCCACCGAAGAAGATTTCGAGAAGTGGGCTCCCACGGAGGTCGCCGCGGAGGTAAGCAATGCCAAGGCAATGAACGCCTTGCAATGCGCATTGGAGCCTGAGGACTTCAATAAGATATGCACATGTAAGAGTGCATATCAAATTTGGAACTCCCTCCTCATCTTACATGAAGGGACGAGTAGGGTAATGGACTCTAAACTCGTAGTAGTTAATAAAGATTACGAGATGTTTCATATGCTACAGGGTGAGAAGATGAAGGAGTATTATGCTCGCTTCGTCGACATCATAAACGAGTTAGAGGCTCTCGGCAAAACCTACACCCAAAAGGAGAAATGTTCGAATCTTATAGAAGGACTTCCTTCTAGTTGGGAAAAACGTACCTTCGCCATCGAGGAAGGTAACGATATGAACAAGTATACCGTGGTTCAATTAATGGGTACTTTAATGTCATACGAGGTACGCAAGGATAGCAAAGTGAAGTTACACGAGAAGATGAAGTCTTACTTGAACCAAGACGCGCCTAAGAAAAAGGCGATTGCGTTCAAGGCGGCTCCATCCACCTCTACCGATGACGAGGACTCGGAAGACGAAATGGACATGGAATCCATTGCCCTCATGGCAAAGAAGTTCAATCGCTTCTTCCGAAAAGGTAACTTCAAAGGTAAATCTAAATTTACTTCTACTAACGCCTCTCCTCCTTTGTGCTTTAAATGCAATAAGCCAGGACACATCAAAGCGGATTGTCCACAAAACAAGCAAAAGGAAAAGTGGAAGGCGCCGAAGTACGACAAATCGAAGAAGTATAAGAAAGGCTACAAGAAAGGATTTGTCGGTTTCACCGATTTCGAAGATGACTCTTCAAGCGGAGAGCCGGATGATGTGAAAGTGGAGCAAGCGCACGTATGTTTCATGGCTAACGAGGAAAATGTTCAAGAACCCGCCTCCGATGATAGCGAGGATGAAAGCGATGAGGTAACTATGGATGACCTTAGACTAGCTAATGAGCAAATATGGAATAGATATGCTAAATTAGTTGAACGATATAATAAGACTAAAGATGAGCTAGTTAGCATCCAAACCTCACCTAAAACTATCATCACCAACAACGACACCGTTGTTGAAGGGTTGAAGAATGAGATTGTTAATCTCAAGACTCAACTTGAACATGTTAGCATTGAGGATCCAGAGGAACACAAGATAGTGGATTTGACTTCTCAAAACTCGACTTTGAGTATTGAGAATGAGAATCTTAAATCTCGTGTTTATGTGCTCATATCGCAAGTATCCACTTTGGATGCTTCTATGCGTTCTCTTACCGAGAAATATGAGAACACATTAGGCCGAATTAATAAATTCAATAAAGGTAAGGACCATTTGGATAAAATCCTAAGTGACTTACTTCCGGCCAATCACCACATTGGTTTGGGGTATACGATGGGAACTCCATCCAAATCGGCCACTACTTTTGTTAGGCCAACTTCCGGTGCTTCGACGAGTGGTAGCAAACACTCTATTGGTAGTTCATCTACCAATGGTGCTTCCACCTTGTCCACACCCACTTTCGGAAAGAAACCCACTTTGGGTGGACCTCCAAAGAAGGGCCATGCCTACATGTACACCAATACTATGCAACGTAGGAACACACGTCCTACTCCACCGGCTCACTCATATGATGATTTCTATGCTACACATTCACGGGCACGTGCACAACATGTGAGACACCCTCACGCACGTGTTCCCTCACATGCATATGTTCACCCACATCGTCATATGAATAATTATCCACATGCACCATTTCATCATGTTCCTTTTACCTATCCACGACATGCATCACGTAGAAATCAACAAAGCATGCTGCTCCCAATAGGATTAAGGCTCCCAAAATATTCTCAATTTGGATCCCAAAGGACACAAGTATGGATGAAAAACAAATCTACATGAATGATTATTTTTTGAATGTAGTGGATAATGTTAATTATATTGGGAAGTCTAAGTCCAATTGGACTTGGCTTCCAAAGGTCTAACCTTTGAGGACCCAATGATCTTGGGTACCATGAAATGATATAATCATCTTTAGGTACTCAAGAAAAAAAAACGGAGCAACAAAGTCAAATTTGGCTCTAAGGATGGGTGGATACTCGATAGCGGGTGTTCAAAACACATAACGGGCGATGCTAAATTGCTTTCTGGAGTGGTGCCCATTGCTAATGGGAACCGGGTAATCTTTGGAGGCAACGAGAGCGGAACCATCGTCGGTGTTAGTAAAGTGGGTAACCCATCTAAACCCTTAATTAGTGATGTCTATCTTGTTAATGGTTTAAACCACAATCTTATTTCAATAAGCCAACTTTGTGACAAAGGTTACAAAGTTAGATTTGCGAAAGGATTGTGTCATATTTTTAATAATGTTAATAATGATTTATTATTTTCCGGCACACGCCATAAAGATATTTATATTTTGGATTTTCCTAAGTCATATGAACAATGTCTCGTTGCCAACACAAGTGAACAACACTTGTGGTATCGACGCTTTGGTCATGTAAACTTTGGAATACTTTTTAAGCTTTCAAAATTAAATTCCATTAAAGGTTTTCCTAAGCTTGTTTTTGAAAAGAAAAGTTTTTGTGACTCATGTCAACGAGACAAGCTTCCTAAATCTTCATTTAAACCTAAGAAAAGCATTTCTACTAAGCGGCCTCTAGAGCTATTACATCTAGATTTATTTGGGCCAACTAGAGTTGCTTCTTTAGGAAATGCTAGATATGGGCTTGTCATCGTATATGATTTTTCGAGATTTACATGTGTATTTTTCTTATGTAATAAAAATGAAGCTTTTGAAAACTTCACAACATTTGTGAAGAAAGTACAAAATCTCATCGGAACCACCATTGTCACTATTCGTAGTGATCATGGAGGTGAATTTGAGAATGAGTCTTTCTCAAATTTTTGTGATGATCTTGGAATTACACACACGTTTTCCTTCCCTCGCGCACCCCCTCAAAATAGTGTTGTTGAGAGAAAGAATAGAACGCTTGTGGAGTGTGCTCGCACAATGCTCGATGATAGCCAACTTGGCCATCAATTTTGGGCGGAAGTGGTACACACCGCTTGCTATGTGTTTAATAAAATACTTTTGAGGCCCGGCACCAAACAAACTTGTTATGAATTGTTGTTTGGTAGATTGCCTCAAGTTAAACATTTTCGTGTTTTTGGTGCGAAATGTTTTATTAAAAACACTTATGAAAATTTGGACAAGTTTGATCCGAGATCGGATGAGGGAATATTTGTTGGGTATTCCTCACGTAGCAAAGCCTACCGGATATACAACAAAAGATCCTCGACGATCGAGGAATCACTACATGTCTCTTTTAATGAAAATTTTATTCCTTCTAGAATTTCAAATGATGATGATTCAATGGATGTTTTATGTGATTCTATTGATTCTATTGATACTAACCCGACTAATGAAGTTGTTGAGAATGTTCCTAGTGATCAAGGAATTCCCAAACGGCTTCATACCGTTCGTGACCATCCCCATGAGCAAGTCATTGGCAATATTCATGATAGAGTCAAGACGAGATCGCAAGTCCACGACTTCGCCAATTGTGCCTTTGTCTCCTCGATTGAGCCAAAGAATATAAATGAAGCGTGCGAAGATAGTGCTTGTATCCTTGCCATGGAGGAGGAACTCATTCAATTCGAGAGGAATAAGGTATGGGAGCTTGTTCCATTGCATTCGAAGAACCACACCGTTATAGGAACGAAGTGGATCTTCAAGAACAAAACCGACGAGGACCAAATCGTCATCCGGAACAAGGCTCGGTTAGTAGCTCAAGGCTATCGACAAGATGAAGGTATCGATTTCGAAGAATCCTTCGCTCCGGTAGCTAGATTAGAATCTATTAGATTATTGTTATCTTTTGCATGCCATAAAAATTTCAAACTATTTCAAATGGATGTAAAAAGTGCATTTTTAAACGGAGATGTCGTTGAGGAAGTTTATGTTTCTCAACCTCCGGGCTTTATTAATGAAAAATTTCCAAATCATGTTTTTAAACTAAAGAAAGCACTTTACGGTTTGAGACAAGATCCTCGAGCTTGGTATGATCGCCTAAAGAATTTTCTTTTGGATTTGAATTTTAAAATGGGAGAAGCCGATTCTACACTTTTTGTTAAGCATTCGAATAATGATATACTATTAGTTCAAATTTATGTTGATGATATCATTTTCGGTGCTACTAACTTCGCTCTTTGCGAAGAGTTTTCTAATGATATGAAGGAACAATTTGAGATGAGCCACATGGGTGAGCTCAAATATTTCTTAGGTCTCCAAATTCGCCAAATGAACGATGGAATCTTCTTCCACCAAACGAAGTACACGGTGGAGTTGCTAAAGCGATTTGGAATGGAGAGTGCCTCCGGGAAAAAGACTCCAATGAGCACTACTACGCATCTTGATAAAGATACGGGCGGAAAAGATATAGACATTCGTCTATATCGAGGTATGATATGTAGTTTACTTTATCATACCACAAGTAGGCCTGATATTATGTTTGCCGTATGTATTTGTGCTCGTTATCAGTCTCAACCTAAGGATTCTCACTTAGTAGCGGTAAAACGTATTTTTCGCTATTTAAGTTACACATTAGACTTTGGATTACTTTATCCAAAATCTAGCACGTATGAGTTAGTCTCATATAGTGACGCTGATTATGCGGGATGCAAATCTGACAGGAAGAGTACTAGTGGCACTTGCCATTTTATAGGAAATTCTCTTGTCTCTTGGTTTTCCAAGAAGCAAAATTCTGTATCACTTTCAACCACCGAGGCGGAATACATTACCGCCGGTGCTGCATGTGCCCAAGTTCTTTGGATGAGACACACACTTAAGGATTTTGGTATACATTGTGATACTAGCCCTATCATGGTGGACAACCAAAGTGCCATTTGTCTTTCAAAGAATCCGGTGCACCATTCCCGTTCTAAACACATAGATGTCCGACACCATTTCTTAGATGATCATGTTGCTAAAAAGGACATTATATTAGTGTACGTTGAAACCCAGAAGCAAATCGCCGATATTTTCACGAAACCCCTAAAGGAGGACTCCTTTATGCGGTTGCGTCGAGAATTGGGGATTATGGGTGAATCCGAGATATAGGATTCATTTTTATTCAATAATCTTGCATGCTATTCTATTTCGCTATATTTGTTCATGCTAGACTTATTGGATTCTTTCGGGATTTTTGTGAATTTTTGGAATTTATGCTCGAATTTACTCTTGAACGTCGTGTTTAAGTTTTTCGATGATTAATGGGGTAGTTTGATGATTTTTGAGAGTTGAACGATGTTTCGTCCAAGTGCATTTAGGAGAAAACTCATTTATCTATTTTTGGACTCATCTAGTCGGTCTCAGTTCATCAACAAACCGACTAGATGCATATCTAGTCGGTCTGCTAATGAACTCAAACCGATTAGCTCAAGCTTATAAGTTTTCTTTGCTACTGACTTCATTTAGTCGGTCCACGTTCACTTACCGACCGACTAGAATGAAAACTAGTCGGTCAGTACTTGAAATTAGACCGACTAACTCAAGCCCTAAAAACTTTGTCTGGCCCATGTTTCGACTTAGTCGGTTCAAGCTCATTGACCGACCGACTAGATCGTCATCTAGTCGGTCAGTGCTTGAACTGTGGCCGACTAAGTGCTCAGGGACAGCTGTGTCTTTTCGCATTCCGATCGACTTATACTCATTTTCAACCGGCTATTCTCCTCATTAGTCGGTTTCTTTCGTTCCTCTCCAGCTAAAACCCCCGACCCGTGATAGACCCTTCGTCTTCCTCCGTCGATTCCGCCGTCCGATCGTCGCTTTCCGTCGATCTCCGCCGTCGATCTGCCTCCTAGGGTAACATCTCCTCCTCCTAGGACTTGTTTTCAGCATCTAGGGTTCTATTCTAGGTCGTTTTCTTCTTCCTAGGGTTTGTTGATTTCGGCTATAGGGTTTATACTTAGGGTTGTTTGATCTTTCTCCTGCGTTGCTTGATCTCGTTTTGTCACAACTTATGACAAGAACGAGAATTCCGATCACTCCCTCCGGTGCATCTCCTATGTCCATAGAGCCACACCCTAGGAATCCTTCAAAACCCAAACGCCGACCTAAACCAACCCAACCTTCATCGTCTTCGCCTCCTCTGAAGAAGCAGAGGACGGCGACCGCCAAACCCAGTAGACGTTCTCAGTCTAGGAAGCCTACACTCCATACCCCCGCTACTCCATCTGATTCTGACACTGAGTTTAGACCCGAGGATGAGCCTGGCCATAATGAACCCACTCATCCACCTCCTCCTAGGACTCGACAGCCTAAGGGAAAGGCCCCGATGCCAGCAGGTGGTGTCGATATTTCGTTGTGTCGTGATGACCCTTTGTGTCTAGCGGCATACACGCGTATCGAACATTGTCCGCTGTTATTGGAGCATTTCGTTAAATTCTCCGATTTCCTTGGCTTAGCAGATCTTCTTTCCTATAGTGGACTCTTAGACTACCTTCGCTTTGACCCTAAGGCGAACCCTCGACCCTATCCTCGCCTGGTCAAACTTTTCTATGCGAACCGTACCCGGGGACAGTACGGTGAGACCCACTCCATCGAGACTACTGTTTTGGGGACTCCTATAGTCCTCACGGCAGAAATCTTGGGGGAGTTGCTTGGTTGTTCGTCATCTGGTCTCCTCCCGTCTAATATTTCTGTTGATGATATCTCTTCATTGGATCAGTCCGTTCTCGCCGATATCTTCCATGTGATCCCTCCTGCTTTCATTGGTGTCCCATCGAAGTCATTCAAACCGAATGCTTGGGTGCTCAATCTAATCCTGAAGTCGTGCTTGCTTCCCAAGTACGGCTCATCAACTCTGCCATCCCAGCCCTTCCTCAAGTTGATTTACGCTCTTTTCTTGGGTTGCGAGATTAATTGGGCTCGCATTATACTCGACAAGAAGGACTCTTTCGAGTGTATTCGCAAGTCCACTAAATCTGCGCATATCCCTTATCCTTGTCTGCTGACTTTGGTGTTTCGTCATTTCCACGTGCCTTTGCCTCCTGACGATGAGCGTCCACTTGGTCCTCCCCTGAACGCGACGGCCGTAAAGAAATCTCTTGCGGCACTCCGTCACGTGCAGAGGACGACTCCTTTAGCTTCTCAGGGCACATCTTCTGCAGCTGCCACTCCTAGACCTCCCACCACACTTGATGATCTCGCTCGTTCAGTTCGTCGTCTCGAGTCTCGGTATGCTCGTTCCGAGGAGATTCTGTGTCGTATTGCTCGTGTTATTGGTGTTGAGGTCCCTCCTCTAGTTTCTGAGGATGAGGAGATGGATGATGAGGATATCGATGAGCTCGTTGATTCTCTTGCTCGTGGCGCTGAGGCCACTCCTGCTGCTGCTACCACATCTGTTGCTGGAGCTGCCACTTCTTCAGGTCCTCCAGAGTCTTCTGCTCCAATGGACGAGTCTACTGCTGCTCCAGAGACGTCTACTCCTGTTGACGTTCCTGTTGATACCTCTGCCGTTGAGCCTGCTGTTGATGTTTCCACTCCTGCCCCGACGATTCCTTCAGTTGACACTCCACTCCTCCCAGCAGAGCCTGAGTCCACTCCTTCGACTGGACCTCCGGAGACTGCTGATCCTACCACTACTTCTTGAGAGTCTGTTTGGAGGACTCTCCGATGCTCCTTAGATGATTCATCTTTTAGAGAGAGTTTGGGTTAGGACAGGGTTGGTGGTGTTTTCTAATGTTTTTGGATATGTTGATGTTTGATGTCGATGTTGTATCATTTTTGGATGTATGTTGATGCTGTTGATGTCGATGATGGATTGTGACTTTTTGATGTTGATATACTATGTGACATTTTGGTGTATGCGATGTACTTTGTGTCTTTGATGATATGGAGTCGATGTATCTTTTGGTTGTACTCATGATGCTTCATATATATATATATATATCGTTGTTTTTTTATTTCGTTGTGCACATTTTATATTCGTTTTAATGTCTATGATATTCGAGTTCATCGCTCGACAATAATGACTTGGTTAAAAAGAATTTATTTCTATGAATACATAGAATTGTTTTCCATGCACTAATTTAACCAAAATGTTGAGATTGGAGAGCACGTTCCTTTACTCAATAAGTGAATTCTATTTGGTATTGTGATGATTTCGTTTTTCGCTTTTGGATAATGGTCAATTTGGCACACCTTGATTTTCTTCGTGTATTTTTGTTTCTTGGTGTCTTTTGGACCATCGTCGTATTCTTCGACTCCCAATGTTGGATTTTTCTTTATCCTTATTGTTGTCGTTGTATGCCCCCCACTCTTTTTGGATAATGCCAAAGGGGGAGAGATAGTAATAATGACAAGGGCAAAATGAAAATTTACCTCTATTGTTCATGAATCTAATTTACCATGTTAGATTCAGGGGGAGTGAAGATATATAAACATGGATTACGATCCTAAATTTCAATACTTGGATCATGTTTTATATTTCTCACTTCTGCTTGATGCGTATTATATTTATTCAATTTGGAATTAACGTGTCATCAATGCAGGGGGAGTAAGTATTTTACATTTGAATCATTATTTTTTATTATTATTTATGTTGGTTTGTCATCACCAAAAAGGGGGAGAATGTTGAGTATTGGACTCCCCGGATTTGGTTTTGGATGATGAGCAAACAAAAATAAATAGTGAACTAACACTTTGTGAGCGCAGTTATGGAGATCGTCGCCAAATTCACGTGAACATTCAAAGCGACGTCTCAAGACTTCTCAAAGCACGTATTCATATGCCTAAAGCTTCGTTGAAGCTTTTGGACCTTTTTAGAAGTCATGAAGATTCGATTGAAGCTATTGAAGACGGTATCGTCAAGTTTTATTTATAGTCTTTAAGCTTCTATCGTAGAATGTTAAGCCTTGAGTAGGTCTTACGATTTATATCTTCATTACGCTCCTATCTTAGCTCAGGATCTTAGTAGAAGTCCATACAATCTTTCCCGAAGCTTCGCGCTTCGAATCGGGACTTCTTGTGCATGTTAGTTGGTTCAAGAAGAATAACTGACCAACTAGATGGTGATCTAGTCGGTCGGAAAAGCTTCTTGGACCGACTAGTTTGTCTCCTAAACTCTAAGCTCTTTACTGTTTACAGTTAGTCGGTCTTAGATGACTCACCGACCGACTAGTTGGTGAACTAGTCGGTCAGTGATGCTTCTTAGACCGACTAATTGAGCTTTACTGTACATGCCATGTTTTCACCTAGTTACTGTTTATCGTTAGTCGGTCTAAGAATGTTTGGTGACCGACTAGTTGATGATCTAGTCGGTCAACATTTGTTCTTGGACCGACTAAATCAAGTTGTATTCAGACTAATAGTTTTTGACTCTTAGTCGGTCTAAGTTAACTGACCGACCGACTAGTTGAGAAACTAGTCGGTCGGAAAGTCTTCTTGGACCGACTAGTTATCTAGGTCTGAAATCTCATCTGTTCACTGTTCAACCTTTAGTCGGTTCATGTTGTTTCACCGACCGACTAGTTGATAAACTAGTCGGTCAGTGGTTGTTCTTTGACCGACTAATTGCCCCAGATTTCCAACCGTTGGGAGATGACCTAGCTCGATTTTGTGGGACCCTATAAATACGAAGCTTGGTCATTTCTCTCAAGGTTAGAGCTGCTATTGAGAGACTTATTCAGATTGAAAGAGTTAGAGATTAAAACTCATTTCCAAAGCTCTCTTCCTCACAAGAAATCTTTCTCTCCCTCATTTGAGATCTAGAATCCATCTTGAGAGAACTTTGTTCTTGTTGAGCCATCCAAGCTATTGCTTGATTCAAGTCTCCTATTCATTCCTAGGCACCCATTGCTGCTTATATTGGTGGTGCTAGGTCTTGGTGACTTCTCCTTCCTCAAATCCCTCCTTGCCCTTATTTGGTAAGAATACTCAATGTATAGGGTTTGTGGTAAGTTGTTGTTTATTTCATATAAACTCTTTTATTGCTATTGTTTCTCTCGGTTGTGAGAGAAGGTTGTGATCCCGGGTTGTGGGATTCACTATTGCTATTGATTGTATGATTTGATCTTGTGAAGGTTTTGCACAAGGTATTCATAGTGGAAATCTAGGGTTAGTGTTTCTAACCTTAGTATCCGGAGGGGATCCGGGTGTTCTGGGACGTAGGATCACCGGGTACAAGTCGGGGAGACTTGGGTGGATCCGAACCCATCATATCAATTGTTAGCATTTGTAACGGCCTGTATTTTTCCAATATATTTAAATTAAGTATTTAAAGTAATTTCTTTTTAATTATATTTTGTAATGGTTGATCAGGAGTCTTAAACTGATTTCAAAATTTCTTATAAAAATATTTTGAAGTATCAGACTAGTTATGAAGTATTTTGGTAAGATCGGATTTCATCAGATACCTCTAAAAGATCTGATAAAAATTCATTTTTAGATATTGCTGTTTTGGGTCAATGAATTCATTTTCTATACAAACGTTTTCAAAACGATTTCAAACTTCTGCAGTAACATTCTATGATCATTTAGGGCTCCCCACATTAATTTCGTAATTTTCTGATATCATTTCAATAGAGAACCCGCAAACCCGCTTTCTAAACGTTTTGGCCAAAAACTGTATCCTAGTAGCCCAAACCCTGTAACGGTCTTCGTATTCGCGATCCTCGCGACGATACGATCCCGTGGGAATGTTTTCGTAATTTTTCGGACACGTTTACTAGTAGGGGCAAAATTGTAATTTCGTGTTTCTAATTACCACTCTAAACTTTTATTATTACCTCCCTTAATCACCTTAATCTTAATTAAATCACCCTAATCTAACCCATGTTTACCTACCCACGTCTCTCTCAGCTTCCCCCCCCCCCCCCCCCCCCCCCGATCTCCGATGAGCCACCGTCACCGTGCCCCGACAAAGCCCGCTGCTTCGAAATCGCCGCCATGCTCCGGCCCTCTCCGAGCTCTGAGCTCGACAGCCACCTCGAAGCGCCCGGAGCACCCCCGAGTCGCCGCCAGAGCCCTTGAGCTCGCTGTCGCTCCGACAAGCCACGCCGCCACTCCCCGACGTTCGCTCGAAGCTCCTCGCCCCCGCCCGTTCCTCGTTGTTGGCCTCCGCCCCGCCGCCTGTCACCGCCTGATGCCCCGCTCTCCGACGTCCTCCACCGTCGTCTCAGCCACTGGACACCGTCGCCTCCTCGACCACGTCCCCGAGCGCCCTCCTCCGACAGTCGACGGTGAAGCCCCGACCAACTCCCGTTCACCGCATGCAACGAACGAAGAGCGGTAAAACACACAATGGCAAACTTGTAAATATCGCGTATTTTCGTATTTTTCGTATTTTAAATAATTAATAATAGGTGTTTATGGTTTTAAATTGATAACTTGAAATATAGGGCCCCGAAAAATGAGTAACTAGCTCCAGAAAATCAGAAATGCCATTCTGGACCCAATGGCGCTAGTTTCATCTCAATCCGACGCTTAGTTTTTCCAGAATTAATTTTTAAGCCTATAAGTTAAATCCGTTATTTTCGTTCAAAAGTCCGTATCTTCTTATTTTTACGTAAACTAATATGTGATAAAAATATATATTAAAGTACTCTTCAAGACGGTCGTTTTGACACCTCACTTGCAACATTCCGATGTAGATTGCACCCAGAATAAATTCCTGAATAAATACGTTACTAATTGGAAAACAGATTTTAAATTGTTTTTGAGCTTTTAAAAATTCTAAAAATTACTATAAACTTCAGAAAAATATTCCCTCTTTCAGTAAAATTATTTTCATCATATATAGCCTATAGAAAAATTTAGAATGCATTTCGACAATGTTTCAACCAGTTTTAAAAATCAAAACGATCAAATTATCTAAATAGAAAAATAGTGTTCTTTAACCAAGTATTTTTGTGATTGCAGGTACCAAATCTCATGCACCAGCTCTTCTAGCTCCAACCTCGTCTTGCCACGACGAGCTCGAAATTGGTAAGTCACGACAGATTCTAAGTTCAGAAAACTAGTTTACTGTGCTTGCATGAACTTGTGACACTTCACCACTTATAGCCTCGAACAGCTATTTGACTTGAACCAAACTGGAGAACTAAAATGAAAGTAATCTACCAAAGATTACTTTGCCAACTTTCAACTTTGGTGGTTGTAGCACACAACTACCAACTTGGGTAAATTGTGTGCTAGCCACACTACCACGTGCTCAAAGCACGGAAGTAACAGCTTTTGGTGTTGGACTTGTCTTTATCCTACTTACTGGTTTTCAATGAGGAAGTCAACCAGTTGACCTGGTGTGACTAACATGTGGAACATCCTGTGGAACAATCCTGTATAGAACTTGTAATTGACACGTCACCGGGGTTTCGGGGTAACTCACAGTTGCGAGAGTACGTGAGTGACTAGAGTTCGGTCTACATGTCAAGCTGCCTATGTTTCGGCCTCCTGTCTAGCTGCCTGTGTTTCGGCAAACCATCCTGCTGCCTGGGTACCGGCATTCGTCTGGGTAGCACCCAGGCAAGAGACGAACTGAACGGTCACATATTGTACTCTCCGACTTGAGTCACGTAGTTCTAGTGTAACTTGCACAGTTACTTTCTTTACAGTACATGCACTTTACTTTCCTTGCCAGTACAGTCACCGCACTTTACTTGCCGTACTTTTACTTTCTACACGTGTACAGACACTGCACCGTACTTTACTTTCACTTTGGTCTGCTTTGTCATACTTGTACAGTACCTCTCTTTCTTTATTTAGAATTGTTGTGACTTACCTACGGTTCCATCTCCGTGGCACCGCAGACAACGTACATATGGAGGCAGATGCTCTTGGGTTAATAGCGCCAGACTTCGACCATGAGACCGCAGCTTCCAGAGCTATTTTCAGTTGTGTACTTTCTTTCTTTCATGTATCATTTTTGGAACATTTGTACTGTATGGATTGTAATAATTGGACACTATTTGGGTATTTTTGTACATCTCTGCATCGTGGCTATTTTGGTTTCACTGGTTAACTGCAGGACCTGCGCAAATATCAAATAAGTAACGGGCCCCCGAGAGCGGGTCGTTACAAGTTTGGTGGCCCTACGCAGGTCCTCGTTGTAATGCCCTATGTATGCTATACTATAATTGTGTGACTGGATATGCGTATGATGTGAGAAGTATGTAGTAGAGTGTATGAAATGATGTGAATGATATCTATATATGGTTGAATATATGTATTGATTGTAGAAGTCCTTGTGTATGAATGTATATGTTATATGTGTTACATATGGAAGGATATGTATATTGGATTAAAGTTGCGTGGTGAATATATGAATGTATGAATATTGGTGTTATTATGGTGTTGATGTATAAGTATTGGTGTGGTGTTGTTAATTATGAATATTGGTTTATAAGTTAGTACATGGAGTATTAGTACTAAGTGCTAATAGTGGATGTATTTCTTATTGTTGTTAGTACTAAGTATTATTGGATGGCCTTGTGTATTGGTAGTGATGTATTATAAATTATAGTATCATGGTGCTATTATTATGTTTATTAATAGTAATATTGTTGTAAATATTAATAGAAGTGTTAATATTGGTGGTATTGGTATTAATATTGGTTGTTGATAGTATTAATATTGGGAGTATTAGTAATGTTTATTAAGGGTAGCATTATTAAGAATATTGTTGTTGGTGTTGGTGTTGTTATTATTATTAGTATTGTTATTATTGCTGGGGATGTTATTATTGTTGTTGTTATTGGATGTTGATTATTATTATTATTATTTTGATTGGGCCTAGTAGATTAATGTTAGTAAAGTGTTGGGCCTTGTGGTTGGGCTTGGAAGAGAGAAGAGTGAGGGGAATTTGAGAATGGCATTTTTATGTAATTAAGTTGTAGGGAATGGGTGTGTTGTAGCAAGTCATGTGTATGGATGGCATACTAGTAATTAGATTTGGGTTGTGTGTAGAGTAAGATGAAGCTTGTAGAGAGTGGCATTCTTGTAAATTGAAAGGGTTCTAGAAAAGGAGATTTTATTTGTTTTCTTTTCATCCATCACTTTGAACCATGCTTCATTAAATGAAGCCATGTCTCATTCTCCTCTTCTTTATATTATTTCTTTTCTTTTTCATTTAAGTTGTCATCCATCTTTTTCTCTCCCTCATTTGTTCATGCTTGGCCGAATTCCTCATTAGAGAGAGAAAGAGAGGAGAAAGAAAGGAAAGAAAGGAAGGAAGGAAGGAAATAAAGAGGAGAAAGAAAAAGGAAATCCAAGAGAAAGAGGAAAGGGAAGATAAGGAAAGAAGGCTTTTAAGGGAGGATTCATGATTTAATGGGAGGATTTAAAAGCAATGAAGACTTCGCCCTTATTTGGTAGGATTTTCAACTACTTGTAGTAAGTTGCTCTTGTGTTATTTTGGTAACTCTTGCATGATAAAAATGTCAGCTTTATTTCATGATAAGGAGTTTCATGCCATGGTGTTAGGTGTTAGTCAATATTGCATTATCTTATGATATGTTGTCATGATAGTTGCTAATGAAAATTGTTGTTATTTTTGATTGTTGAAAATAGATTTGTCATTATGCCATTTTGTGTAAGGTTGTAAAGATGTTGTCTTTAATACTTAATTGTTGTTGTTAGTTGTGTTGATGCTAATAGAGTTGAAATTGCTATTAAAGGTTTCATTTTGTGGCAAGAATGATCATGCATGACAAGTGTTTGTAAAAATGCCTCTATGGGTTTTCTCCATTAAAGTTAGCCTCATTCCTATGCCTTGTGACTAAGTTGTCAATTTTGATGTTAATTTGTTATATCACCAAGCCCGTGGTTCTAATTGGTTGTTGTAGTAACATGCCAAAATGGGTGGTGCCAAAGTTGTTAATTAGTTGCATTTAATTGGGCACACTTAATGAGATTGCATTCTTAAAAGAAGATAGTGACAATTTTGGTGTAGCTTAATTAAAGTTAGTGGCTTTTCATTCCCCCCCCCCCCCCCTAAAATTATTAGTTTTCAAGGTGGGCCTAAATTTGTACCTAATGTTGTATGCTAATGTAACAACTTATGTTGGTAGTCTCTTGGCTTGCCTTAAAGCTAAAGTTAGTAGCTCTTTTATGTCGAATCCTTGGTAAAGGAATGCATGAATTGTATTTAAAAAATTTTATGGCAATGGATAAGGAAGTTACATGGAAATGCGTCATGTTATCATGGTATTGTTCGCATGGAAATGCTAGGTCGCATGCTAGCCACCTAAGTTGGTGTTCGTGGAGAATGGGTAAGTCCCATGATGTGGTGCTTTGGAGTATGATTTATGGGATGGTATAGTGGAAAATATTGGGAGCTTATGTTGGAAGGTTTATGTTGGTGGGATATTGATTCATGTTGTTACTAGTTTTTTGAATTTGGGATATTGATTCATGTTGTTACTAGTCTTTTGAATTGACAATGATTCAAGTTGTAATTTAGTTCTTCCGTTCTACTACATGTCACCCCATGTTATTTTAATGTGGTTCATATTCTTTGGTGTGGTAATTCACATTTAAAATGCTTGTTGTTAATTACTTGACTTAAGTGCAAACATGATTAAGTCCTCTTAAATGAGGGTGACACTGGGATGGGGGAAACTTGGGTACCAAGTAGTCATATGGGATGGACTGCTAATGTGGTGGGCGGCCTCTTTTGTAAGAGCTAGACTCGGGAGGTCGCACGGGGTGGACAGTTGTGTTGGTACGGTTTGGCAGTGTTGGTTGTGTTGATGACCGGCTTCTTTCGTAAGAGCTTGTCTCGGGAAGTCGTAGCATTCCACCCACTTTACCGGGTGAGGTCCATGCACATATGCCTATTCAATATCCAAGTATCCAAACAATTTAATTAAGTATTTCAATGCTTTCATTATGCGAAGAATGTTTCTTTTTACTTCACCATGCCTAAAGCAAGTTGTGAAATTCAACGCAATGTGTAAAGGTTGACTTGTTGTAGTTGCTCCCTTATGGCATGTGTAACTTCATGTTTAATGCTATATGACACTTTGGTAGTTGCCATGGTATTTAAGTTACATTCACTGTGTTGATGGCATGTTGTAGTTCTTTTCCCCTTATGGCATCACATTCATTACTAGCTTGCTGAAGTAGTTGCTCTTGGTAGTTGCACATTTCCCTCATGTCACGTTCATTTTGTAGTTAGCTTATGGTAGTTGCCCATGGTAAACGCTATTTTACCTTTATGTCTAGCACGTCTTGCCATGCCATGCTTTATGTTTAATGCAATTCCATCTCATAATGCTAGGTCATGACATCTATTGATGCTTGCATTACATCATGGAATAACGTATCACAAGTAGTTGGAAAAATATGCCATTTGATAACATGCCATAATGCATAGACAACATACTATAAGGAGTTGGATATTCCTACTGGGTCACGCTGTGACGTGTCCCGTTGTTATTTTACAGGTGGTTGACAGTTTGGAGATCTTTCGGGATGGAGTTGGAGTCCTAGGGTAGTGAGGGTGTTGGGTTGTATTTGGGATAAGAGATAGGGTGGTGTTGTATATGTGAGTTGGTGTATGAGTTGTATAATGGGAGGTTGTATGTAAATTTGTAATTGAACCTTTATTATAATATAGATGAATGGTGTTTTTCTTTGGTAAGTAATCTTTCTTATTCATGTATGAGACATCCCTTGTTGCATACTATTCCTTTATGTTGTTGAACGAATGGTGTTAGTTGTACATTGATTCCCTTGGTGTTGTATTTATTTATGGAGCATTACGTGTGCTGCCTAGCATGTGCACGGTGGACCTGCACGTATTCGTATCATAATTCCTTTTTCATTTCGTAACACTTGCTTCCTGGGGTATCCCGGGGATCGGGGCGTTACACTCGCTAACTACCTCGTGAACATTATAGCAAGATCAGGATGTATAATATAAGATACTCAAATTGAACCCTCGAGTACTGGTTGTCTCGAGTGTTCACCTGTATTGGATATACGGGTAAAGCGTCCTTATTACCATCTTCATTAGGTCTTCCTTGATCCTCATCACTTCCTTTGAACTCTTAACCCTTGCTTAGGAATTCGTGTTCCATTCTTGGTTATACCCTCCATAGTAACCTCTTTTGCTAGCAGTTATAGTGATTTTCCATAGGTTGAACTATCTACCCACTTCATCACCTTCCTTCAGTTGATGATGGCACGCATTTAAATGATCAGCTTCCTTCAATGGACCATGATACCGGTCAATGTGCTTGGCTAAAGTCTGTTGGATCAACCTGGCTAGACTGGGCATAAGTGATCCTGGCTTAGTCACTTCCCTGGCCGTGTCTGCTGGACCGCAAGGACGTGAATCATGATTATGTAACGCCATCGATCTTCATCACTAGCACCCCTTTCTTTAGCTAGTGATGGCCTTCTGATCATTCTACTAATTCTTATAATTCTTCCTAATCGCTTTTAGTTCGCCTGAACTCTAGCTACGTTTATTCTAAGGAGTGTAGCATTCAATTTTCAATCACCAGAAGTTCGAGTTCGACCATGGAAGCGAATCGAAGGACGCTCAGAAGTATTAAAGGATGGTAAGTGTAGGCTGTTTGCATCCTTCTTGAACTCATATTTCTCTTCTAGCCCCTACTTCTATCTTGTACCCGATTTTCTCTCTCCACGGGTTTGACTTCCTTTCCCACCGACCACCTTCCTCCTCCCTCTTTATTTTGTTTGTCCGCTTCCCCCTCGAGACCCGTGCCCGCCGAACCCTACCCTACCTAACCTCGACTTCGGTGCCCCCCTTTCTCTCTTTTTAACCCACCTCCTTCCTCCGCAAGCCACCCCGTGGCTCCCCTCAGACATCGCCCCCTCCCCCTCCCGGCCTCTTCCCCAAGCGAGCTCGATTGGACCTCGCATCGCCGCTCCGATCTCCGATCCGCCGGCCTCACCCGAAGATCCGCCAGCTTCCGCTTCGCTCCATCCCGGAGGCCCTCCCCACCATGGATCGACAGCCAGTCGCAGCGCTCGCCGCAGTGGATCGCCAGCCGCCGATGGCCCTTCGACGTTCTGTTTTAGGATTTTTGGCCTTGGCGACGACCCTCGCCACCACCATCGCTACCGATGCGTGGCTGAGATCTTGGGAAGCCGTGATCCTTGGGCTTCTCTTGAGCTCTCTGCCTTGGGTCTCACCCACGTTGAGATCCCGTTTAGGCTTCCTCTTGCGTCTACTCCTTTTGGTGTGCGGGAAAGTGTGTTTTTGGTTGTTTACTTGCTGGGTGCTGTTGGGTGTTGCGAATGTCAGGTATTGGTCTACGGAAGGAATGATGGCGATGGTTACTGGCATGATATTGGCCTTGGGTGTTGAAGTTGGATGTAGGTCTTGTGCTTGGCTTTGGATGAGAGCTTGGATCTTGCCTTATTGTGGGATATTATGGAGATTGATGGAAGGAATGCTGGCAGTGAGTACTGACTTTAGGTGTTGGCCTTTTACTTACCTTTGGGCATTGATCTGGACGTTAGCATGTGGTTGGGCATTATGGAGAATGATGTTGTTGGTGCTTGGTTGGAAAGCACGAGTACCCGTGGATTAGTCGTTACCTGCTATATTATGAACGACATCTTTTGCTAGACCCAGTTAGTCACCAGTAGCACGAATAAACTTTATGTTCTTCCGTTTTACGTGGTTTAAATAGCTTGCTACTGGCTTATCACCTCAGGTTCCAAGTTCGAACAGATGTCATCATCATAATAACTATCATTTTCGTGTAATGACATTATCTTATATTTTGGCTACTTGATAATATATATTAGTCACATCCCTTATTTTCTTACCACATTTCATGTTATTTACAACCTGATTTACTAGGTTACTATTTTTCTATCATTTGTTTGTTTAAGCTTCTTCATAAAATCAATTATTTTCAAAAGAGATTTTTAAATTCCGAGGACGGAATTATTTTTAAGGAGGGTAGAATGTAACGGCCTGTATTTTTCCAATACATTTAAATTAAGTATTTAAAGTAATTTCTTTTTAATTATATTTTGTAATGGTTGATCAGGAGTCTTAAACTGATTTCAAAATTTCTTATAAAAATATTTTGAAGTATCAGACTAGTTATGGAGTATTTTGGTAAGATCGGATTTCATCAGATACCTCTAAAAGATCTGATAAAAATTCATTTTCAGATATTGCAGTTTTGGGTCAATGAATTCATTTTCTATACAAACGTTTTGAAAACGATTTCAAACTTCTGCAGTAACATTCTATGATCATTTAGGGCTCCCCACATTAATTTCGTAATTTTCTGATATCATTTCAATAGAGAACCCGCAAACCCGCTTTCTAAATGTTTTGGCCAAAAACTAGTATCCCAGTAGCTCAAACCCTGTAGCGGTCTTCGTATTCACGATCCTCGCGACGATATGATCCCGTGGGTATGTTTTCGTAATTTTTCGGACACGTTTACTAGTAGGGGCAAAATTGTAATTTCGTGTTTCTAATTACCACTCTAAACTTTTATTATTACCTCCCTTAATCACCTTAATCTTAATTAAATCACCCTAATCTAACCCATGTTTACCTACCCACGTCTCTCTCAGCTTCCCCCCCGATCTCCGATGAGCCACCGTCACCGTGCCCCGACAAAGCCCGCTGCTTCGAAATCGCCGCCATGCTCCGGCCCTCTCCGAGCTCCGAGCTCGACCGCCACCTCGAAGCGCCCGGAGCACCCCCGAGTCGCCGCCGGAGCCCTTGAGCTCGCTGTCGCTCCGACAAGCCACGCCGCCACTCCCCGACGTTCGCTCGAAGCTCCTCGCCCCCCCGCCCGTTCCTCGTTGTTGGCCTCCGCCCCGCCGCCTGTCACCGCCTGATGCCCCGCTCTCCGACGTCCTCCGCCGTCGTCTCAGCCACTGGACACCGTCGCCTCCTCGACCACGTCCCCGAGCGCCCTCCTCCGACAGTCGACGGCGAAGCCCCGACCAACCCCCGTTCGCCGCATGCAACGAACGAAGAGCGGTAAAACACACAATGGCAAACTTGTAAATATCGCGTATTTTCGTAATTTTCGTATTTTAAATAATTAATAATAGGTGTTTATGGTTTTAAATTGATAACTTGAAATATAGGGCCCCGAAAAATGAGTAACTAGCTCCAGAAAATCAGAAATGCCATTCTGGACCCAATGGCGCTAGTTTGATCTCAATCCGACTCTTAGTTTTTCCAGAATTAATTTTTAAGCCTATAAGTTAAAACCGTTATTTTCGTTCAAAAGTCCGTATCTTCTTATTTTTACGTAAACTAATATGTGATAAAAATATATGTTAAAGTACTCTTCAAGACGGTCGTTTTGACACCTCACTTGCAACATTCCGATGTAGATTGCACCCAGAATAAATTCCTGAATAAATACGTTACTAATTGGAAAACAGATTTTAAATTGTTTTTGAGCTTTTAAAAATTCTAAAAATTACTATAAACTTCAGAAAAATATTCCCTCTTTCAGTAAAATTATTTTCATCATATATAGCCTATAGAAAAATTTAGAATGCATTTCGACAATGTTTCAACCAGTTTTAAAAATCAAAACGATCAAATTATCTAAATAGAAAAGTAGTGTTCTTTAACCAAGTATTTTTGTGATTGCAGGTACCAAATCTCATGCACCAGCTCTTCTAGCTCCAACCTCGTCTTGCCACGACGAGCTCAAAATTGGTAAGTCACGACAGATTCTAAGTTCAGAAAACTAGTCTACTGTGCTTGCATGAACTTGTGACACTTCACCACTTATAGCCTCGAACAGCTATTTGACTTGAACCAAACTAGAGAACTAAAATGAAAGTAATCTACCAAAGATTACTTTGCCAACTTTCAACTTTGGTAGTTGTAGCACACAACTACCAACTTGGGTAAATTGTGTGCTAGCCACACTACCACGTGCTCAAAGCACGGAAGTAACAGCTTTTGGTGTTGGACTTGTCTTTATCCTACTTACTGGTTTTCAATGAGGAAGTCAACCAGTTGACCTGGTGTGACTAACATGTGGAACATCCTGTGGAACAATCCTGTATAGAACTTGTGATTGACACGTCACCGGGGTTTCGGGGTAACTCACAGTTGCGAGAGTACGGGAGTGACTAGAGTTCGGTCTACATGTCAAGCTGCCTGTGTTTCAGCCTCCTGTCTAGCTGCCTGTGTTTCGACAAACCATCCTGCTGCCTGGGTACCGGCATTCGTCTGGGTAGCACCCAGGCAAGAGACGAACTGAACGGTCACATATTGTACTCTCCGACTTGAGTCACGTAGTTCTAGTGTAACTTGCACAGTTACTTTCTTTACAGTACATGCACTTTACTTTCCTTGCCAGTACAGTCACCGCACTTTACTTGCCGTACTTTTACTTTCTACACTTGTACAGACACTGCACCGTACTTTACTTTCACTTTGGTCTGCTTTGTCATACTTGTACAGTACCTCTCTTTCTTTATTTAGAATTGTTGTAACTTACATACGGTTCCATCTCCGTAGCACCGCAGACGACGTACATATGGAGGCAGATGCTGTTGGGTTAATAGCGCCAGACTTCGACCATGAGACCGCAGCTTCCAGAGCTATTTTCAGTTGTGTACTTTCTTTCTTTCATGTATCATTGTTGGAACATTTGTACGGTATGGATTGTAATAATTGGACACTATTTGGTATTTTTGTACATCTCTGCATCGTGGCTATTTTGGTTTCACTGGTTAACTGCAGGACCTGCGCAAATATCAAATAAGTAACGGGCCCCCGAGAGCGGGTCGTTACATCATTGATTATTTGTTGTTGTCATATTTTTAGCTTCCGCATTTGTTGGTAGTAGTTTATACGATAATTAGGAATTATACTCCTTGTTATTTTTAAAGTACTATTCACCCCCCCTCTGTACTTGTGCATTAGCTTTCAGGGTATTACAGTAAGAAATCTCATATTCAAGGAACCACCGAATCTAATTCGGGTAAAATGATTAAAACAAATCTCATGTGGATATTTTGTCCATAGAATAAGGATCTATTTCTGGTAAATAAAACCAATAAATCTCAGCAAATATTTCCTCCCATCAATTTAGGAACTAACCAGATTCCTAAATATTCTCAACAAACCTCCATCAATTAAGGAACTAATTCGGGTAAGAAGGAGTATAAAAATCTCACCAATATCTGGAATCAATCAAATCAGGAACCTCCGATATTTTAGGCTACAAATTAGATCTGCGATCACCACGACAGATTTGTAGACCAACGCAGCGTTTCTGTATACAAACAATTATTCCAGATCTCGAATGTTGAACGTAATGTCGTTCAACATAATGTTCAACATTTTGCTTAAACTGCTCAAAAACAATCCAGATTCCACAAATTGAGCTCTCCAGATATAGTGCCACTAATGCCAACAAATATCAGCAGAAATTCAACCCTAACAATCTCCCCCTTTGGCATTATGTGGCACAAACCAAAGCAAGCGTCAACCAAGCACACATTCTCCCCCTTTGAGCCACAATAATCCAAAACACATTCTCCCCCTTTCAGCTAGCCTCACAACTCCAAAAGAAAATTCAGAAAAACTCAACCGAGGCACATCCAGAGGTTCCTCTGTCTCTCTTAATAGCAAATAAAATCTCAGGCACAGCGGAATAAGAGAAAGAACACTATACCTCACATCTGACAGTAGGGTAACGAATGAAATGATGTCCAGGGTAGAAGTCGAGTTCTGAGGGGCCGAAAAGTAGTTGGAGAATTGAAAACATCGGCAGTGTTGACAGAGGGTACATGTGAAGATCCAATGGCACCGGTGGAGGAAGAGCAGTGAGCGGAGCAGCGAGATAGCACTCTGATAATTCTGGAAGAAGATTCATGAGACTTTGGCGCAGGTTGCTCACCGTGATTGTCGAGGGGAGATGTCGAGTCTGGTGTCATAACATCTGCAGCAACATTGTTCTGTGTTGTATCTAATGTTACAACATTAGTCACAACATGAAGTGCTTTCTCTGAAGCTGTAGTGTTCTTGCTGTATAATTCAGACTTTTTGACCCATTGCTTCTTCATCTTCATATCAGGGTGTCTAACATTTCTTCCTTCTGACCAATGTCGCATGCGACTGAAGCAGTTTCTCTCAGTATGGCCTATGAACTTGCAGTAAGCACATGCATGATGACCACCTTTTACGCATCTAGTCTGCTTCTTCTTCTGATCATGCCCCTTGTGCTGACCCATTCTTTCAAGTTCTTTGGTAACTTGACTTCTTCTTTCAGCAGACACATTATTGAAGGCTCCTCTATTGTATCCCACTCCGGTGCGATCTACTGAAATCTTATCCATGTTTAAGATATCATCCAGCTTTGCTTTTCCAGAATTCCACTTCTCCAATGTGCATTCAGCTTTCTCTGCCCTGAGAAGAACATTTCTGAAGTTTCTTTCCAATTCTCTACAAGTTTCCTCAACTTTCAGACATTTGATTTTGACCTCCTCTTTCTCTTTCTTCAGTCTTTCATTCTCCTCCTTCAGGACTTTGTTTATATTGCAGATTTGCATCCACTTCTCAAACATCATCTGATATGCTTTTCGAATATCATCGTCATGAACTTCCTCTTCGCTATCAACTTCAGACTCAGATTCAGTGCAGGATGTTGTACTAAATGTTGCAAAATTCTGTCTGACATTAGCTAGTTTGTTGCCAGATGTTGTTTCTGATGTTGCAACATCTGATCCAACATGACTATGAGTGTCACTATCAGATTGTCCTTCCCGTATGGTTGTAAACGCAACATAGTTTCTGGTTGTCTCTTCATCTGCAGCACTACCTTCAGATTCTTCCTCACTCCAGGTGCTTGATAAAGATTTCTCTTTCTGCTTCTTGAGGGTATTGGCACATTCGGCTTGTATGTGACCAAAACCCTCACATTCTCTGCACTGTATCCATTTGCCTTTGTTCTTGCCTGCAGAGGGAAGATTTGCATGTGACGCATTGTTGCCAGATCTGAAGTTTTGACCCTTGTTGCTTATCTCTTTCATCATTCTACTGAAATTCTTGGTCAGCAAGGCAATGTCATCATCTAACTCAGACTCATTTTCAATCCATTTGTCCCTCTGATTCTGCTTCAGGTTCATTTCATAGGTTTGAAGAGATCCCATGAGTTCATCCAGTCTCATGGTAGACGTATTTCTGGCCTCCTCAATGGCTGCAACTTTGGCTGAGAATTTGTCTGGAAGAGATCTCAAGGTTTTCTCAACTAACTTCTTTTGAGAATATTTCTTCCCAAGCTCGAAGGCCTGATTGGCTATATCTCTTAACCTCCCATTGAATTCGGCAACAGTCTCGTTGTCATACATCCTTAGATTTTCAAACTGAGAAGCTAGCATCTGGAGTTTCGAGGCTTTTACGGTACTTGTTCCTTCATGAACACTCTGGAGAATATCTCATGCTTCTTTGGCATACTCACATGTGGAGATCAGCTTGAACTGCTCTTCATCTACAGCCGAAAAATAGCATTAGTTGTTTTAGAATTGCACAAGGCCGCATGTTCTTCAATCTGACTCCAGTCTCTTGTCGGCTTGAGGAGTTCTTTGCCATCTTTTTCAATTTCGATCGGCGGTGTCCATCCTTCAATGACAGCGATCCAGGCCTTCTCATCAATGGACTTAATGAATACACGCATCCGAGACTTCCAGTAAGTATAGTTTGTACCAGTGAGTAATGTAGGACGAACAACGGAAGAACCTTGTCGTGTAACCATGATTCAAGTACTGAAATCCAAGATCACACCTTCTTTGATAACAAAGTCACACAGGTGACCTGCTCTGATACCAATTGAAAGTTCAGCACTTAGTCACAACAAATAAAACACAAAGATAACAACACAAGAACCAATCAGAGACACTCAAGATTTGGTAACGCACACTTACATCTGCGGGACCACGCCCAGAAAATCAGAATACTCCACTAAAATAATCAATGAGTACAATCACTAATTATCGCGATTCTATTAGGAGGAACAACCTCCCCCTCAATACAAACCGTGATGGGTGGTCTCTACCAACCCATGGAGTATTCTCGGCAAGCTCCCCTTGCCTGCAAGCTCCCCTTGCACAACCGACTAGATCAACTCCCTTGATCCTACGTGCGCAGCCGTCGGCCTCCTCCCGGAGTTCTTCAAAAACTTTTGTAAAAGCCGTCTAATTTCCGCAAAACCGCACGCACCTCTATCTACACCGCCCCCCCTCAATCGCAGAGTAGTTAAGGTAGTTCGCTCGACAGATCTCGTGCAGATCGACAGCCCACAATTTCTGGAACTACTTCGGGCAAGTAGTTCCACATATCTCCAAGGATTCGATCAATAAAATAATGCGGGCAAGAATCTCTCTAACCGATACAACAATAAAACCAAGAGATTGTAACTTCCAAATGTATCTTCAACAGAATAGACCAGAATACCTAAAGGAGATAACATGAGATCTGAATTAATCCACCTTTGATAACCGCTGAAATCCGCCAACCGATTCCAGCATTCTGATACAACATGTTGTACATAATGTTGTATAATAACGTTCAACATAATATACAACATGGCCAATAAATAGGATCTTTCATACCTCGGTTGTGGATTGATACTTTCATTCACCTTCGTCAGCAAATCTTATGCATACCTGCATTCAACCGAATATCTGGAGAAGATCTAAACAATAATGCAAGATCTGAAAACATTCATATATAGAATCTTCAACCGCACATATCTTTAACCGCACAACCATTCAGATATGAACTCATTCAGATTTTGTAACCACTATTTATGGGTAAATAACTTCCTCTTTAATGCAGAATATCCGCCAATATTTCTAGGATCACTTCGGGTAAGAAATCCAAGAAACCACCGATTCTAATTCGGGTAAAATGATTAAAACAAATCTCATGTGGATATTTTGCCCATAGAATAAGGATCTATTTCTGGTAAATAAAACCAATAAATCTCAGCAAATATTTCCTCCCATCAATTTAGGAACTAACCAGATTCCCAAATATTCTCAACAAACCTCCATCAATTAAGGAACTAATTCGGGTAAGAAGGAGTATAAAAATCTCACCAATATCTGGAATCAATCAAATCAGGAAACTCCGATATTCTAGGCTACAAATCAGATCTGAGATCACCATGACAGATTTGTAGACCAACGCAGCGTTTTTGTATGCGAACAATTATTCCAGATCCCGAATGTTGAACATAATGTCGTTCAACATAATGTTCAACATTTTGCTTAAACTGCTCAAAAACAATCCAGATTCCACAAACTGAGCTCTCCAGATATAGTGCCACTAATGCCAACAAATATCAGCAGAAATTCAACCCTAACAATACACAACAATAGCTCATTCAAGATGATTGGAAAACACAAGTACCTGCAGCTTTTAGGACAAATTCACAGGGACTAATAAGAAATATTAGAAAAGCTCAGCATGCTGGCGACCAATGAGCAAGCACATGAAACATCTGCTTTCATTGTAGGGACGGCAAATTGGCAATTGATCAGATGACAAGGCCAGGTCGATTAGATCTAAATAGGAGAGTAATTTAATAATCCTGCATCTTAAAGGTAAAAGAAAATGAGTCCATTTGAGTCCAAACTTTGTCCTCCAGGTTACTGTGTTTTAAGTTATGCCTACAACCGCAATATGGTTCTGAGGGTATCACATATGTTCTGAATGCTCTGCTGCTCTTGCACTGCTTGAGGCTCTTGAAGAGGCATATCCTCATAGCAACTGAAAAAATGGAATGTAAATTAATTCAAAATAAAAAAAGAATCCGACAATAAAGCATAACTGTGAAACGAAAGCGATATGACTAACTATACTTACGCTTTGTGATACGCTAAAGCCTGCGCTAAATTCATTAGGGTCGGACTGGAAGTCAATCTTTGATATACGCCAGCAGGAAGTGGCATCTGCAATGGCAACCAACAAACAATAGTCGAGTAACTAAAATCTAGACAATAAGGAGAGTAGAATCACAATTGATACAACATGATGAAATAGAAGTCTAACAGGATGCGAGCCGAACAAACCTCATTCTGTCCCTTTCGACCCTTCTTTGTCTGTCCATCACCACTGAAAAGCTCTTTGACAGCTTCCAAGGCAGCACTACTGCTAGTTCCTGACACCCCACCCCCAACTACATTGTCCGACACCAGGGCAACCGGGCATATGTCAATTGCCTTGAGGAACGGTATGGGAACGGTATTACCCGCAGCGTAGATGGACCAAAGCTACAAAGACATCAAACAGAAGAACCGGTTAAAGTCCCATATGTACAAGCTGTCTCATCCATTCGGTATTGGAAAATGCTCACTTCAAACTTTTAGGCACTGCATTGAAAAGTTATTTTTTTTTTTACCCAGACAGGTACCTTATCTTGCACTGAGAAGCCTTTGCGACCAACAGAGACGCTCTTCAATGTGTTACGGTTGCCCTGTACACCTTCAACAGTAGAATTGTTGGCCAGACCTGCTAGTTGATACTTGCTATCTACAGTTGGCTTTTGGGCTAATCCTTTGGTCGCTTGGGTATCAGTTCTCCGTATAGTATCTAGTTGTCTGGGGACAATGGTACCAGTTGCATTCTCCACCCTGACAGAAGACCCTAACAAACAGCATTATTGACAAGCTTAAGCAGATTATTAACCTAAGCTGCCGAACTTACCAGAAAGCATAGCTACAGAAACATGAAATGGTGAAAAATAAAGTTCAGGCAGATTAAATTTGGTACAGTCACGAAGAGCACTTATTGAGAAAAAGTTCACCACTGTTGCAAACATGAGAACACCAAATGTTATGAAGAGCGCATGCAAACGGAAGGCACGATCTTAATTGCAGCAAGAAAATTGGCACAGCCAGTATGGCACAAGATATTTCTGAAAACCAGAGGAATGATGGTTGCATATTTATTTGTTCAAGCCAATGCTTCCTGCTTAACTTTGGATACATCTATCAATGTTGACCAGTCCCACGACGGAGGATAGTTTATACAATCTAAAGAACTGACATAAGAACATTGACCACCAGGAGTCCTTGATTATTTCAAATAAAATTTTTCAACGGTTACATCTTCTAATCTAAAAGCATATTACTATCTCTTAACACGCAAACATATTTTATTCCATCCGGATCCAATCCAAACTTGTTCTGATAGAAGCAGCAACATCACATTGTGGTAACTACCATGCGATGTTCATATCTAGCCAAAGTTACCCGATTCACCGCAACCCTTCACCACGCAACTGGCATTGATTAGAAGTTGAACATCTCATAGCTCATGTTCACAACCAGAATGGGTTAGCTGAATCTCTTATAAAGAGACTACAATGGATCGTTCGTCAATTGCTCATGCAATCTCAGTTGCATGTGACTGCATGGGGCATGCAAGATTGCATGCTGCATCACTAATAAGAATAAGACTATCTGGTAGTCAAACTTATTCTCCGATGCAACTCGCATATGGATCTCCACTAAATATTTCTCACTTGAGGACATTTGGATGCACGGTCTATATCCCCATCGCACCACCGCAGAGGACAAAGATGTGTCTTCAACGTCACCTAAGTATCTACATAGGGTTCGAATCACCATCGATCATTAGATACCTGGAACCCCTAACGGGGGACGCTTTTAAGACACGTCTAGAAGACTGTGAGTTTGACGAAAATACTTTTTACAAACTAGTCTTAAATACTAAGAAGCCTGAAGCTTCAAAGACTATTTCACGGGATACCAAGACTTTATCCCACTTTGATCCGCGTACAAACCAATGTGAAGATGAGATCCTGAAGATCATCCAAATACAAAACACAGTTCACATATTACCGGACAAATTCACTGACAACCAGAAGATTGTCAGATCACACGTCTCTACTGCAAATATGCCAACTAGAATTGATATACCCAAAGATGGATGCAATCCACCTGCAGCAGAAGCGACCGTACCTCGACAAAAGAGAGGACGACCCCAGGCTCCAAGGATAAGTTTCCTCGAAAGAGGAAAACTCCTGGAGAAAATATAACGATACCACCACAGGATGCTGAGCTCAGCCCAAATACATCTCCCCTCCTCAATTCCCCAAAAGAGGAAAATATTGGAGAAATATCATTAAATTATGTACGTACTTGGGAGGTACTGGACAGAAAAAGCACTGTCATTGATGATGACTTTGTGTTCGTTATTGCTAATTACGTCACTGAATATGACGATGATATCGATCCACGCTCTCTAGCAGAATGTAAACACAGAGAGAATTGGCCAAATGGAACAAGACAATATGAGTAGAGCTGGACTCACTCTTAAAACGCAAAGTAGTTGGACATGTAGTCCCAACACCAAAAGGTGTAAAACCTGTCGGCTATAAATGGGTATTCGTAAGAAAGAAAAATGAAAATAATTAGATCGTACGCTACAAAGCGCGCCTTGTTGCACATGGCTTTTTCCAACGACCGGGAATAGATTATGAAGTTACATACTCTCCGATCATGGGTGCGATCACTTTCCGATTTATAATTAGCTTAACAGCTACGAAAAGCCTAGATATGCAGCTCATAAACGTTGTGACTGCGTACATATATGGTAATATAGATAAAGATATCTATATGAAACTTTCGTATGGTTATAAATTACCAACAAAATGACAAATAGACTTTGGGACGTCTATTCTGTCAAACTGCAAAGATCACTGTATAGTCTAAAACAATCGGGAAGAATGTGGTATAACAGACTCAGTGAATTTCTTGTGCAATAAGGATTCACCAATAATGAAGTCTGTCCTTGCATCTTCATAGGAGCAAATGGAACAGGATTTGTAATCATTGCCATCTACGTAGACGATTTAAATCTCATAGGATCTCCCGAAGAGATATCTGAGATATCCAAAAGCCTTACAAAGAGTTTTGAGATGAAAGACCTTGGCAAAACCAGATACTGCCTTAGCTTACAAATAGAACACCTCAGCGGAAGAATCATGTTACATCAATCCATTACACAAGAAAATTGCTGAAAATTTTCCAAATGGACAAATGTCACCCGCTGAGTACACCAATGGTCGTTAGATCATTGGATATTCAAAAAGACCCCTTCCTTCCACTGGAAGAGGGGGAGTAAACACTTGGTCCTGAAGTACCTTATCTAAGTGTCATTGGAGCACTCCTCTATCTGGCAAACTGCACGCGTCCCGATATAACGTTTGCAGTAAACCTACTAGCCAGATACAGTTCAGCGCCCATAAATTGTCACTGGAACGGAGTGAAGCACCTTCTGCGCTACCTCATCAGTCGACCTGGGACTATACTATAAGAAAGGCGTATCATCCAACTTAATTGGTTTTGCAGATGCATGAAACAGATTAGATCCCCATACCGCAAGTCCCAGACTAGTTTCGTATTCACATACGATGGGACGGCCATTTCATGGAAATCTGTGAGACAGACCTCGACAGCAACCTCATCCAACCACTCTGAACTCATTGCGATCCATGAAGCTAACAGAGAATGCTTTTGGCTACGTTCCGTCATTCACCACATCCTAGTGATGACCGGCCTGAAGACGGACAACCTTGAACCAACCACCATGTTCAAAGACAATGCAGCATGCATAGCTCAACTACGAGGTGGCTGCATCAAGGGTGACATGACAAAGAACATCTCCCCTAAGCTTTTCTGGACACACGAACTATAAGAAGATAAACAGATCGACATTCAGCAAATCCAGTCTTGCAACAACCTGTCAGATCTATTCACTAAAGCACTACCTCGATGTACCTTTAGAAAACTTGTAATATGGATTGGGATGAGACAGTTGAGAGACTTATAAGCCTAAAGCTTGTACACAATATGGAAAAGTTAATGTTATGTTGTACTCTTTTTCCCTTAGATACAAGTTTTTCCCACTGGGTTTTCCATAACCAAAGGTTTTAACGAGGCAATTACATCAACTCTGGACCCAGAAGTATCCACCCCTGGTGATATCCACCGATCAGGAAAAGTTAAGGAGACTTGTACTCTTTTCCTTAGCTATTGGTTTTTCTCACTGGGATTTCCATAACCAAAGGTTTTAACGAGATACGACCTCCTAACTTAGGATCCAGAAGTGTCCATATCCTCGTGATCAGATAAACTCTATGAATCCTAAAGCATTCATATACCAAGCTTACAATGATGGATGGATAAGGGGGAGTGTTATGAATAAGCTTTTGTAGGCCCATGTGGAGCCCACTTGTGTTTAGGATATCCACTGATTATATAACCTTTGTACTCTAAATATAGTGCTACGGGTTCAGTAACCGTCACCTTCATAACAAATATGAATAAAATAAAAAAGAAAGAAAGAAGAAGATATGGGATAGCAAGCCTAAGTTCACAAGTTTTTGACATTGTTACTTGTTTATGCACATAAACATCATTTTATGAATTATTTGTCTTCAACTATTTTTCATTGAAATTAGATAATTTCCTGAATTCAACGAATATTTTTCCATATTTTTCGAGATCAAATCTATTTTCCATAATTTCAGGAAGACTTCTAATGGGATTCAATCAAAAGCGCGGGACATTGAACTCCAGACGTCTGGATCCCCCATCAGACGGCTAGCTACAGTCGGGCTTAATAGCTCCACAAAATAGAGAGTTGAAAAATATTACAGCTCATGCCACTTAGACGTCTAAAGAAGCTGGATCAGATGTCTGATCCATCCAAGCACCAAATACGCTGACACGCCGACGACTGGGAGCTTCAAGTCTGACGCATGGCTGCTCAACCCAAGCTAGAGCACACAATCAACCAGACGTCTAATGACAACGACCAAATGTCTGTCCATACCACCCAAAGCTGAAGCAACCGAGCAACCAGACGTCTGGGATGAGCAATTAGGCAGCTGAGAGAATCAAATGGAGTTGGAAGCGCCTGAGCAACCAGACGTCTGGAGCCTTCACTCCAGACGTCTGACTGCTGCACCCGACTCGAGACTGCTGATTTCTGAAAGCGAATCTTCACACTTTTTTCATCCAAACCGACCCGAATCCAAAACTTAAGCTATTGAGAGGATGACCCTTGATCTTAGATCCAAGGATACTGATTGTATGAGGGCTGAGGGTTATAAATGCTCATCTTTTCTTAAGGTTCAAGATTATCATATTTTTGATTTTCATGAGTCAATCGGAAATGAGCCTAGGGAAGAAGACAACCCACCTTAGGAGAAAGCTTGCAGCAGAGAGTCATCTTCAAAGGGGGTTCAATTAACCCAAAAATTATATTTTCTTGTTTATTGTCATCTTGATTACTTGTATGAACACTTGGATGATATTTTTGGGATTAACAATGATGTCTTTGTTTGTGATGAGTGACTAAAGCATCTCTTGTGTGGTGATGGTATAGTTAATGGCGTGTTAGGCTTTGGATATTGATTCTCTTGCACATTTTTATTCTTATGCTTGATGGATCATCATTTTATATTGTTGTTTGCTAAGACCCAAGAGGACAAACCCCAAGAGGGGAGAGAAACCGAGAGGAATCTCATTGTGCTTGCAAGCTTATTGTCCATCTTACTATATTTTGCACTTACATATATTTATGAATGCTAGATCTTCCGATTTGTCATGCCCTAGCCGGATGATAAATTGAGTTATAAATCGAGATGATATCCACAAGCCTAACTACCTCAATGACCCATGCACCACATAAGTCCCCTACATTGTGATCACTTCTACTCTACTCTCTTCACTTTAATTAATTTACATCTTAATTTACAACATTCTCAACCAATAATCCTACACCCTCAATGGTGGTATTACTCATATTGATTAATTTTCTATAAGTCAATCATCGTTGCAATTATTGAACAAGTTATCCCCGTGTTCGACCCTAAGCTCACTAGGAATTTTACTACTTGACAAACTCTCATACTTGGAAGCGTGCAATGTTTTGCGCGAGCCAGCGAGCCGATGAATAAGCAAAAAAGAATAGGGTACACTAGATTTTTGATTTATTTGGGTTTTTGCTTATTGATTATATCATTGAGAAAAAGTTATTGAGAAAAAGTTATACCCTCGTAAAACCAAATTAGTCAGTTGTTGAATAAGCAAAAAAAGAATAGGGTACACTAAATTTTTAATGTATTTAGGTTTTAGCATGTATAGTTCAACATCAAAGCTTCAAATCATAAAAATATATCATAGAATATGTGACACATTAACATCACTCTAGCATCTTGGCTAGAGTGGCACGCTAGCCCAGTTTCATCTCGTGATGTCTATACACACATGAACCGAGAGTATTGCAACCCAAACTAGTAACCCGACTCACCTTACCCACTCGTACAGTTGTACTATATAGCGCTTAGTTTACCACGTACACGTATCTGCACCACATACCGAAACATACCGCAATCTAGGGAATACTGTATCTGGTTATCTCCTAGTGGTGGAAGAAAAGAGGCTAGAGATAGCCAAGAAACAGCACTACACATCAGTGACAAGAACGAAAACCATCATATCCATCAAAAGGCTACATACTTACAAGAATACCCATTAAAGAAAATGATGCGCAGTTAGTTTTGAATCATCTTCATCCCATCACATTGGTTAGTCATATATGTGTAACAATGTTATAGAAAAGGTAACCATCTGTTTTAATAGGAAATACAAACAAAATGTCCATGTCTGGCCATTCAGAATGAATGAAGTATAGTCTATATTTCGATGCACTTAGAAAGAAGAAAAATGAGAAAGAAGTCGTCTCATTTACCGTAACATATCAGGCAAAAAGAAAGTGTAGCCTAATAAATCATTTTGTCAGGAGCATAAATGGTTATGGCATAATTTGACCATCACTATGTAAATACAACATGAAAAAGAAGAATGATACATACCGGTTATTTGTACTTCTGTCTCGTAGCACAGAATCTCCAATATCACCATGGCCAGTCAAGATTTCATTTGCATTGGAAACAGGTGCTCTATTGTCCTCTTCACTCATTCCAACTCCAGAGTGCACTATGACAGTCCCAAAGTCACCTGTATTCAGTATTGATTCAGAGCCAAGAAAAAAGGAGTGCAGAAACATGGTTTTAAACCAGATTCTCATGAATAATGGACACATGCAGCAGACACATAATATACATAAAAGATATTTGAAGGTCAAATTTAGAAACTATATTTTTAACAAAAAATGAAATATTTTGTCTTGGCCTTAAAATAAGATAAACCAAAACAGCAATTCAGTTCCGTATGTTTGTTGGGCATATTTAGTTGGCATTAATACCGCATAATCCTACATCTGTATATAAAACTAATACTGTAACGCATAGAAATATAATTATGCATATGTCTCGATGATGGAAATTAAAAGTTATAGCCGACCACAAATTTTGGGATAAAATATTTTTGGTGTTAATAATGTTAATGATACAGCAGACATACAGAAGAAAACGATGGTATATCAGATAGAATAGGACAAGCATGTGTGCATGGAGAAGAAGCGTCTTGTCTACGGGTTCTCCTTCCATGTCTACTCAGTTTCATAGCTAATCAGGTTAACATCCTAAATTCAGGAATATGTACCAAGTTAATCATGGTTGTCTAAGGTTTAATAAGAGACCCACCTTCACGAACTTCATCTTGTACTTCATGAGTTGTATACCTTTGAGGTTTTGAAGGAATAGTATCTCCATAATTTGTGTTTGAAAATGCAATCCTCCCCTGTGCTGTTTGCTGTTATGATTTTTAAAGGAAAAAACCTAAAATCAGAGTGGTTCACGAACTCAGAGGAAAGGAGAGAGAAATTAGAAATGATTCGATCATACACTGATTGGTGACTCGGATTCTGCGAGCTGCTTTTGAGCTTCTGCATCCATTGCTGCTCTAATCTGCCTTGCTTTTGCTATCTTCGGTTGCATACTTGAAGCACCCAAGTTGCTTTTCTCAAGGAATTTGTGCTGTGATTCAAATTTATAATTCAAATGCAGAGCATCACCATAAGCTAACATTTTCATATTATAACTTAAAACAGGACACTAACACAAATATAGGAGCTCATTTGAATGGAAATCTTGCTATAATAATAAAATATTACTACTATATTAGAGAGGTTGGGTTGAAATTTAAATGACACATTTGGTTTAAGGAAAACATATAACGATCAGATTAAACCTGTTGTTCATAATCACTTCATATTGGCACTATGCCATAAGTCACACGTTCCACATTGACCAGATATCAGTCTGAGTGATAAATTGATTGGGCATAGGTTTCGTAATATAGCCTTAAGAAAAGGACCACCATGGGGTAGGTGGATGAGCCACATAAAAAATAACTGGGGAAGGATTGTAATTAATGAAAAGTAAAAATTTGGTGGAACCTTACTGTGATAGGAAATTAGTACTAGAAAATGAAATTTGCTATTCAACATAGGTACTGCCCTTTACTAGAGGCAAATAGACAAAAAAGACATTCATGTGAATGACCACAGTGATTTGGGATAAAATCTTTGTTTTTGTTGTTTACTGCTTCTTTAATAAATTAAATCAGTATATCATCCTCACAAGTTGATACAACTGAACATAATTTCAATGTTTTCATATTGTATTCCTTCCTTTTGAGCTTTTATCCTTTCCTCTCACCTCATCCACTTTCCTTCTATTCGTATGCAGTGTTCTTCCCCCATTTTATGGTCTTGTTTCCATGTTGGTTTTATGTTCTTTCTATTCTTTATTGTTCCTACCCCACTTTCATACATCACTATTGGAACAGCAAAGTCGCTGAACTTCGGGTTGACAAGAGAGGGCTTGACTACATTCACACTCATTAAATTGTAGTGATTAATATTAATAGGAAACCCCTAAACTAGATGAAATCAATGCATTACATGTCTAATTACAGATATATCTCCCACCACAAAGTTGCTAAAACAGATTTTATTATTAAGTCGAATCCTCTAGATAATATAACATCGCAGTTTTTACTCAAAAAAGTGATCTGGACTATTTTCTTCATATCTTTACTTTTTTTTGGGTGGCTCAGGGTAGGTGAATGTTATGGGGGTTGAGGGAGTGGGGTTGGAAAAGTACTTTCATGATGAGTGGGGGGGAACTTACAATAAGAAACATACCTTTAGCATCTCTGGAGCGGTAGGACGTAAGCGTGTATCTTTAGTCAAGCATTTAGCAACGAAGTCATGGAACAGAAGAGACCTAACCAAGGTTGAAAAAAACAGAATAAGCAAGTCATACATTTTAAGTTAAACCTGTCGAGCAAACTTGCAAGGATAACGTGGAATAAACCACAAAAACTACACAGAAAAACCTTTACTAATTTTAATGAATCCTATTTCAGCCCAGACCAAGAATACCATCATGATGGTATCTTGTTATCTTTAAAATTATTTGTTCCGTTTAACCCAAATCACATATATTGGAACTCCTGAATCAATGGAGACACATCCAGTCTTGCAGGAGCTACATCTAGCATATATAACTGACCCTGACTTCCACATGCTGCCCATGAACATCATAAGCTATTTTGACAATCGCTGTATTCCAAGGCATTAAAAATCCTTCTGGGAAAAACCAGTGTTTGGCCAAAGAGAAATATGAAAACACAATACTCATGGTGACCAAAAAAATTATCAGAAGGTAAACGACCGAAGAGAATTTCTTTTAAATCATATAATCAACATTTGGAATAGTTTCTCTATGAATGATTCAAAAAAAATTCTGATAATGTTGCTCCATTCAAATCAGGTTGGACAGTACATCTTTGTAAATAAGCATGTGCGCAAGCACAACAAATACGGATACTGGACACATTGCTCTCTCAGAAAAACAGGGTAAATCAGGAAAACAATGTCCTGACAGATGATTTAAAGGACCCAAAATCCATTCTATCACACTACCACATGGCACATAATGTGTCTCAAACGTTTGGCATATCCATGTCCAATGCTACACGCATGTCCATATTTGCTGAAATTTGGAGGCTTGTTCAGATAAATGTCTACCCCACTTTTGTTTTATTAAACACATAAATGGACAAGTTATTATATGCATTTCTTTATTAAAAATTTGTATCAAACCATTTTCTGATGTTTCTTTATGAAGGTTTCATCCATGCTAGCTCTATGTCTGGCATGCACATGCCTACTAAGCTGTGCCACACAGTCAAAGAGAATGTCAGTGACAGGGGTCCATGGATGTGGCCCACGGTTTTAAAAGCATTTTCAGCTCCAAATGCAACTGATAATTACTGGGGTTATATCACCATCCAGGTTGCAAAGCCGCCATCTAAAAATGAATCAACCCAGATGGAGCTCAGCTACCGCAGCCACACATTCCTTTTAGCATACAAATAGATAAACAGACAACCAAATCATGGATAATATATGTCAACTACTTTCAAAAGGAATTCGCTTTAAAACACTTTCAAATGCCTGTTCTTGTGCCACAATTTTAGGAAATTGCCTTGAAGACAGTTTTTTTGCTGATTGCACAATATGAAAAATCTAGTCCATTTCCTCAATAACAGAAGAAATGGCTAGCAATCAGATCCCCTATGGTGTTTATGCAAGTATCTTCCAAAAGCCAAGATGAGACACTTCCAGTTCAATGGCATAAGCATTCTCCCTACCCGATGTACCAAACAAAACATGCTTTGGTAAATAATGCAATTTATTTTTTCAAGTTAAACATTAAGACATTCATATATTACAAATTTGTATTATTACTGTTCCAAGTTAAAAAGTATTACCACTTTTCCTTGTCTTCAAGCATTGGTGCAGGGTCACTGGATATCATAAATAGAACCTACCATAAAAGAATATTACATCAAGAAATGAACTGATGAATGGATCACAAAGAACATACAATTGCAATATTTTATAATTTTTTAATGCAGGACTTTATTTGGAAGGAGAGTAGCCCAGGATATACAACAGGTGTGGGCATTCAGGTCAACCTTCTGAATTATCACAAAGTAAAGCCTAGTTCAGATAACCTCCCAACGGAAGAAAGACTGACTAATATCCTGAACGCACATGTGGGCACAGACAAGGAACCTTGGGAAGGGCAATACCTAATAGCATCGTAACCATATATCTAATTTGCAAGATTGCATGCATGAAATCAGATAAGACTGTCTTCACTAATTTCAATTAACTAGTTGTGCCAGAGAGGGAGTTCTATAATAACAACAATATGGGTCAAAGACATGTTGGATGGAGCTGAGAGCCATGTATTACAAGTTAAGATCGGGTTTCCCTTGTGCTGGATCACTTAAGGTTTCGACGTGAACTTGAGGCAGTATGACATTTGCCAGATGCAAATAATTTCAAATATAGCAATAGTTCAACTCAAAAGGGCTGACAAATGTTTGAAATTGAATAGCATTATGGATCCCTTCTTTTGGGCTATCCACAAGAAAAATGACTACTGTGGTTGTAAGAATATGAAAATTATATAACTGACATCATCCTATGGCAGTGTGTGTGATATATATAAGAATAATGGGTATCATATGACATATGGGAAAAAGCCTCCTATAAGTCTTAAAACTCCACTCTCTGGTTAGATGAATGGGATTTACCTATTCATCTAACCGCCACTAATTTAATGGCTTTGCATGAATAAAACTTTTGCGACAAATGGAAGATTAAATAAAATCTCTTGGGTTGAGGTTTTAGAATATGAAGATTAAAATAAATGATTCTGATGGACCGAAAAAATAGTAGATATCATATATGTACACATACATACATACATATAAGAATAATGTGTATCATATGACATATAAGAGATCTCTCGCATATATGTCTGTGTGTCGTATTTTCCTCCGCACAAAACATGTGGGACAAACAATACAACCACATGTGACACATTGTACTATGTGGAAGAAAATGTGTCACATAGGTGTATACGAGAGACATCTCGCATATGTCATATGACACCCATTATATATAGAGAGAGAATAATGAGTATCATACGCCATATGAGGCACCCCCTCTTATGCACTCTCACATAAAGAGAGCAAGTACAAGCCCACATGGGCTTGTACTTGGTTGTACCCGCCCCATTTATATGAGAGTGCATATGAGGGGGTGCCTCATATGGCGTATAATACACATTATTCTCATATATATATATTTATAATGGGTACCATATGACAATGAAGGCATCTCCTCATATACTAAGACACAAAAAGTGGAGTGGTATAACAAGTACAAGCCCATATGGGCTTGTATCACCTCACTTTTTGTGTCTTATATATGAAGAGATGCCTCTCATGTCATATGATACACATTATTCTCATATATATACATATATATAGAGTAAAGTGTTCCTAGGGTGACTCCTTAGATGAAATCTAAGGAGGCACCCACATGTTCCCACATATCCCACATTTTTTGGATTTTATTTTTCATGGGATTGTTCACATCATGGATGATCAACATACCAAAAATCAAGTCATTCCAATACTTTTAGAGCCACCATCTACCCCTTACAACTTCAATGGTCTGAAAACGTGCTGAAAACCCCATGAAGTTGTAAGGGATAGATGAGGGCTCTAAAAGTATTAGAATGACTTGATTTTTGATATGGTGATCATCCACGAGGCTAACAATAATCACAAGAAAAAAAATTCAAAAACAAATGTGGGATATGGGAAAAAATGGGGGCGACTCCTTAGATGAAATCCAAGGAGTCACCCTAGGAACACTTTACCCATATATATATATATATACACACACACACATATATACATATTATATATATAGCAAAAAATGTACCTAAGAATGACCTCGGGTAGAGATACCTGAGCACACCCCCGCTGTTCGGGGGTTGTGAGTATTTTTTTTAAAAAAAAAATTTTGCAGTAGGTAGATATACTTGTTATGTAGCTCCCCACAAAATTTCAGGTCAATCCAACACCGTTTGAGCCTCCGTTCATCGATTTCAAAAACGTTGGACAAAATTTGGACAGTTTTGCGTAACGTTTTTGAAATCGATGAACGGAGGCTCAAACGGTGTTGGATTGACCTGAAATTTTGTGGGGAGCTACATAACAAGTATATCTACCTACTGCAAAAAAAAAATTTCAAAATAAATACTCACAAACCCCGAATAGCGGGGGTGTGCTCAGGTATCTCTACCCGAGGTCATTCTTAGGCACATTTCCTTCTCACACACACACACACACACACACACACACACACACACACACACACACACACACATATATATCATATATCACATATTGGGTTAAGCCTCATGTGGTCTCCAAAACTCCACCGTTATTTTTTAAGGATCGAAATTGTTCATTTTGATCTTCACATTCTAAAACCTAAAAACACAGAATATTGGGTGAACCAAAGGGTAGAGTTTTGGATGTGTGTTTAAGGCTTGACCTCATATGTCATATGATACATATTATTCTATGTCTATATATGTTGCCTAGGCTACATTCGGATTTACCAAATATGTGAATCTATCCAAGTCAAATTTAAAAGTAAACCTAAATGAAAAATCTATTTCGTTTGATGTGATCTAGCATGCTTAACCTACTTACAAATAAAATTTTAAGATTTAAACATGTTTTATACATGCATCAAGTTATGCCAAATTAATCAATTTTATGAAGATTCTAAACCGTTAAGTTTACAACCATATTTTGCATGGACAAAATATGTTCAAGTCATTTGAAATTTTATTTGTATGTAATTTAGAAATGTTACATCACCTCCAACAGAATGGATTTCCTACATAAGTTGTTTAATTTTAAATTTAACTCGGATAGATCCGTATATTTGGTCCACTTGTGTGTGACATGCTTTAGGTATGGGGCAGCTCTAGACCCGAGTGGATAACCCTTGGCTATCCCCTTTGACTGGTAAAGACAACGGCTAGCTAGTGGTGTACTAGAAGTTAAAAATCTGACACCTTGGATACCCCAGCCAAATGTCAACATTTAATGATAATCATGGTCCCCATTTTCCTTATATAATGCTTTTGATGTATGGTTTTGTTCATCAGGTTACCGTAATCCCAAACTTAATAAAATAATTAGCCTACAGAATTCAATTTAACATAATTTTCGATTCGCAGTATGGCATGCTAAAAACTCTTACCTACGATTCCACAAATAAACTAAAATACTCTACTTTGGTTGAATGCCTTGTCATCTTTCCTAAATTCCACAAATAAACTAAAATACTCTACTTTGGTCGAATGCCTTGTCATCTTTCCTATGTGAAATCAAGAACTATTTTCTGATAAATCTGTCATGTTTAAATGTTAAAGTATATGCTATTGCTGGAACCCCGACACCCCCTATATTTTAAAGAACAACAAATATGTTCTGCTTTAACTCATCACTGTTAAGTTGGTACATAAGTAAGAAATATTCAATGAGAATGATAATGCAGGACAAGTAGTTTCCGTTTAAAGCATATATTCCCTCACCAAAGCATTCAAAGGCTTGACAAAACATTGATACCTTATTGTCAATGTATAACACAAGCATGATATGCAAAAACTAGCTTTGTTGATCAACATGGTTAGGTTACATAAAACAAAATTCAACATCTTAAACTTCTGAAACAAATAAATACACACATTACCAGACATGCGTGAATACCTTGACACACACAGATATAAGAATTACAATTTAAAACAAATACGGATGCACCGGGTTAACCAAGTAGGATCAAAAATCCAAACATATATGTTTGACCTAACAATGAACATATTTTCTTGCAGAAACATACTCACTTCCTTAACACACCAAGATTATAATGCATAAAACAATAACACACAACACACAATAGTCTTGGCCTTGGCTGGCAAACATTTTCCAGATCCCTCCCTCCCTCCTTCCCTCCCTCTTCCTTAACACACCAAGATTATAATGCATAAAACAATAATACACAACACACATTAGTCTTGGCCTTGGCTGGCAAACATTTTCCAGATCCCTCCCTCCCTCCCTCCCTCTTCCTTAACACACCAAGATTATAATGCATAATCTCCCTCCCTCCCTCCCTCCCTCTTCCTTAACACACCAAGATTATAATGCATAATCTCCCTCCCTCCCTCCCTCCCTCCCTCCCTCCCTGTGTGTGTGTGTGTGTGCAACTCAAAAAAACTTACATAATTCTTATTCACCCTACAGATAGTTATAGTAGAATAAGTTACTTGGGTAACTTCTATAAATTGTTACTCTGCTAAAAGTCTGCCTATTGACCAATAAAAACACTAATCCGTACCTCGAATCTTGCTTTATCAATAAAAAAAGTAACCATGACAAATTCGGCCTAGTATAGTAAGGTTTCCATCCTATTTCGAAGCCAAACTCTGAAAAATGAAAACTTACCCTGTTTAGCAATCATGTTGGAGTTAGCTGAACTTTATGGAACCCCAAAAAATGAGTTGGCAACCATTTTGGAGCTTCTGAAATCAATATAAACTTGTTGCCAGAACCATAGTTTCATGAAACTCTAATTAGCTAAACTTTATGGAACCCAAAAAGCATGTTGGTAACCATTTTGGAGCTTCTAAAACCAAAATAAACTTGTCAACAAAACCAGAGTTTTGGAAACTCTACTCTAGCTAGGGTTTCACAAACCGTATGGTATTGGGGTTGGTATGTCACTTTAAATTAAAAGAAACCATAGTTTGGCAATTGCCAAACTATGCCTTCGAGTTAGGCTTGCAACCTTACATCCCTCAAAAATGTTAAAACTTAAAATTTTTATGTATCCTAATTCCTAACATTTCCATCCACAGCTCTATGGATTCTTCTGTAAAGTCTGTGTTGTTGTAATATAACTCAATAATAATAATAATAACAGTATGTAAATCATAATAATAATAATAACAGTAATATAAATCATAACATATAGCCTATGCTGACCAATGAACCCCTCGTTAATACCAGGTCTGATCCAACTTAACTGACGGAGAGTTTATCTGGAAATAAATATTCATCTCCCCAAGCTTGCTTCAAATTTGCTTCCAAGCAAATGAAATTAGGCTTGGAAAAGATTACCAGGTTAGGCTTGTTCCATCCCTGAACCTGACTCAAACAGGCCAAAGCTACATATCAAATTGATTTGTTAACAACTTAACTGTGTCATTTGATGGCCAAAATCCAATATCAAGCCTTATGAAAATTATGGTAATCAATGTTCTTTTTAACAAACAGTCAAACCAGTCAAACCGTATATACTCTAAAACACGTCCTTGTCAGTTTACCAACATCCCTCCTAATCGTGCAATGTCTAGGTGTCAAGACAACATGTGCAAACTTCAGAAAGTCTGATACTGGGCCAATAATCAGGAACCAACCAGCATGGGAAGAACAAGCAAAAAAAAAGAGCAATTTAAACAAAGCAAATGATAATACATTTGAACAACTAGAGTTGTAAAAAGAAGTATATGAATCATTGAAATAACATTGATTACTATGGACAATGGTTGAGTTCTTCAATTGACTAATATCAAAGGCAAGGACTAACTCTCATTGGATGCACCGTTGATCTTGGAGGAAGCCCCTGATATTCATAAAAGAAAGGAGAAAAACTTAGTTCTTGAGAATAATTATTGCTCATGATCCATGAATTGGCATATTTTGAAAGCTAATAATGGATCAGTTAGATAATAACAAGAAATATGAAGAAAAATTGAACCAAAACAAAAGTCCAACAAGTTTAACATTTAACACCACACCAACAATGTCCGAGCATATAAGCATGCATCATACACACCTCTGCCATTTCAATTGCAGAAACACCAAGGGCCCACACATCCACCTGAAAAGGTTTGAAGTTTAAATTAGTATTTCTCTACAGAACATTTTGCTTTTATATATATATATATATATATAGGTAAATCTTCATGTGAGAACATTTCGCACCGTGCGAAAATATTTTTAAGACACAAAATGAATAATAAGTAATAGACTTTTGGGAGGTGGAGAGGAGCAATATAGACAATATTTTGCTTATATATATATATATATATATATATATATATATATATATATATATATATATATATGAAATGTCATGACATGAAAAGTACATAACAAAAAGAAAAAATATACCAATACTTGGCACATTTTCATAAAAAGCTAGAACTCAAGCAACAGAAACAGTAGAATAGCTAAGAGCTATGCTTTGAACTCCTGAATGACAGAGAAGAATTTTAATTGTTTTTGACAGAACTGAATTAATGGCATCTGTGTAATGGCATATGAAGACTTTTACACTAGATGCCAAATGGTTATCTCCAATTTTTCAGTTCGATCAATCAACTGCATTGATGAGACCGCATCTTTTACAGAAGGGCAAATCTAGAATTTTCCAGTTTTCTGGGGCTTTTTCTTCTGAAATTTTCAGTGTTAAGAGGGTTTTTGTAATTTACTAGGGTAGGGTTGTTTATGTAATTTTTCTTATTTTCAATTTAGTATTTATATGTGGCTTAGGGGTTAGTGATGGGGAGGCTTATTTTTTTGAGAAAAATCACAAGAGAGATTGATAATTCCCTCTTTTTGGAAGAGTGCGGCCGTCCTCTAGAATTGGTGGCTTGGGCGAGAGAGTTTCTCTAGAAAAAACTCCAGATTATCTTTGTTTTCTTCTAGTTTACATAAAGTTCAGATTTTTACTTCTTAATTTGGCCGGATCCTATCTATTTGGCATAGAGTTGGTATAAAGCGGTGCGATCCATGGCGGCGATAACAAAAAAGTGAGCGTTGGAAGAAAGGTATGAAATGGAAGTGGTAGAGATAAAGCAATCAATGGCTTCCCTCGAGAGCCGTCTCGAGGAGAAAGTTTGGGCATCGAAAGTGAGGGCAGACAACAAGTTTGGGGAGGTGATGCAAAGCATAGTGCAACTAACGCAATAACTTTCAAATCTCACGACGTCGAAGAACTCTGACGTGGTCGACAACCACACCTATGACAAAAGGCGACGACTTAGGCGAAAGAAAAAATGGGGAGGAATACAAATATGATCTGCTCTCCGATGCCGACAACTATTACACCGAAGACAAGGACGACCCCCGATGGGTAGAAACCCTAACCGACACCCCGAGGCTCACTGCAGGGCTGCTCGGCCCCTGCAGTCATACTAGAGGGCTGTGTGGCCCCTGCATGCACTCAGCAGGGCCTGCATGCACTCGGCAAGGCCTACCGACCCGACCCCCTGCAATTAATCTACATGGGCGCATGGCCCCTGCTGAGCTTCTGCAAGGGCAATCGGCCACTGCCGACCATCATCAGGGACGCCACGTCCATGTAGGGCACAACCAGGGGTGCCCAGCCCCTGTCGTGACCTTGCAGGGAAGCTAGGCCTATGCAGGGCACTGATAGGGACGCCCTGGCCCTGACATGACCCTATAGGGTCGTTAAGACCATGTAGTTACACTGCAGGACCGCTGAGCCCTGCTGAGGTCCAGACATTCCGACGGGGGCCCCACGGCCCCAGCGACAGACCACGACAAAGGCGGCCATCAGGATTACCTCTTGGAGCATGACGACGACAAAGACGATTTTCTAGGGGACCCACGGCCCCCAATATATTGTAGAGAGACAACGACGTCCACTTCCAGCCTATGAAAATCACCCAGAGGACTACTGTAATAACTTGGGCCCGATGAAGGAAGATTGATGCTACGACTGGGGCGATGATGACTGTGGAGGATACTGTGATAGAGACAATCCCCATTGGGGGTTACGGACGACTCAGGGACAGATGACGGGGCACTTATCATCATCACTACAGACATGCAGGATGACGAGCTGGTCAGGGGAATTATAAGGTCAACGGTAGAGTGAGGAAACTGAAGATACTCATATTCGAGATATGATCCTTATGGATGAATTTACTAGAATGAGAGAGTTTTTGCGGTGACACACATGATGGAGGGACAAAAACTGGAGGCAGAAAGCATCTATTTTAAGGGAAAGGCACTCTCTTGGTTTCAGTGGAGAGAGCAGCGATGATGGTTCCACTCATGGAAGAAGATCAAGAACTGCTTATGAAGAGATTTTGGGGAACTCGGGGAGGAAATCTATGGGAGCAGTTGATGGCACTCAAGCAAACAGGTCAGTCAGAGATTATCGAGAGAATTTCGGGTCATTGTTGGGGCGAGCAAGAGACATACCAGAGGCGAGGTTGGAGGACAGCTTCATGAAGGGGCTCAAACTAACCATTCGTGCAGAGCTCTACATACAGATGTATGTGGGACTGATGGAGACGATGGACCTGGTACACTTGGTGGAGGATCGCCTTACAGAGGAGATGATGTCAAAAGGGACAGAGAGTGGCTCTTTTCACGGCCAGCTTGCGGTAGGAGGACAGAAGGCATCAGCAGGAGTAGAGCAGGCCAGCAAGGAGAAACGTGATGAATTACAGTCGGGTTGGCAGCTCAAGAAGATGACTGAGGCTAAGATGCAAGAGAAGAGCCTGAATGGGTTGTGTTTCAAGTGCAATAAGAAGTTTATCTCTGGGCATCGTTGTGAATTTTGCAAGCTCCAGTTTATGATGAGGATGATTAAAACGATAAAGCATCTTCATTTAGAATAGCATGCATATGGTTTTCATGCACCACCTTGAAGACAAGGTGATTCTTCAAGGACGGAGTAATGATGAGACTGCATCTTCTACAGACGGGCAAAATTGGAATTTTATAGTTTTCTGGTGCTTTTGGGGATTTTTCTGTAATTTTCAATTTTAGAGGTTTTTTTCATAATTTTTCATGTCTATGGTTGTTTCTGTAATTTTCTTATTTTCAGTTTAGTATTTATATGTAGCTTTGGGGGTTAGAGATTGGGAAGCTTATTTTGAGAGAGTAGATCACAAGGGATGTTGAGAATTTTTTCTTTTTGGTAGAGTGCTGCCGTCTTCTAGAATTGACGGCTTGGGAGAGAGAGTTCCTCTCGAAAGAACTCAGTTTTCTTTTAGTTTGCAATAAAGTTCAGATTTTTACTTCATAATTTGGCCTTATCATATCATGCATCTAAGTTAATTTAAATGCTCCTAATACCAGAAACCAGTAAAGACCCCTGGATGGCAGCAACGGAGTTTATGGAGTTGGTTCCAAACAAAGTCTTTATACTGATTCATTCGAAATGTTTCTGCATACTATGTTTTTCTGCATGTCTTTTAGTTGCAACACAAAATATATCTTTCTGTTGATAAAAATGGGAACACCTAATGTTTGAAAGCTTAACAGGCCATATAAAGCACTTCTAGGTATCCTCCGTTCACAACTAAACCTTTTACCCCAAATTTTTAGAGTTGACTAAGCTGTGTATTTGCTTCTTTCCTAATACTTGTTAAAGGCTATCACCTCTGTCAAATTAGCAACTACCACACCCCCTTTTGTTCCCTCAATCAATGTTATTTTGGTCTGTCCTAGTCATGGCTACTTCTTTCACTGTGATCCTGCTCCTTACTGCCTGCTGACACATGTTTCAAACCAGCTTTCCTCGGGTCTGCAGTTGAAGCAGCCTCTAACTTATTACAAACCACTCATTGTTTATCCAGCCATTTAATATGTTCCCGCAAATCCATCTCAACATTCTCATTTCATCTACATTCATTTAAGAGACATGCTAATTTGTTATTTGCTCGACATTTTGATCCATAAAACATGATGGTATAATAACACTAGTCTTCTAGCACATGCACATGCATGTTTACATTGAATCCAAATTATATATTTTACGAAATGTAAAACGTAAGAATTCACACACACACACACACACACACACACACACACACACACACACACACAGAGAGAGAGAGAGAGAGAGAGTACAGATCTAGTTTTATAAATGTTTGATATGCAAAATAGCTAACATATAGATATGGTGGCCGATTATGGGTTTTTAGGGCACTCCATAAGCAAATTAATTAACTACGAGGTTGTCTATGTAAACAATCCATATCTTACTTTCTCGATATCTCAGGGTGACCCCATATTTTTTTCTGCAGGCGGTTGTAGTAATGCAAGTTGATAAACATTGGCCAAAACTCTACTAATTTGTTACTTGCACAACATTATGACCCATAAGAACATGATGGCTTTATAACACTAGCCATCTAGCATGTGCAAATCCATGTTTACATAAAATCCAAAGCATATACTTTAGTGTTACAATATGTAAGAGATGTAGCTATGTATGTAGGTGTCAGCTGGCCTAGGAGGAAAACCATTCTATCCGCACATCAAACACTTCCCACTCTACTATTTATTTTGGAAATCAGCAACTTTTATTTTGATCTTCATATTCTAATACCACAATACACCAAGAATCTAGTGAACCCAAGGTATTTTAATTGTTAATCTAATCTTTGCAAAAAAATTCTACGAAACCATTAAATTTTTAATAATTAGATCAACGAGCAAAACCTATTGAGTTTGTCTTAGTATTTTAGAATATGAAGATAAAATGAACGGTGATGATCATCCAAAAAAATTGTTGGAGAGTGAAGTTTTTGATGTGTGCATAGAAAGATTTTACTCTTAGGATAGTTGATCCACATATTCAGATATATATATATATATATATATAAGTAATATTCTGAAGCGAAAAACATGGTGCGAAAGCCCGTGCAAAAACATTTTTAAATTTTTTAGAAATTGTTTTGCAAAATTTTTGTTGTTGTTTAATCCATACAATTATATACCTCAAAGAAAATAATGGTTGAACCCTTACGAGGATTTGAGTACCAATCAACTCATTACAAAATTTAATGGTTTCGAACCATAGAACTTTTTGTAATACATTGATCAAAGGCCAAATCACATTATTTTTTAACCATTATATTTTGAGGGGTGTATAACATGAAATGAGGGAGGAAAAAAATTTCAAAAATTTCAAAAAAAAATAAAAATGTTTTCGCACGAAAAATTCCGTGCGAAATGTTTTCTTTAAAAATTTGTAAATATATATGGGTATGAGTGTGCTTAATGAATAACAAATGCTAAGCTGAAGTGACAGCCTTAAATTGACTAGGAAAAAGTAAAACACATGAGTTGTACTTTATTTTTCCATATCAATAGAAGACTGTTGCATCAGCTGCTCCGGATCAAAATAATCATTTGATACCTATTGTCCATTAATACACACCCCCCCCCCCTTTGTCCATTAATACACACACACACATGGACAGATAGAGAAAGTAAATATCTAGTTTTATAAATAATTTATATTCAAAATAGCAAAAAATAGAAAGTGTGGTAGATTATGAGTTTTCAAGGCATTCCATATGCAAATTAAGCTATAAGGTATATAGAAACAATCAATGTATTACTTTCTCAATATCTCAAGATGGCCTCACATCCTGTTTTTAGCATGTGGTTGTGGAAATGCAACTGGTTGTGGAAATGCAACTTGAGAAATGCTAGCCAAAGATAAAGATAAAAATAGAATTTAAGACGTATATTATAAATAAGAATAATATATTTCATATGTGACATCTCTCTTATATACGATAACGTAGCATATTATCTTTCACATAATACAAGGGTCACATTAGATGTATGATTTGTTCCGCATATTTTTTGATGGAGAATATATCATATCATCGTACATGAGAAAGATGTCACATATGACATATGACACATTATTCTCATTAAGTGCAATTCTATTTTTGCATCCATGAATAAATTTAAAAACTTGTAATATAGCCAATAATTACTTTCTATTTCCCTTTTCTCACGAAACAAAAAAGGAAATCAAACAAAATTATAAGCAATACAAGTTTTCAATTCATACAAGAAGATCGTGGTGGAGTTCTTGAAGGAGGAACTTTGGACTAGAACTCATTTGGGGGAAGGCAAGGAAAAATCACACTTATGATTATTATTAGGATTTGTTTGTGCAACCTCATTGCCTTGCCAATGCTATCATGATACAATTTTTTTATCAATTCTTACAATTTTAGGCTTGCACAAAATGCATCAACTCTCATTGTCATTTTTGCATAAAAACAATCATTGGTAGCATATATCCGGTTTTTTTGTTTCTTAGTATTAAGTCATGACTATGGGAAAACTGATCATGTATCAAGTACATCTAATCTCTTCTCATTTGTAATGTTCATCCTTGTTACCTCTTGTTACCTTAATTAATGGATCTTCTATCAAAATTAATGCATAGGAGTTATTAGTCCTACACCTATTTCTTCATCGGTTTTATTGTTTTCCATTTTCCATGTAATCTTGTCGTCACCAATTTACTAACAAACTTTAGTGCTTTATTACCTTTTCTCATGACACTATTGTTACCCTGAATTTGAGATCCAAATAGATAATTGGCAAAGTTTTCAAAGTGAAATTCAAACTCAATTTTATATACCCATGAGAATCCTTAAAGTGATAATGTAGAAGATTATTTTTCTTAATCTTTTCTTAATCTTTTCATGATTTTATTACTGCAAGTGGAATTACTTGCCAATCTTGTTCAGTTACTGCATAACAAAATAATATGTTACACATTGTTTCTAGGTAGGCCTAATAAGCAAAAACGGCCTACGAGAGCACCATGCCTGCTCGTGGCAGCCTTTGATGGAATGGACTTGAGTTTGCCAAAGGTCTGGGAGGCTATGACCCAAGACAAGTCACATTTGTTCCAATTCACTTTGGCCAACATACATCCAAAACCTAATGGCACCAACTTCACAGTTCATAATGAAGGTCCAACTACTTTTCAACAAAAAGATTTTCGAGAAGATCATCGTCATCACTTATAAACCAATCTAAACCTAACTCGAGCCTCAAGTTAGGGTTAAGAAAAACCAACCTATATCATCTAGTCGTGACTATTTAAACAGGTAATTCCTTACAACAAAGGCACATCAGATAAATCTTAAAAATTCTACCATCTATCTTCTTTCTTTAAATTATCTCTCCTACCACAACATCGCCTAACTTGAGCATCGAAGATGTTAGGGGAGAATACACAATGCTACCGATTATTCGTTCATGCAGGTCTTAGAAGTGTTGGTTGGCAAGGCGATTTCCAACTCCTTGATTTACAGTGACATTTATGCATGATCTAGTATGTTTGTGATCACAAATACACAAACTTTATTGTCCATAATTGAACCACTAAATCCATGTTGTAATAAGACGCAATATATGAGAAACATTAAACTAATCTAGTTTATGCAACCCATATCGTCCCTAGTGAAGAATGAATCTTTGCTGCCAATCACCAAAGCTTTGCCTCCAACGTAACGGCTAACCAAATCCAAAATTAAATCCATCAAGGCTTCATTGCTCAACAAGTCAACATTGCAAGCAGATCCTAGTTTTGTATGCATCTGTCAATTCTTTGAAAGATCAAACGAAGAACGCCTTCGTGATCTTGACATAGTATCCATAAAGATCGTGACCTAGAACGACCGCTGGCAAGCAAAAGGGTGATCCTTTTGCCGGACCGACCCGCATTACAAATAAAGGCAACAAAGAAGCCCAATGACAATCAGGACGGCACATCGACATAGAAACATAGAAGTGATGCCACCAACAAGACAACACCGAGAGCCCGACGAAGTCAAAACGACAAGATCATCAGGGTGACAACTCGAGCCAAACAAAGATGTCCTCAAAGCAATCAAGTCGGAGCAAACCAAAAGGAACAATCAAAGCTTCAAAAATAGAACATCGAACACAAGCGAGCAATGTGACATGATCAAATGGGGTAGCAGACTAAGCATCCAACGCGATAGGACAAAGTCAAATTGTTCGAGCAAATGACTCGGCTAACACAAATGGTTTGCCAAGGCAATTGGTAAATACACGTTGAAGCATCCAAGAACAAGTGGAGGCATCCAGTTCCAACAACCAAGATCCTCCATGCAAGTGACAAGCTCATTATCATCTAAAACTAAGATCCATGATTTTAACAACCCGCTCAACACTCGAATCCTAGAAGATAAATCACCTATAAAGATCAAGTTCCTAACACTGGATGTCTATAATGGAACCATAACCCCGCAACATATATGGATCTTCGTGACACATATGCAACTCTAAACAGCTTCAGACACATACATTTGCAAAATCTTCTAGACCACCATTAAAGATGTTAACTAAGATTAGTACAATCACATTCCCCAATTGATTCACGACTTCGCCTAACTTGCGCATGAACGTGTCAAATGCTTTGTCCTCGGCAAAAAGGTCAAGAACTCATGCCATCTGATGAGTACCAAGCAAGATTAGAGAAACACTCGAATTTATAAATCGAATTAACAAATAATGACAAATGAGGATGCTCCTGATAGCTTCATAATCACAATCACAGTCATTCCCCAAGCCGTATGAAGCAAGACCATTGGTATCAAGTATTACAAAAACGATTCACTGCTATATCAAAGACAATGGATGAGCTTAACAAAATAATTGAACCAAGCAAGCATGTGCAGCCAAAATGATCTTAATCCTATGAACGACGAGAGGTCCCATAAAAATAACTTACAGCAAGTAATAAGACATCAACACATCCATGCAACATATGGCGACTTATATGATAATTAGAGGGTGATGCTTACCCACTCAATGCTCCCTTAATGCAAATCATGTTAAAAGCTCAGAAAAAAGGTTACCAATCCCAAGACCCTCAAAAAATCGAAGACTATTGCGGATACCAATGTGACAATGGCCACATTGCCGATGAATGCAATGCCATGAAGCTAACCGTTGAAGATCTCATTCAAAAATGATGCTGGCAAAACTATGCTTTCCACAAAAAAGATAAGGTATGCCCAATCAGCCAAGCAAGGAATATATCATCCCATCAATAAGAAAAGACAACCAATACCACCCATATAATCTCTGAAAATAAGAGCCACGTAATCATCCACATCGTTCATGTCTTCATCAAGATAAGAGACGCCGTAATCAACCAAGTGCTCATTGACACTAGTAACTCGTGCAATATTATTATTTTTATTTTTTGATACATGCAAGTGGACAAGAACCATGTCAAGCCATACCTCGATCAGCTTGTCGGCATCACCGAAACGAAGGTTCTAATACAAGGTTTGCTGAAACCCCTTGCAACGATCCAAGATAGCATGGCCGTAAGAACCATTATTGTCAAATTTATCATGATGGACGCACCGTCGTCCAAATATAACGTGATTCTTAGCCACGCTACATTGGCCAAACTCCAAAGCATGGTCATATCAATCACCAACTTCTCAAACCCAGAGCCATTTATGGCATATGAGTAACTCCATGTGTATCTCTGTGAAGGCATTAATCATATGATTGTTTTGTCCATTGCAAACATTTTTCTTCAATTTCAATAAAGCATTCTTATAACATGTTACTTATCCACTTCCTAAAAAATGATACTGGTATCCAATCATTAACCCTAAATATATAATGAAGACATCACAACAAATGCTTTTGCTTAAGACCATTCAAAACAAGCATTCAATTCACAACATCTTCATGTTTGACAATTAAGCTATTCTTGAGCCAGTGCCTCAATTATCACGTTCAGCGATTTATCACTTCTTAAACTATTACCCTAATTATCACGATGGATGATTCGTCTTGCCTTAGGCCACTATCTAACACATGCTCATCTTAATTCATCAGCTCATGCACACAACCCTTGTCTGGCCATCATTTTTTTTTATTTTTATACAGGCTTGACTATCTTTTGCCTAATGTAAGCATGATTTTAAAACCCCAACCCAAAAGCTTGTTGTTTCGAAAAACTTCACCATCAAGGGCCTTTCACCTAAAGGGTCTCATCTTTTACTTAAAACCCTTGCCCTCAAAAACCCATGTTTGCTTTTGCCCTCAAGGGCTTGAAGTTTTTGAAGTTTTGCCCTTAGGAGCTCGGGTTTTGGATTTTGCCCAATACGAGGCTTAAGGGCTTAATGCCCTCACCTGTTAAGACACGTTTCCAACCATTCTTCAATTTCTGCTACATGAAGCCCAACCAACCAAATTCACCCTCCTGAATGAGCCCATCGCTCGACGTTCCTAAAGGGAACATGAGATGATGGCTCTATGTTCGCTTAAGACCAATGGTTTACAAACACATCGCTCCAAAGTCGTTAATGGATCATGATACGATGGCTCATTAAGCACTAATGGCTTTCGAGGCGATGCCCTTACAATCTGGCAAAGGTACATGCTCTACAAATAGGTATGGTATGATGCTTTTAGTCCATCATAACCTCTAAAGGCAAAGCCATTTATGATTTCATGTATGAATTTCAAGTAAATTCATTGCATATTTCTTTGCAAGATTCATGCAGGAAACACGCCAACTTTAGGGTCCCTCTTATAAGGTTAATATAAGAGCAGTCAAATAGTAAGTTCACATCAACATTTTCACATTGCCAATAATAATGTAGAACAAGTGGTACCTGACCCAATGGATCAGGTGCAAGACACAAAAAGGTGGGACCCAACAAGTATAAGCCCACGTAGAGACTTGTACTTTACACCTTTTTTGTGTCTTAGCACCTGATTCATCGGATCAGGTGACAGCTTTTCTACATTAAATCCTGATAAAATAGCCTTCAATATGTCTACCATTTAGACATCTCTAATCACAATATATGTATTATTATAGTTATGATTCATAAAAGCACTTCATTTCATTCATTGAAATTCATTACACATACATCGACCTTTTGGCCATGTATTACATTCAATCCTAATTACATTTGCTCTTTGCAAAAATAACTCCAAGAAGGACAAAGTCTCAACAAATAAGAAACACATTCAAGATCACACAAATAAAATCATTCCCCCTTAAACTCACGCATTGCAACCTTGCTTAGGGCATTGGCTACGCCTTTCCAGATCCTATGCATCCCAACTACACCCTTTGGACATTAATCTGTACCTCAAGATACATAAAACCATGTTTAGAAAGTGCTTGATCTGGTTGAGTAGCATGAGGTCGTCATACCCATTAGGACCCTTATGAACAATGATGATCCTCATGTCCCTAGCATCAGGACGGTCCCTTCCTTTGCTATACTGCTAGATTCAAGAAGTCCTAGCTGACTTCTTATTTATAAGCCTCGGCGTTCATTATTCACCATGCATAGCTTCAATGTTGTGTTGGAACGACCATTGGGGGGTAATTTCACTACCCATACATCGGTTTCAAGATCAACCCTTTGCTTTTCCGATGTGATGTAAATCTATGCTCGACCTCTGCACCAAAACCCTGAGAATTGGAGCACTATTACAGTCTTTCAGATATGCCTAATATGAAAAAAGGCACACTCATGTCAGTCCTCGATCAAATCGGCACATGTTCACATAAGGCCTAGTCGGCCATAACCTAAGACAAGTTATATTTGTTCCAATTCATTTTAGCACATGTACATTCGAAGCCCAATGACGAGATCAACTTCATAGTTCATAATGAAGAAGGGCCTAACTATTTAACATGATGATTTCTAATCATTATTGTCACTTATCAACCAACCTAAACGTAACTTAAGTCTCAAATTAGTTTTGAAAGAAACTGATGCGTCTAGGGCTTTTGTGGGGATAAAGGTTGGATTTTTATGGCTTTGGACTACTAAATCTAGGGTTTTAATGCAAAGAACTGATCTGAAAATACTAAATAAAGCTAGAACAATTGATCTAAAATCACGAGCAATAGAGAATTACGAAAGAAAATTATTCAAGGGTGTTCTAAGGAAATAAAATACCTTGTCAATTCTTCGATAATCCACGCTAGGGCCGGCCGGCCCTTGTTTAAGGGAGGGATTAATCAACTGTGGATTTACTAAACGACCATCCCTCGTGGTTTCGAAATTACAAATATGGGACCGGGTCCGTGGTGGACCCAAGTCGCCCCCTCCTTTGGTATACTCGAACCGGACCCATTGGCTCGCCGCTACGGTGAGCCCCATCTAACCCACGTGCCGCATCACTACTCCCCCAAAAGTGCCACCTTGTCATCAAGGTGGAAGTCAGGAAATTGGTTGTGTATCACCGCAAATGGCTCCCAAGTAGCGTCATAGTCCGGTAGGCCCCTCCATCTGATCAGCACCTCATGTGTCCCGTCTGTGGTCTGTCTAACCCCAGTCAGCTCTTGAGGCTCAAGAAGCACCTCCATGTCCTCAGTCAAAGTAGGTGGCCAAGTCGGGGATAGAGTATGATTCCTAATAACTCTTCTCAACCGTGAAACGTGAAACACTGGGTGAATGGTGGAGGTAGCATGTAACTGTATACGATACGCCACCTTTTCGATCTGAGCGGTAATCTCGAATGGTCCATAGTAGCGGGCTGCCAGCTTTTCATTGCTCTGACGGGCCAACGTCTTCTGTCTATAGGGCCGTAGTTTCAGATAAACCTAGTCCTCCACAGCAAACTGCACATCTATTCGGTGTGCATCCGCCTTAGTTTTCATGATCTGCTGGGCTCGCATCAGATGCTTCTTCAACTCATCCAAATATATGTCCCGCTCTCTAAGATGTTCCTCTACCTGTGACACGGGAGTGGTCCCTTTCCTGTAATGTATCAAATGAGGCGGGTCCCGACCATACAAAATCCGAAACAGGGTGCTCTGTGCAGCCGAGTGGTATGAAGTGTAATACCAATATTCTGCCTATGCTAACCACCCGGCCCACTGTCGCGGCGCATCCGACGCAAAACACCTCAGATAAGTCTCCAGCTCCTATTCACCACCTCCGTCTGACCATCTGTCTGTGGGTGATAGGCCGTGCTCCTTCTCAGCTTGGTTCCTTGCACCTTGAAAAGCTCCTGCCAAAAACTACTCATGAAGACCGTATCGCGATCTGACACTATGGATGCGGGGAAACCATGCAAGCGAACCACCTCCCACATGAAAGTTGTAGCCACTGTCACTGTTGTGTAAGGATGCCTGAGTGGCACGAAATGGGCATACTTACTGAGCCGATCTACCACCACCAATATAGAGTTGTAGCCCTCTGATCGCGGAAGCCCCTCGATGAAGTCCATGCTGATATCCTCCCAGACTCTCTCCGGTAAAGCCAAAGGCAATAGAAGTCTTGCGGGTGACATTGCCATATACTTGTGACGATGGCAAACGTCATACTCTGCTATCATCTGGGCAATGTCATTCTTCATCTCTGGCCAGTATAGCTCCCTAGCCATCCTCCTGTATGTCTACTGTATACCTGAATGCCCTCCGATGACGCTGCCGTGAAACTCCTGGAAAATCAGCAAAATATGGGTAGAGCCCTTGGGAATCACCAGTCTCCCCTGGTATAACAGTCGCTGCCCGCTCATGGTGTATCCTGGGAACTCTGCTGATCCCTGCTGCAGTGCATCCCGTATCTGTGTCAAGTCTGTGTCGGCCTCAATATATCTGCCAAATGGCTCCCAGTCTAGGAGAACCGGTACGGAGATAGCTGCCACCCCTGCGAGCTCCTCTCTGCGAGACAATGCGTCTGCCGCCTTGTTCTCCAAGCCTGGCCGATACTGTATCTCAAAGGTGTAGTGGACCAGCTTGGAGAACCACTTCTGATGATATTCTGTGACCATGCGCTGCTCCAATAAATATTTCAGGCTTCGATGGTCGGTCCTTACTATGAATCTCCTCCCCAACAAATAAGCCACCATTTCTGTAAGGAGAGAATGATCGCCATCAACTCACGCTCGTATACTGACTTTAGCCTCGCTCGTGTTGACAGAGTCTGGCTAAAATATGCAATAGGCCTCTGATCCTGCATCAACACTGTGTCCAACCCGTGTCTAGATGCGTCGGTGTCTATAACAAATGGCCTGCTGAAATCCGGTAGCGCTAAGACGGGCACTGTCATCATCGCCTGCTTCAAGGCCTCAAATGCCTTGGTGGCCTCCTCGCCCCAGTGGAAGTTGTCCTTCTTAAGTTGCTCTGTGAGTGGCCATGCAATCGAACTGTACCCCTGGACAAATTTCCTGTAATACCCCGTCAGGCCCAAGAAGCCACGCAAGCCGCGTAGTGTGGTGGATATCGGCCCATCCAACATCGCTGTGATCTTGGCCCGATCTGCCGCCACCCCCCTCAGCTGATACAATATGTCCCAAGTATTCTACCTGAAGCTGACCAAACAAACACTTCTTCTTATTAGCACACAGCTGCTGCTCCTATAACTCATGCAACACAGCTTCAAGTGTCACACATGCTCCTCCACACTACGACTGTACACGAGGATGTCATCGAAAAATACCAGCACAAATCTTAGGAGGTAAGGTCGGAACACCTTGTTCATCAGTGCATGAAATGTCGCCGAGGCATTTATCAAGCCAAAAGACATGACGAGGAACTCATAATGCCCCTCATGAGTCCTGAAAACAGTCTTGGATAGGTCAGCTGCCATCATCCTTATCTGATGATACCCCGACTTGAGATCGATCTTCGAAAAGCACGCAGCTCCGTGGAGCTCATCAAAAAGCTCATCAATCGCCGAAATGGAAAACTTATCTGCAATGGTCTCCTTATTCAAGGCACTGTAGTCCACACAGAATCTATAACTGCCATCCTTCTTTTTAACCAATAAAACAGGGCTGGAGAACAGGCTAGTACTCGGCTGAATCATCCCTGCCTGCAGCATATCCTCTACCAACCTCTCTATCTCCTCCTTATGCACCTGTGGATATCTGTAGGGACGCACACTAATGGGAGACATGCCCTCCCGTAAGACGATGGCATGCTCGTAGTCTCTGTGCGGTGACAGCCCCTGTGGTGTCTGAAACACCTCCTCATACTGAACCAACAGCTGCTCGATCTCTGGTACTACCGTCTGTGCCTGGTCCTCGCTCGGTTCTGATGTTGCCACTGCCTGTAGCTCAACCAGAAAACCTCCCCTTGCTGTGTGGATCGCTCTAGACATGGCCTTATAGGACACTAAAGAACAACAGAGGCTGGGATCCCCCTGTAATACCACTGTCCTCTCCCCATCCTGGTACTCCATCCTCAACATCTTCCAGTTCGTCCTGGTCTCCCCCAGTGTCTGCAGCCATTTCATCCCTAGGATGACATCTGTGCTCTCCAACTCCAAGGGAAGAAAATCTGTGACAATCTTTACTCCTTGAATCGTCACGATCACTCCGCGACAGACACATGTGCTTTGTCTCACCTGTCCAGTGCCCAGCATCACTCCATACCTCCCTGTGTCGCTCAGCTGTAATCTATGCTCTCCCACCAACATACTGGAGATGAAGTTGTGGGTGGCCCCACTATCTACTAATACGATCACCTCCTGACCGCCTACCTATCCCACCAATTTCATGGTGTGGTTTGGTGTGAACCCCACAACAGAATTGAGGGATACCTCTGCCAAGTACAAGTGCTGGTGCTCAGTCTCCCCCTCATCCTCTCCTGCCTCTAGTATGACAACATCGTTCTCCTCCTCATCGTTCACTAACAGTATCTGAAGAGTCTGATCCGTACATCGATGTCCTAGGGTTAATCTCTCATCACACCTGAAGCATAGTCCATTCGCCTGCTTCTCCCTCATCTCTGCATTCGTCATCCTCCGTACCTGTCCTCCTGCTCGGGGCTCATGTCTCCTGTCCCTGTTGCCTCCCGGCAACGGCTGTAACTCCCTGGGTAGGCGCGGCCCCTGGTGTAGGTGTAGTCCTCTGTGGGATAGCAGACGCCTGTCCCCGAAAAGAGGTACCTCCCCACACCTCGCGGGCTCTCCGCTCTGTCTCCTGATGGTCCTCCACCTTCCTTGCCAATGTCATCATCCCGCGCAGTTCCACTGGCTGTAGCTATCTCAGTCAAGCATAGTCCATTCGCCCGATTCTCCCTCATATCTGCATTTGTCATCCTCCGTACCTGTCCTCCTGCTCGGGACTCATGTCTCCTGTCCATGTTGCCCCCGGCAACGGTTGTAACTCCATGGGCAGGCGCGGCCCCTGGTGTATGTGCAGTCCTCTGTGGGGTAGCAGACGAATGTCCCCGAAAAGAGGTACATCCCCACACCCCACGGGCTCTCCGTTCTGTCTCCTGATGGTCCTCCACCTTCCTTGCCAATGTCATCATCCGCGCAGACCCACTGGCTGTAGCTGTCTCAGTCCAGATCTAACAGTAGGCTTCAGCCCCTTCATAAAACAGCCCTCCAATGATTCCTCAGACAGTCCTCGAACTCAGTGGCAGAGCCACTCGAACTTCTTAATATAGTCTCCTACGCTCACCTCCTGCTTCAGTGAATAAAGCCTCTCAAACACTCCGCCAAACTGCCCTGCACCAAAACGCTCCACCAAGAGCGACGTAAACTCCTCACAAGTCTAAAAGGGCTGTTGCTGATCAGTCCACCTGAACCATCCCAAAGCCTCTCCCTCCAAACAGACCCCGATCGCTCGAAGCCAGTCCTCCCCGGGTATTGCCGACACCTCAAAATACCTCTCCATCCGGTACAACCAGTCACCAGGATCTCCTCTCTCAAAAATAGGCACCTCCAGCGTCCTCAGCGGTCTCTCCCCAGCTAACGCCACTCTCTCCTGCGGATGAAATCCTCCCCTCGGCTGATACCCCGGGGGGTCTGTCAAGTAAATATGCCTCGATACGATCACGTGCACCTCCATCTGCTCCATCCCACTGCCAGTCTCCTCTCGCATCCCCCTGTGAGTATCCATACTCTGTCTATGACCCCTAGGAGGGCCCTGGTATGCTCTCCAATCTCCATCACTCCCCCGAAGGGTGTGGGCTGAGTCGGCGGGCCTCCCGAAAACTGGTGGTGCCCTCCAGGCTGCTGAAATCCTCTGTCGGGTCCCATAGATGGCTGAAATCCTGGAAATTGTGCAGATCGGAACCCGTGTTGGGCCCACGATGGCCCGGAAGTGCTCGAAAAGGGCTGTCGGCCTCCCCCTGTCTCGCTGCCCCCATAGATGCATCAGGGGGTCAGGACCCCCCCAAATTTGCTGTCGTTGCTCTCCAGGGGCTCGACGGCCCTGGGCCGGCCCAAAATCTGGGCCGGCAGGGCACCGCCGAGGCCCCAGGGGCCTGTCGCCGCCCCTGGGGGGTTTGACGGGGCTCCGCCAAGCCCCCAGGGGGGTGGCGCACCCCAGGAGGGGCAGGTGGCCGCCCCGCTCCGATGCTCCTCTCACCTTCCTCGACGCATAGATGCCCTGGGACGCCTCCCACCCTTGGTTGTAGTGGTCGAATCCTCCGTCTTCTTCATTTTCGGCATCTCCTCGTTAAAAATCACATTTTTACTCTTATCTGTTGTCAAAGGCGGCTCCTTTTGCTCTGATCTATCTTTGGGTTGAGATTTTTGGACAACGCCGCTTTTGCCTCCATCAATCGCGCTTCAGTTTTCGCTGAATTCTTCGATATCGCTGCTATTTCCCCTCTGATCTTTTCGGCCATCTTTGCGTCCTTGTCGGGCCTCATGGAATCCTTCACTGATCTGGGCTTCTATTCTTTCTACCTTCTCTTCCAATGCCTTGATCCATTCCATAGATCGCGTGCTCGCCATGGATCTACCGCTCTGATACCAAATTGATGCGTCTAGGGCTTTTTGTGGAGATACAGGTTGGATTTTTATGGCTTCGAACTACTAAATCTAGGGTTTTAATGCGAAGAACTGATCTGAAAATACTAAATAAAGCTAGAACAATTGATCTAAAATCACGAACAATAGAGAATTACGAAAGGAAATTATTCTAGGGTTCTAGGGAAATAAAATACCTTGTCAATTCTTCGATAATCCACGCTCGGGCCGGCCGGCCCTTGTTTAAGGGAGGGATTAGTCAAATGTGGATTTACTAAACGACCCTCCCTTGTGGTTGCGAAATTACAAGTTTGGGACCGGGTCCGTGGTAGACCCAAGTCGCCTCCTCCTTTGGTATACTCGAACCGGACCCATTGGCTCGCCGCCGCCGTGTGCCCCATCCAACCCACGCGCCGCATCAGAAACATGTATATGTCATCTAGCATGTAAATTCCCATAGAAAAGATATGTCAAATAAACCCATAAAACTTTACTAGTCGACTTTCTCCGTTAAATTATTATCTCCTCTGCTGTGGTATCACCTAACTCAAGTGTCAGAGATATCAAGGAAGAATTCGTCCATTTCTAATCATTACTCATCCACACATGCCTTAGAAGCATCTATGCATGCCTTCGAAGCATCAGTTAGTAAGATGATTTCCTTTACCACTAAGATCTTCAGTGACAGACACAATCCACAATCGAGTACATTTGAGATTTCCCACTATTAAAAACTTTATTATGCGTGACCAAAGCTTCAACCCTGTGTTGCAACAGGTGCCTGAACAAAAAGTAGACATCTCCTATAAGTCACTAAAGAATAGTTATTCCAAATGAATGTTTCTAAAAAAAATTTAAAGTGGCAAGGCTCTTATTATTTGATAAATTAAATACTGTCATATATTCTTCATAGTAAATATCACGTTTGGTTCTTTTTTCTAGTGAAAGTGTATTTTTGCCTCTAAAAATTTTTTGTTGTATATGTTTTGTTCAAGAGCAAAATACAAAGAATTCCTCGAGCCATTAAATGCATCTTCTTAGGACATGCACTTACACAAAAAAGATATAGACAATATAGTCTTATGCTTCAGCATTTCTTTCCTAGCGCATGTGTCACTTTCTTTGAGTCCATTACATATTTCTTTTCATATCATTCTCTGGAACTAGCTGTGTTACTAATGCTTCCTGATACTATAACTCTCACCTTCTAATTAAAAGCCACCATAGTCTTTGCAGCCATAAGAGTTTTCTAGAACAAAAGCTTTGATTGGACCAAGATTCATGCATAGAGAGTACGATTTAATAACCTTTGCTTCATCCGTGTAAGTCACCTTATCATTTTGATGTGACCGACCTTAAGATTTTTGATTGACAAAAGAAAGTTGTTTTTGATCATGTGATCTGAAACTCTGAGCCAATTGTTGATTCTTTACCTTCAAATTCGAACGAAGCAAAAGATTTAAACAAGCCACTTGCATTGAACAAAAGTACACGAGAATGCATTTCGCATCCTGCTTTACATATTTTTTTATAATGACTTGTGTTTGTCTTATTATTTATTTGTTGCTTCTCTTAATAATATCTTTGTACCAAGGATTGTCTTTAAGCCTTTATAAGTCACATTATATGTAAAGATGCAATGGATGATAAGCTGCTTTTTATCATGTTGATACTTGAAAATGGTTCCTCTTCCCCCTAATAAGTATGTTATTATTAGGTTATAACCAAAGTTCATCCTAATGGCACTCTTGAAATGTTGAAATCATCTAGTTGCTAAAGATTATAATCAAAGTTATAACCTTTATTACTCTGAAATCCTTTCTCATATAGTTAAGATATCTTTTGTTAGACTACTTATCTAGTTGGCAACAATGCTTCATTGGTTGTTACATCAACTTAAGATAAAAATGTATTTGATTATTGTGATCTCATAAGAAAGTGTACATTGAGCAGCCTTCTGGGTAGGTTGCCCAGGTAAAATCCAAATTGGTTTATCATCTTAACAAGTCTTCATATGATCTCAAGCAATTTTCACGATCATAGTTTAGCAAATTTAACAGAATTATTGTTGAGTTTGGTATGTAACTGTGTGTCATGGATCATTTTGTCTTCTATCAAACGACATCCATGGGATGTATGTTGTTAGTGATGTATGTTAATGATATGTTCAACACTGAATATGACAACAATGGTTACACTAGCTGAAGACTATTATGGATGCATTAGAAAGAAATCGATATGTATCTTATAGAGTCTACAGTTAAGATATTGAGTCTTAACCCGTGTGATTTTGATGATAAAATGTTGCGTCTAACATTTTTGAGTGCAGGAGCTTAAGACAAATCAAATGTAGCATTCAATGGATTAGTGATAGCTAAACAAGGCCATGTATCAATTGGAGCAAGACAAATAGCTTGGGAAGCAAGAATGCATCAAACGGACTTCATTGTAAAAATATAATTGATGTATTTTTCTTTATTTTGTCTTAGCTTGTTTAAACCTTTGATGAGGATCAAGTTCTGATTAGTTAGGTTTAGTTAGATTTTATTTTGATTTTCAGTTAAGATTCTATTTGGTTTTTCTGTTACGATTTTTAGTTAGAATTTTAGTTAAAATTTTATTTTTTTTATTTGATCTTATCCATTAGGATTTTATTTGTTTTTAGTTATTCGGTTTGTAAGCCTATAAAAGGCCACTAGATTTGTATCCATCAACGAATGAACGAAAAGAGAAATTTCCTCAAAACCTGTGAAAGGTTCCACTCCCCGCCTTGGTGCGCAGCCTCAGAAACCCTTGGTGTGAAGCCAAGAAATCCCCAATTTCTAGTTCTTCCCCAAATCCTCCACCAAATCTCTAGATCCAACCACGTCCTACATCAATTTGGTATCAAAGCCGAATTTTTCCTTTCTTTTCTGAAAATATTTCCCCAATTTTCTCAAAAAAAATTCAAAACCCTAACCCTACTCTTCATATCAGCCACCTTCCTCCAAAAAAACAGAACAAAAAATTTCTGTATGTCCGCACTATACTCACGCTACAGTAACAGTCGGTCATTTTTCAACTATTTTCGCAGGAATTTCTGTGTAGCTTTTGTATTTTGATGATTCTGAATCTGTTTTAAGTCCAAATTCAGTGACGTTTATACCGATAGATAGCTGACTCAGCCGACTACACATATATACCCTCCATACAAGCAAATTTTGTCTAAATTATGGGATACAATAATGATTACTACGATGATTATTATAATGACTTACTCGAACAAGTTTTGAGCTTGAGAAGTGGAGACAGTTACCATTCTTTTATGACTTTAAAGGCAAATTTGGATATGATGATTGGGAGTACTATCTAGAAAAGTTCTTCTCCCATTTTGATTTAACTAAGTAAAATATAAGTATGCTTATCTCAAGCAAGGAGGAGAAGCGCTATCTTGGTGCTTGAATCTACGAGTTTCTTATCATCGATGGTCAACATTTAGATCGGCTCTTCGACGTCGATGTTCTTCCAACCATCGGTACATTCCCTAGAAGCCCAAACAATCTTCAATCTCAAAGTTAGAAATGTGGTCAGAAGAAGAGTTAGTTGAGAGCAACAAACGAATTCGTCAAACGATTGAAAAGTGGGAAAATGAACAACAGTATAAACCAAAGTGTGACATTGAACAAGAGCTGAAGCCTGATCCCGATTCAGAAATTGAGACATTTAAAATCTGACCCTACCTTGGAACCTGAGCTAGTATTAGTGTCACAGCAAGAGCCCGAGCCAGAGTTAGGGCCTGAACCAGAGTTTGATCTTGTGCCGCATTTCGAACCTGAGCCAGAGCCTTATCCAGAATCATCAGTTGAGCCTGTGCAAGAGCTGCTTATAAAAGCACCATCGGATTCGATTGAACACATTGAGTTTGTGATCACATATTCTCCTCCCCTAACCAATAGACAGATGCTGAATATTTTTCTATTTTTATGAATTGGAAGAAAATATCAGAGGACATGTATCTACCAATCCGCGTAATTATACACTTTAAAGTTCGTGGACGTGTCTTTTCCAACTGCAGAGGATTACTGATTTCGGCCCAGATGTGCTACTTCTGCATGCCTTCACCAGGAGGTGAAGTTCTCACGCATGGGAGAATGATGAGGATCAAGTTCTGATTAGTTAGATTTTACTTTAATTTTCAGTTAGAATTCTATTTGGTTTTTCTGTTAGGATTTTTAGTTAGAATTTTAGTTAAGATTTTATTTGTTTTTATTTGATATTATCAATTAGGATTTATTTGTTTTTATTTTCCACTCCACGCCTTGGTGCGAATCCTCGGAAACCCTTGGTGTGAAGCCAAGAAATCCCCAATTATCTAGTTCTTTCCTAAATCCTCCACCAAATCTCTAGATCTCACCACGTCCTACATCAACCTTGCTAGAAGCTCACACACACATAGAAACACTTTTAAAAAGATTTCAAAATGTTTTAAAAGATTCTTCACGGCGTATCATATGTATCTGTTGATTGTCGACTACTGACTACTTTTCATTGGGAAATCTTTGTCCCATGAAATAGTCGACTACAGTTATTCTGGAAGTCGACTACATTTGTTTGGATAGTCGACTATCATTTGTACAGTAGTCAACTGCCGATAGCCCAACGGAAGGAAAATACAGTTTCGCGATTTATAGAAAGCTGTTTTTAATCCGTTGGAGTGATGTTTTTTGAAACCGTTTTCAACGGATTTTCACCTCTTTATAAGCTGAGTTTGTTAAGGATTTTTGCAATAATTACTAATCACTTTTTTAAGAGAAAAAGTGTTTTCAAGTCCAAAAGCTTTTAAGCAAAAAATCCTCTTTCTTGGCCAAAAGTTTTTCAATATTTCACATCTTTCTTAGCCACGTTTTCTTGATCTCCCAGAGCAAAGTTCTTATCTTTAAAGATCCACATCTACACAAAGCTTCAAAGTAAGACTATATGTAAAGGTGTATTCATTCTAAGAGTAAGTGAAAATCCTCAAAGTGTTGAGTTGATGAGTTATTTATTTCTTGAGAAGAAATTTGTTGTAAGAAAGATATCTTGGGAAAAGAAGATTTTTGTAATTGTACTATTTAAGAAATAGTGAAATTAGCCGAGTGGGACTCGGGTGGCTGGAGTAGGATACAGAAAGCCAGGTGTGACTTGGTTATCATAACCAGCGTATATTTCGTGTTTGTGTTTGCTATCCACTTTCTGTGATTGTTGCTTTGTCTCTTGCTCATTCTATTCTGTTACATACTTTTAGCAAGTGATAATTGTTGATTAAGTTTAATTTGGGCAACTCTATTTGTAAACTTAGGTTGATTATTTAGAGAAATTTTTATAGATTAATCATCCCACTCTAATGTCTACTTGTTGTCCTCAGGGAAGATCCCGACATGTGGTATTAAAGCGAAGAATCCCAACAATTGGTACCGAAACCAAGTTAAAAGGATGTTGTCAACAAATAACAATGACATCCACCCCAAAGGCCAATCGACAAATCGTCCACATCTCCTTACCGGATCAAACTACGTGGCTTGTAAGAATCGCATCCACATCTATTTTAGGTCCATCTCCTATGACCATGGTGGAGAATAAATATGTAGAGCAAACAAAGCCACCAAATGAATGGACCAATGCCGAAAAAGGCAAGGATGCATTAAGCTTCAAGGCGATGAACACACTTCTTTTTGCACTCACCACGGAAGTCAACCGAGTAGCTCGTGCAACCTCCACCTATGAAGTTTAGAAAATTATCAAGGCTACATACGAAGGTAACTCTAAAGTTAAATCATCTAAAGTTGATCTCAATGTTCGCATGTATGAAAACTTTGAAATGATGCCGGGAGAATCAATCTCGGATATGTTCACCCGCTTCACCAAGAAAATCAACGGTCTTACAAATGTTGGCAAGAAGTATACCCAAGAAGATCATGTGACCAAGCTACTTGAATGTCTCACACCCGAGTGGGAAAGAAAGGTCATGGTCATAGAAGAAGTGAACAACACTTCCAAGCTCACATTGAAAGAATTAATTGTAAATCTCACGGCATACGAGAACCGACTCTAACAAATAAAAAATAAAGATGAAGCCAAGAAGAAAAAGAGCATAGCTCTCAAAGCCACATCAAAAACGGAGAAGTCCGAAAATGAGATCTAACAGCAACTAGCCCTCATTTTCAAGGGTTCTCAAAAAAATCCTCTCAATGCAAGTAAGTTTCGAAACCGAAAACACAATTTATCTAATGATCCTATTTGTTTTGAATGCTACAAGTCATGGCATTTAAAAAGAGATTTCCCATTATCAAAGAGAAAAAAAGGAGAAGAAGATGTTCAAAACACCGAAAGAAAGGTCTTTGACATATGGGATAGAAGTGACAAGTATGGAAGCTCCGATTCTTATTCTTCGTCCTCATCCAAAGAAGAACAGAATACATGTGTTCCATGGCCAAGGATGACAAAGAAGTAAAATATTACGACTCGCACTCTAGTTCTAATGATAATAGTGACGATGAGTGTGATTGAGAGGGAGAGTATCACAAGTTTTATGCCAAGTATGACAACAAACTAAGAGAACTTCTTAGTCTCAACAAAATGCATAAAAATTGTAATTCTAGTTCTTCTAATCTTGATTTAGAAAACAATAGGAAAGAAAATATAAAATTGGCTAATAAAAATAAGAAATTAGAAGAATGAATAGGAAGTTTAGTGTACAGTATAAAGACATCAGTGATAGATTTAGTGACTTAGAGAACATCTTGACCGTCATTAGGTCCAAACATAATGACTTGTGTAGGAATGTTGCTAGATTCAATAAGGGTAAAGAAAAATTATATACTCAAATTAGCTCACAAATACCCTCAAGTAGTAAGCATGGCCTAGGATATAAGGTCCATCAAAATGTTAAGGTTATGATACGATTTGGATCGTATCAATGGAAAATCAGCGAACAAAAGGGATAAAAATTGGAAAAGATTGGATTTTTATTGGGTTTTTGAGAAGAAACAACTACTAATAGCAAGATAACTTGAGCCCTTTCGAGAGGAACTCGCTCTCCTAACTTTGATGAACGGATCAAAGTCTAAATCCCTCACAAAAGACACTTACAATGTTTCTCACACAATAAGCATAAAAATAAAATAAAGACGGCTAGCCCTAATTTATAGAAAAGTGGGGAATTACTAATCTAGTCTAAAATGACTAGAATACCCCTAACTAACCCACCTACGTGCTACCGCGCCTCCTACGGCGCACGTAAGTGACTAAAGGTGGGTGGGTCCCCCTAGATAGCCGCCGGCCTCCTGTGGTGGGTGCGGGCTCGGGTCCGCATCAATACCGCCCCCTAAAAGAGCCACCTTGTCCTCAAGGTGGAGATCTGGCTTTGAAGGCCCCCGAGGGAAAACAGAGGCTAGGGTCACCTGTCAGAACCACCGTGCGACCCCCCTCCTGGAATTCCATCCTAAGCTGCTTCCAATTCATCTTCACCTCGCCCAACCCCCTCAGCCACTGCACGCCCAAAATCACATCGATATTGTCCAACTCTAGGGACAGGAAGTCTTCCACGATCTGCACTCCTTGTAGGGTCAGACTCAGCCCCTTGCACATCCCACTGGTCTTCTCCCTCCTTCCTGTCCCGGAGAGGACCGTAAACGTCTCCAAGGTGCTCACCTGCAGCCTATGACGACCCACCAAATGTCGAGAGATGAAGTTGTGGGTAGCCCCACTGTCTATGAGTATCGTCACCGGCGCGTCGTCCAATCGCCCTGACAACTTCATGGTATGGTTCGTGGTTACCCCTACCAAGGAGTTCATGGACACCTCCGCCACATCCAGATGTGCGTGCTCAGCCTCGCTCTCTTCCGTCATCACTGGCTCTCTCTCCTCTGCATACTCCCCCTCGTCCGGCATTATCACGATCTGCATCAGCCTGCTCGCACACCGATGACCGGGACTGAACTTCTCATCGCATCTGAAACAGAGGCATGCGGCACGCCTTGCCCTCATATCAGCCTCGGTCATCCGCCTACCAGGGATCACTGGTCGGGTTTCCTCTTTCTTCATTTCCGCGTCCCCTGGTGCTACCGTGACCCCCGGAGGTGGGACCGGTGCCGTCTGACTACGTTGGCTCTGGCCTCCCCAAGTTCCCCGAGTGCTCCTCTCCTCCGCATGCTTCTCCTCCGCCTTGTGGGCCAGGCGAAGGACATCCTCCAGTGTCCCCGGGCTCTGCATCCTCAGCTCTGCTCGTATGGAGGGCTTCAGTCCCCTCATGAAATTCCCGATCATCACCTCGTCGGTCACCCCCTTCACCCTACTGTTCAGCATCTCGAACTTCTCTACATAATCCCTGACCGTTCCCTCCTGCCTCAGAGCAGATAACTGCTCGTAGAAATCTCCCCCTGGAGTATCCTGGAATCGATCCACGATCATCGCTGACAACTCCTCCCAGGTCCGAAAGGGGGACCGTGCTATCTTCCACCGGTACCAGGCCAGAGCCTTCCCCTCAAAGTAGATCCCGATGGCTTTCAGGACCTCCTGCTCCGTCAGACCCATCACCTGGAAATACCTCTCTGCTCGGTATATCCACCCATCAGGGTCGGTGCCGTCAAAGGTCGGCATCTTCAGCTTCATCAACCTCCGATCTGCGTTGATGTCGCCTAGCTGCCCCCTATCTCCGCCCCGGTCACCTCCCCGGACCACCTCGCCACCCCGAGCCTCCCTCGGGCCTCCCCCGTCAACACCGTACAGCTCCTCTGGCCAAGCAGGTCTCTCCCACGCCTCGGGCTGGTAGTAGTGTCCCGGGAACTCTGGGGGTCGTGCCAAATTGGGCCTCGGCCCAGGCGCAAGGGCCTCTGCTCTCCAAAACTGGCCCGCCGGGGCCCCAATAACTGCTCCCGAGGCCCATCCGCCTCCTGCCATCCCCGGAGTTCCCCCGAAGTGGGGGACGATCCCCGCCACACCCCCAAAGGGCTGGAAAGTCGTCATCGGGCCCCCGAATGGGCCGGCCCTACTCGTCGACCCCCCAGACGGGCCTGTCGACCAAGCCGGACCCCCGCCTGGGGTCGCCGAGCCTCCCGCACCCCCGAAAGGGGGTGCCGCCGCCTCTGCGAAGACCCCGGGGTCTGCCGCTGCTCGAAACAGCCCCGGCGGCCTGTCCGCACCCCCGGTTGGGGGTGCCGATGTCTCCCCGCCCCCGTAGGGGCCTGCCGCGATGTCGAGACCCCCTCCGGGGTTCGCCCAGCCATCCCTGCCCCCGGAGGGGCCCGCCAGTGGCCGCAGGGGGCCTAGCGGCCTCGCCCAGGCCTGGGGAGGGCCGGGCGGGGCCGCCGAAGCCTTGACAGGCCCAGGCGGCCCTGTCGAGGTGTTTCCCGACCCGCGCGGGTCTGCCGGCACCCATACGGACTCGCGCGACCCTAGGGTTGGCCCTACCGGTCCTCCTTGCTCCCTCGGGTGGTCGTCTTGCGTTGGAAATCCGATGGGGGCTGATTCTAGGGTAGAACCCCCCCCCCCCTTCTTGGACCCCCTTGCCTCGATCTCCCCCTTTCGCCACCGTGAGGGCTTGAATCATCTCTTTCAATTCTCGGAGATCTCGGCCTTGTTGCGCGGCGTCCGTCCTCATCCCACGAAGTTCGATTTGGATATCTTCTTGTGAATGGGCATAATCTTTGAGTAAATCTCCCATCGTTTTCTTCAATCCCTCGAACCTCTCTTCGATCTCCCGATTGAGATCCTCCCGTAGCCCTTGAATCTTTTCTTCAACCGCATCCGCCTTCGATCGAGTACTTGCCGCCATTTGGATCTAGTGCTCTGATACCAATTTGATACGATTTGGATCGTATCAATGGAAAATCAGAGAACAAAAGGGATAAAAATTGGAAAAGATTGGATTTTTATTGGGTTTTTGAGAAGAAACAACTACTAATAGCAAGATAACTTGAGCCCTTTCGAGAGGAACTCGCTCTCCTAACTTTGATGAACGGATCAAAGTCTAAATCCCTCACAAAAGACACTTACAATGTTTCTCACACAATAAGCATAAAAATAAAATAAAGACGGCTAGCCCTAATTTATAGAAAAGTGGGGAATTACTAATCTAGTCTAAAATGACTAGAATACCCCTAACTAACCCACCTACGTGCTACCGCGCCTCCTACGGCGCACGTAAGTGACTAAAGGTGGGTGGGTCCCCCTAGATAGCCGCCGGCCTCCTGTGGTGGGTGCGGGCTCGGGTCCGCATCAGGTTACTCATCATCCTAGGGTTCGTAAAACCATAAATCGATTCGTCAAAGTTTGGATACCCAAGAGTGTGTCCATCCAAATGAAGGATGAATATGTTTATGGGTTTCTGAACAATGTTCATTATAGCAATGGTTATATATTTTCATATGATAGGAAATCTAAACCCAAATGGTTTTGGTTTCCTAATGTTTGATATCATTTTCGATTGCTAACCATGTGAACTCGAAAGCAAAGAGTGTCAAAAAAAATTTGTTTTCAGGTCCTCAAATATATTTGCAGGGATTAGAAGATTGCTTGCTTCTAAAATTAAAATTAATGAGCTTATTTGCAGGGGGAGTTAAGCATTTGCTAAGCATTTTGTAAAATTATTTTTCATGCTTTACACGTAGTATATTATCATGCACTCTCTTTTAGATGTCGACTAACACTTTGGACTCATGCATATATTTAGGGGGAGAAATTTGCATGTGGGGAAGAATATAAAATATTATATGTTTTTAAAAAGAGCGAACACTTTCATTATTGAATATCTTTTTGTTGATATAAAAAGGGAAGATATTAGATGCCATGCATAATTACATATGTTTGCAACACTTACACATAGTATATTTGATTGCTAACATAATGTATTGCAGGATAAGTATTCTTATCATTATTATGCATGCATATTTTTCATCATCAAAAAGGAGGAGAATATTGAGATATTAAGTCTCACTCCGTGTAGTGTTGATGATAAACAAATGTTGTATCTAACATTTTTGAGTGCAAGAGCTTAAGACAAATCAAATGTAGCACGCAATGGATTAGTGATCAGCTAAACAAGGTTATGGATCAATTAGAGCAAGACAAAGAGCTTAGGAAGCAAGATGCATCCAACAGACTTCGTTATAAAAATATAATTGACGTGTTTTTTAGCTTGTTTAGGCCTTGTTAGAAGCTCATGCACACATAGAAACACTTTTATAATGATTTCAAATATGTTTTAAAAGATTTTTCATATTATGCATGCATATTTTTCATCATCAAAAAAGGAGGAGAATATTGAGATATTGAGTCTCACCCCGTGTAGTGTTGATGATGAACAAATGTTGTATCTAACATTTTTGAGTGCAAGAGCTTAAGACAAATCAAATGTAGCACGCAATGGATTAATGATGAGATAAACAAGGTTATGGATTAATTAGAGCAAGACAAAGAGCTTAGGAAGCAAGATGCATCCAACAGACTTCGTTGTAAAAATATAATTGATGTGTTTTTTAGCTTGTTTAGGCCTTGTTAGAAGCTCATGCACACATAGAAACACTTTTATAATGATTTCAAATATGTTTTAAAAGATTTTTCATGTCGTATTCTACGTATCTGTTGATAGTCGACAACTCCTTGAACAGAAGTCAACGACTTTTCATTGAAAAATTTCTGTCCCATAAAATAGTCGACTACAGTTATTCTAGGAGTCGACTATATTTGTTTGGATAGTCGACTACTATTTGTACAATAGTCGACTAATGACAGCCCAACTGACAGACAACACAGTTCCGCGAGGTATGGAAAGTTGTTTTTTAATCCATTGGAGGGGTGTTTTTGGAAACTATTTTCAATAGGTTATCACCCCTTTATAAGCTGAGTTTGCTGAGGATTTTTACAACAATTAATGATCAATTTTACAAGAGAAAAAGTGTTTTCAAGTCCAAAAGCTTTTAAGCAAAAAATTCTTTCTTGACCAAAAGTCTTTCAATATTTCAAATCTTTCTTGGCCATGTTTTCTTGATCTCCCAAAGCAAAGTTCTAATCTTTAGATATCAATGTTTTCTACTATAGCCATCACATCTACACAAACCTTCAAATCAATGCTATAGGTAAAAGGTGTATTCATTCTAAAAGAGTAAGTGAAAATCAACAAAGCATAGAGTTGGGGAGTTATTTATTTCTTGAGAAGAAATTTATTGCAAGAAAGACCTCTTGGAAAGAGGCGGTTTTTGTAATTGTATAATTTGAGAAATAGTGGAATTAGTCAAGTGGGACTCGGGTGGCTAGAGTAGGATACGTGAAGCCAATTAGGACTTGGATATCTGAACCGGGATATATCTCATATTTGTATTTGCTATCCACTTTCTGTGATTGTTGCTTTGTCTCTTGCTCATTCTATTTCGTTGTATACTTTAAGCAGGTGATAATTACTGATTAAGTTTAATTTGAGTAACACCATTTGTATACTTAGATAGATTATCTAAATAAATTTTTATACACCACCTCTAGAGTCTCCTTGTCCTCAAGAAAGATCCCGACACCTGGCATCAAAGCGAAGAATCCCAACATCTACATCGTATGTAGAGCGCCCAAACACTTTTTGGGCCAGCTCAGTTCTCTTGTCTATCGGTCCAATGCACTGGGCGCATCTCATGGAGAGAAAAAGAAAATTGAGTTGTGGTGTTTGTCGCCTCGTCGACTCCCGGAAAAGGGTTGAAGAATGGCAAATTGAGCCGGTCGATACAACCTTTCTCGATGGATTTGAAAGGTTCAAATTGGATCCAGGCGATAGCCATGAGCTTTTGCTTAACAAGGCTTCTCACTTGATTTAGAATTACTTTTCTTTCCATATCATTTCAGTGGTTCAACCAGAAATGGTATGCTTACACACAAGAGTACCCCCTTCCTGAAAGCTTCACGGGGACGACTTGACTCTTTACTACTTTACGACGACGGAGGACCGCCCGTAGGGTGTTTACTGCGCAAGGCCCAAGGCCCTGCAAACTATTTTGCAATCCAAACTTCACAAGAATGACTTTGGCTAGCTATGCTACTTTTTGGGAATTAAAATTACTTGATCTCATCATGATACATTCGTGTCTCAAAGGAAATGTGTCGCTAATTTGTTGATTGAGACAAAAAATTTGGGTTACAAACTTATTGACACTCTTAAGGATCCTGGCTAATGCAGGTAAGTTGTTGAAGTTCACAAGCAAGTATAGACGGTAGTAGGTAAGCGTAATTACCTCATGGTTAACATGTAGATATATCTTTTGTTATGAGCGTTATTCGTTACTTTCTTGATGCTTTACATACTACTCGTTAAGATGTTATAGTGCGCATAATATAATATTTGATAAGCACCTTTGGGCATATGCTAATACTATTATATTAAGATCAAAAGAATATCTAGATAGAGTACTACACTGCCGTGGATTGGGCTACCTAAGTAATTGGCAACCTAAGTAATTGGCAATCTACCTCTGACTATTGTTTTAAAGAAAACTTAGTATCTTGGACCAGTGGCATGTCAATCAAGTGCAGAATTTGAACACAAAGCTATGGCAAATGGCACTTTTGAGTTGGTATAACTAAGATATTTTATCAGAAGAATTTGGTTTTCAATATTCAAAGTCAATTATCCTCATATTAACCGATATTTTGTTCGAGAGAAGGCTTTGGATAAGCTGATTCAAACAGCACATGTCAAATTAGGTGATTAACTGACCGATTAATTTACCAAATTTTTAAATGGCTCTAGGATAAATTATAGTTGTACCCTACTAGAAACATATGATATATGTGGTCCACCTTAAGGGAGAGTTATATTATAATAAAAAGAAATGATATATTGGTAATTTCCTATTTTCTAAATGATACACGCACACACTGATCATTTAAGGGGATCTCTCTCTGGTTTGGGGTTTTCTGAATAATAGTAAATATTTTTTAAATGATATAAAAATAAGCAGTGTGACTGGCTGGCTACATAGTGGTCATTTAAGGATTTAAAAGCCTGTTGATTTATACATATAGACTGTTAGGAATCAATAAATCGAGTATCTGACCATATGTGACTGAAATTCCAGGCCTGTCAAATTCATAGGTAACTTGTGACTTGTTTAAAATAACAAAGATTCCCACTGTCCTCTGCAAGCAGTAAAGAGATAATTTTGCCAGACGGTAACATGTTATTATGTGCCATATACTGGATCATAATATTAGGCAAGCTGGAGAGTGCAATCAACATTGAGTGGTCTGTATAAAGTCCGAAAGAAATAACAAAGACAAGGGTGCAAAAATAGCAGTTACCTTTCCATCATAGCGGCTTTCTTGAATTACTTCTGGCGCCATCCAATGCGGAGTGCCAATAAACTGAAAGATTAAACATGTAGTAAGCAAGAAAAATGAGTCCTCACAAGACAACGAAGATAAGCATTTAATCAGTAATCCTCATGCAGCCTCATTAACTATAGAAGGCAGTCTGCAGCTTCAAATAACAAATATTAATCTGTGGAACACAAGATTAGCAAGGAATGAGGACACTAAGAGCGTAAGATTAAAAAATACGCATGATATGCCATGATCGGATTCTGTACATAAGATCCCATTTATGCACCTACTGATGCCTATTTTGTTCGCTGTGTAGCCTATAAGATGCTATTTTCACTACAAAACATTGATCTATCTTTCAAAAACAATTCTTATCGTCTAAAATAAACTCCCATGATCTGCAAATTCTCAAGATTCAAACTTTAAAATTGTAGGAATTTCTATATAGAAGAATGTTCAGTTTACATGACATAAAGACTTCAGTTGGTAGCCAGCTAATAGCTAGCATTTGAGAGCTTCACATAAAGGAGTACAAATAAGTTAGATAATCCATAACTGTACACTTCAGACAAGATTGACAAAGATATGCGGAATCCATAAGATACACTAAGGTGTGGGAGATACATATATCAGTAGAGATATCTTATGTTTGAAGAATATCGACCAAAAATTTCTTATGGTTAAAACTTATAACATGTTCCAGCTCTGTTCTCACCAATTTTCTTTTCATAAAATATTCCACGATGGATTGACATAGAAATATTGTATTCCTTCTCTTACACTCTTACACTGATTATTCTCTTTAGCATATTTTTTTCAAAATGTGAACTCATACTCGTTGTTTATGCCTATTTTTTTCTCTCCACAAAGGACTGCTTCATCTGACCTTAGCTCCACTTCATAACCTCAATTAACAATAATGCATTTCACACCTATAGCCATGCTCAATCACATATGATTAGCAAAATGCACAATGTTCATATCCATTTGCATTGTTGGGCGCTTCATCAAGCAGGTCAGCGCATTCTAGCTCCTCATTTAGTGGGCACCGACTTGGCAATCGATTACCACAACCTTGGGCTCTCTAGAAATTACTCAATTTGTTACAACAAAAGTAAAATTCAAATAAGAAAACGAAACAAAAAAGGAGACGAATGTTCTCTAATTGTTTTCATTAAGGCATTAAACCAAAATACACGACTCTCACAAAAATCTCCCAAAACCACCTCAAAACTTAATTTTCATAAATAACCTATTAGAACCTCCTGACACAATTGAATCCAAATCCCCTTATTTGTACTGATTCAAAAACTCCTAAAACTAAATTGAACTACTACATATAATGTAATAATGAACTCTCACAAAAAGCATGAAAACAAAATCCCAACTTATTTAGAACTTAAATTAAATTTTGAATCAAATCCTAACAATCTCTACTTTGAATCAAAATGGATCATCTACATCGATGAACAACTGATATCTATCATGCCAAAACCTTAAAAAACTATAAATAACTCTATCCTAAGGAAAAATCTAATCCAGCTTAAACCAAAAACTTCTCATAATCTGAATCGTCTCGAGAATTCATTAGTACATTAGAAGCCATCATCCCCAACATCCTTACTTTGTCCAACGGTTCGGTATGTAACTTTCTGATATGAACCAAACAAGATCTTTATTAGATAAAAACTGAAATAAAAGAGATACCTTGATCACAATTATAGGGGTGATCGTCCTCTCAAGACGCCGATTAAAAAGAACGTCCGCGCTCTTCCGTAGAACGAGAAACTCTCTCCTCTCTTTATCAAAATTAATCTCAAAACTTGCATGCCTAGGGCCGGCCGCACCATGAGAATTAAATACTAATACTAATTTGCAAAATTACACAAACGCCCCTACAATAATAAAATATCACAAAAAGACCCAAAATGCCTCTAATGTGCATAAAACTCATAAAAGAAGAGCCGGATCTATCATTACTCCACCACCGAAAACCACCTTGTCCTCAAGGTGGTGCATGAAGTGTGCGACGGTCCTACTCCAACTGGGAATGCTCATCTCCTCCGGGCTCTTCATCCTCTACGACGTCCTCCTCGTCTTCACCTACTAACCGTAGCTAGAGCATGCACACCCCACAATGGTGCCATGGAGTGAACCTCTCGTCGCACCTAAAGCACAACCCCTTCTGCCTCCTCTCTCGCATCTCTGCATCCGTCATTTTTTCTTAACTACCCTCCTTGCAGTGGCACCCTGCTCTTCTCATGGCTGGACGGGTCCGTCCCTGTCATGGTTTTCTGCTGTCCTCCACCCGTAAGCTGGCTGTGAGAAGAGGAATCACCTCCAGTCCCTCCAAATTTCTTCGTCTCCACCAGTCGATCCTCTACCATTTAGGCATACTACATGGCATCCATCAAGTCCTGAGCCTTCTGTATGCAAATCTTGATACAAATGGTAGCTTTCAGCCCCTTCATGAATGTACTCTCCATTATTTCGTCAGACACTCCCCGCACTCGTCCTGATAGTGCCTCGAATCTCTCCATATAGTCCCTCGATGTGTCATCCTGCCTGAGAGAAAGTAACTGCTCCCGCAAGTTCTCCAAATGAGTGTCGCGGAACCTCTCCACCAACCCATCATTGATCTCCTCCCATGAGCGAAACGGACGTCTCTCGTCCCTCCACTGGTACCACGCTAGGACCTTCCCATCTAAGCATGACGCTGCCGCCTCCAGCTTCTACTCATCTGTCATATGGGACACCCTAAAGAACCTCTCTACCCTGTAAATCCATGCCACAGGATCGTCCCCCTCAAATATGGGCATCTTTAGTTTTTGTATCCTGTCATCCACCCCTAAGGTCCCCTAGTCTGCCTGTCCGCCAGTGTGCCTGGGCTGATAGTAATGCTGCCACCTCTCCTCTTGTCGCTCAAATCCCCTCTGTGGACCTCCTTTGCGACCTCCATAATATCCCCCATCATCGCCCCTCGCATAGGCACGTCGCTCCTCGAATTCTCTGTAGACTCTCTCAACTTCCCCAGGATACCCCGCATAGGTATGAGGTGGGCATAGACATCTGTCTGCATCATATCAAGGGTCTGAGGGTTCTCGATATCCTCCTCCATAGCCGTCGTACTCCGGGAACTCCTCGGGATAGAAATCCTCGTCAAACCCACGAGTCGAGGCGTCAGGAAGTGTCGAAAATCCTCCGTCGGGGCCGTATCGCCCCCGTCGTGGGCCCGTGGGCCCGTGTGGGGCTTTCGTGGCACGATAGGGCCTTGTCGGCCCTGTGAAAGGGCCGCAGGGCCTGTCGGGCCCCCAGCGGAGTCGGCAGGGCCCACAATGGGTGTCATGTAGTCGACAGTGCCCTGGCGGCCCCGGGACAGGGCCGTCGAGCCCTGTCGAAGCTGCTTCTGGCCCGCGTGGCCATGGGGAGGAGCCCCGGGGCCCGCGTTGGGTTGGCACGGCCAACGGGGGGCCCGGCTAGGGCCGTCGACCCCCTTAAGTTGCTCCTCTGCCTCCGGGTCACTGTCGTCGAGGTCTATGAGCCGTCCGTCTTCAAAATCCTTCGCTACACACTTCCCCTTGTCCAAAGGTGACACCTTTTTTGTTGGATTAGGGTTTGTGTCGTTGCCGTTTAACTTTACCGAAATCCCCGCAAGTTGTTGTATAATTTATGCTAGGATGTCTCCATGTTTCTCTAGAATTTCTTCTTGCTTCGTTAGGGCATCTTCATGTTTTGCTAGGGTTTTCTTTATGCCTTCAATCTCACCTTTGAATTTTTCCTCCACTGCGTCGATGCAATCTTTGGATCTCGTTGCCGTCACCATGGATCGATGTTGCTCGGATACCAAATTGATAGACAAGATCTTAACTTTATTAGATAAAAACTGAAATAAAAGAGAAACCTTGATCACGATTATAGGAGTGATCGTCCTCCTAAGACGCCGATTAAAGAGGACGTCCGCTCTCCCATAGAACGAGGAACTCTCTCCTCTCTTTATGAAAATTAATCTCAAAATATGCATGCCTAGGGTCGGCCGCACCATGGGGATTAAATGCTAATCCTAATTTGCAAAATTATACAAAAGCCCTTACAATAATAAAATATCACAAAAGGACCCAAAATGCCCCTAATGGGCCTACAACTCATAAAAGAAGAGTCGGATCTATCACTTTCTTACTTTGTGGTCCATCAACTTGATCAAATCATAGTAACTCAACATCAATCAGAAAATCAAAAAACATCATCAAATCATTAATAACCCACATTATCTCTAACTTCTCAGTCAATTTCTTCTTTTTTTCCTTTTCTTCTACTACTACTTCTTGGTGCATCTTTCCATCGCTGATTCGGCACCATAGCCACCACCATCTTGAATGTTTGAACGTGAATCCATAACCTTAGCTAGGATACCAGTTATTTTTATAAAAAGAAAATATATATATAAGAAAAGAAAACAACGATGAATTTTCTTCAATTTTATTCATCACCAACCAAATCAAAATACACAACTTAAACGAAAATCTCACACACAAATACCTTAAAACCCTGACAAATTCTCACAAACCCTCCCATTAAAACTCATTGACACAATTAGATCCAAGACCCTTTATTTAAACTAATCCAAAAACTCCTAACCAAAATTGAACATCTACCTATAAATGTAGTCCAAATTAGACACAAGAAAAAACATAAAAAAAGAATACATACTCAATTAGCACTCAAATTAGATTTTGAGTCAAATCATAACACAATTGTATGTGTACCAAAAGCTACAGATGTTAATACTTAATACCATCCACTACATTAGGGGTACGCTGGGCTGATCTATTTTCTTCAAATATAAGTTGTTTCCTTCTCAAAAACCCCATGGTTTTACATTGTGTTTAGCAATCCATAAATCAATAAACGACCTGGACATGACAGCTAGTTTTGAAACCAATGCCCCCATTTCAGCTTTATATAAAATTTTGATACGTAAACTGGCGATGATCTACCAAAGAGTTGGAGGTCCCACAACCAAAGGATTTGTTGATATGTGTGATGTTAGCTAGAGCTATAAAACAAATCTTCTTTGTGAGAATGTTTAAAATACTACCCGCAATATGACGTTGGTCAAACAGAATTATTTGAACCTGATAATACAATTACATAAATCCTCATTGGTTTGGACCATCTTCAATTCAACAAGGCAAAATGGCAGTATGAACGGTTGTCAATAACAACGGTCTCCATTATGACTATCATGATTACGGTTGTTGACAGATCCTAGACATACTAACCCCACCCCGCACTCTTTCAATTTGACCCCACATTTATGTTTGAGGAAAAGCTTTCTTTCCATCTTCATTTCTTGTTACACAAAATTATTTATTAGGTTTGGATAATATGTTGGACAATTCTTGCAGCTTATGGACTAATCTACTCAATAATCATGACTAGTGTATTCATGTGGTACAGGATCACTTTTCACGCACACGAGCGAACAAACATTTCGATCCCTTAAATACAATTTTAGTTGTTTAGTTTATTTTCAAAGTCATTTTTTGAACTAGAAATCAATAAAGGTGCATTTTGCATATATAAATAGATTTATATACAACATAATATTGTATGTCTAAAGATATGGCACTACATAATAGAACTTCAACTCAATTTTAATTGTTTAGTCTCTTTCCAAAGTCATATTTAGAGCTAGAAATCATTAAAGGTGGATTTTACATATATAAGCTTACTTATATATACATAACATTGCATGTATAATAATATGGCAATACATAATAAAACTTTATCCATCACTAAGAGAAGAAATCATTCAGAAACATTGAATGCCAATAGCAAAGGCTGTTGAACGTTTCTGCTTCCACGTTTCGGTTAAACTTAACTAGTTTTTCCTTTCAAAAATAAAATTTTATTGGCATAGAAATACAAAAGGACTGAACATATGATTAAATGATTAATTATACAAAATTCATATCATAACACGCGATAATCAAAAAAAAATCAATTGTTGCATAATATAATCAGGAGCACCCCCCCCCCCAAAAAAACAAAAAACAAAACAAAAACAAAAAACAAAAAAAAACAAGCGCGGGTGAGAACAATAGAAAAAACAATGGTGAAAAGTATTATTATAATGCTATTAATATCACATTGAGTTCCATAGATTTTTCTTTAAAGTGGCCCATTTTGAAATAGAAAAAACAACCATTAATTACTCTTCATAATAAGAGCACAAATAATGACATGTTGGATAAAATTCTTCGTGAAATGGCTTCAATTCGTAACAAATTTGATTTATCTAATTTGAGGCATAAATAAACATTCTAAAAGCTGTAGACAAATAAAGTAAACACACAAAAAGAAAATTACAAATATCTATTTATGCATATTGGCCATCCTTGAAATTTTTCTCAAGATCTGTCACCCTGTATATAACGTTAAAGACATAAGCTTGATTTAGCCATAGAAACATACTGTATTGCGCTTTGACATGGTCCTGGTAAGCTGGGCAGCAACACCGAAGTCACCTATTTGTATCGTCACAATGTTAGTGATGCATTTTTTCCTCAGTGTGGATGTTATTTAATAGTAAAGCAAAGACCAATTGTTCCAATATCAAGTCTCAATATCGATCTATCGGAGAAGGCTAACATGATGCTGAACAACACTAACAAGATGATGATATACATTAAGAATGTACTCACCCAACTTAACTTCCCCCTGATCTGTGAGCAATATATTGCCGCCCTTAATGTCTCTATGGACTTTAAATATCGAATGCAAATAAGAAAGGCCCTACATGAAGAAAAATTAGATGTCCATTGTATTGACAACAAATGTAATAAGTTAAATACATATTTGCCAATTTACATATAAGTTTACAAAAAATACAATCCTTTTTGAAAGAATATAAGGTGGAGCCCTGTCGCTAGTTTTCTTTAAATATAATTCTTTAGGGGGGAAACGATGTCTTCAACAAGTGAAAATCTTATTAAAATGTGTGTCAAGTATAACCATCCCTCTATGCAATTTAAATAAAATTCCTCAAAACTTGAAAGCATCAAGCATCCTTCCAGTTCAATAATATATATGGGCAATAGCTGAGCAGATACATATAAAGATAAAAGACTCATAAGCAAACAGGAGAAATTAAATTGAATTCTAAAGCTCCATGACACCTTATAGCTATACACTAATGAAAAGTAGAGAAAACATTTGTGATCTACCCAAAAAAAGGATATACAAATTTATAACCAGCTCATTGCTGCTACAAGGAATGTTAAGAAGTTCCCATTTCTGTAGTTTTCTTAATTAACACTTGATTTTGAATACTGCAACAAATCATACAATTACCTTAAGAGTTTCCCTGCAAATATATGCGATCTGGGATTCCCCTAAAGGCTCGTCTGTGACACTCATCAAGTCCGCAACACTGCCCCCACCACAATACTCCATTACTATCTGCCATCAAATGCAGATCCAGATCAGTTCCAACACATAAAGAGACGTACATTAATTGAAACTGAGAATTAAAAGATACCAGCGATATGACAAATGCATTATTGACAGATACAATAGAAATGCTACAAACAAATAGCATGAGATATTGAATACAATAATTGAAACTGAGAATTAAAAGATACCAGTGATATGACACATGCATTATTGACAGATACAATAGAAATGCTACAAACAAATAGCATGAGATATTGAATACAATAACGAAACAAACACAATAATGGTATAAATTGTAGTCGAATACCGTTCAATTTCAGTAATTGGAATCCTAAAAGAGCAATGACATACTTCTAATGATAGCTGAGAACTTACACCTATGAACATATGGTCCAAAGATGTTCTCTTGGGTCAATATAAGAAATCATTGCAAGATGGAACGTCATCAAATAGAAGAATGATTCTTATTTTTTTAAAAAAAAAATAAAGTAAACATAAAAAAGGCCAATCCTTGAAGGAAGGAATTTTTAAAAAAAATACAAAGTGTGTGTAAACGAGTTTCTTTACGATCACCTAGGATGGATGTGGAAAACCCCAACTTTCAAACGAGTAGAAAGAGCAACTGCAAAAATTATAACCATGCATTAACTCATAAAAAGAGGACAGACCAAGTGAAATGCAGTATACAGAAAGATTTGGTCATTCCCTTCAATAACCCACTGACAAAGAGGTAATGAAATAGCCCAAAGATATGTTTACGTAACAGGACTCCATAATATCTTACAAGAGGTTCTGCCACAGTGTTTCTAAATAAATCTTGTAACTATTTTTTTATCTAAGTATTGATCAAAACAAAAATGAGATATGAGGAAATTGTCTTGAATATGCTTCTCTTTACCAGGGAGGGGTAATCTTACATGAGCCAATTCCAAAGGAAGCTGCAACTACATCATGTTGCTCGTAACATGAATAAAAGCTGGCAAGAAGTAATAGACATCCTTTTAAAATTGACTACAATTTTTAGTTATTGTTTAACCAACTAAGGTGACATTAACAACTATTTTAGTGGATAATTTCCCACCTCCATAGTTCAAGTTCTTCATACTAGGTGTACAGTTGATTGGTTGGTCCAATGTTCAGGAAGCAACACTGGATCATCGACAGGCAACGAGCATATATGATTCATTTTAAAAAAGAATATGTACATTGCATGTATTAGGCAAACCAAAATCACAAGTTCCGTTGTGTGGCATGTAGAAGAAAAGAAAATACTGTTGATATGAGGTTTGCAAATATCTATGGATATATCCATAAAGTTCATGTTCCAATAAAAATACCCTGAATTGTTTGAACATAACCCCCATGCACCTTCAGTATGAAAAGATCAGAACTAGATTAACTGGTAATGGAGCTGTTGAAGAACAAATCTGATTGAATGGAACCCAATAGTTGCATAGTGCTATCACTACATTCTGTGTGTCACTTCTTTGGGAATCATATAGCAATTCTATTACATTTTTCAAATTAGAATCAACTTCATCTTCACAGATTTGCATAGATTCGCGGAGAGCATTATTTTCAGGCGACGTAGGTCGTGGCTTGGCATGGTATTGGTGGTCATCGCCTGACTGACTATGACACAATGCCTACATTCACATATTGAAGCAATGGCTGATTAAAAATTTCAGAAGATTGTACATATTAGCGTGACCACAAAATTATGAAGTTTTTATCTGCCTAAGCTTCCTTATGTTGGGTTGTTTCTATCTGAGCCAATTGATTGGAAAGAATCAAAATGGGATGTCAGATAAAAAAAGTTCTCGAATATTTAGTAACATTGTCAGAATATCTGCATTCAGATATTACGATGGAAGGGTGAGCAGTTTCTAAACAAATATTTCGTCTATTATATATACTCATGTAGGCTATCATACATGGAAAGATTTTCGGCGATATGATTTACAATTACAAGTACATCCGTAGCCTTTATCAATAAACTCAAACTTAAATATTTGATTATGGAAAAAGAGTAAATTTCAATAACACCATCTGTTCTGTTTAAATGGTGTCACAAATGACTCTTAATCTATGAAATTAGCATGAACAAACAAACAAACACACACACACACACACACCCCCCCCCCCCCCCAAAAAACAAAAACAAAAACAAAAAAGGGGGGTGGTACAAAAACAAAAAAAACAAAAACACACACACACAAAAAGCCCCCAAGTTGATAGTGGGCATTACCCACCGTTAACTTTTCCTTATATATTTTTTCCCCGTTTTACCTCTCCCCTCGCTTTTTCGCTTACATTGATTTCTTTCCCCCTCTCCCCACACACTCTCTCATGATCCCTACCCCTTTTCTCATATGTTTTGCAGCAATCTGCAACAGCAACAACCAACAGTGCTCCGTCCCCCTTTTCTCATATGATTTGCATCACTCTGCAACAGCAACAACCCACAGCATGTTCATTGTTTTGCCATTTACTGCTGCTACTGCAGCTTGCTGCAGGCAGCAGCAGACTAGAGAAGGGATAGAGATATGGAGGGAATGAGAGGGGGGTAGGAGGGTTAAGATATGGAGGGAATGAGAGGGAGGTAGGAGGGTTAACAACGATTGAGGAAATGAGGTTCATGAATGCGATTACGTTGGCATTTGCTGCCACAAACTGATGGACCTTTTTACTGAATCTAGTATAAAACAGATGCTCTCAAAAGCATGAGAGAATCCCTTTTTTGCCCGTTATGACGAGCCTGCCATTGAATCAGATGGTTGACTTGACGATTCATCCTCTTGATCAGTTGGAGAAGTGCTCTGCTTCTCTTTCTCAGGTTTAAGAGACATGACATGAGAGCTAAAAATTAATTCGGAGCTGTGATCCTGCTAAAAATAAACATGATCAAATTATTGATAGTAACCTTTCAATTTAGATCTATTGAAGAACTAACAGAGTAAGAGAAATAGTGATGAGCTCAGCCAAAAACTCTAGTGCAGTATCTCATGCTCTGTTTCACTCCTTACCAGTTATTTAAAAACCACAATTGGTAAATAAATAAACTTAGTACAGCCCAGAAAGAATTTTGGGTCTGTTACGATGGAGCTGATGACAATTTGAATGAGTTTATATAACAGAAGCAAGCCATCATCCAAATATCACAAAAAAAATAAAGACAGTTAATGGCAGATAAGGACAAGTAGGTTTCAAACTTAAGGAGCTAAAGGATTTGCCTGTTTTATGTTATCAGCCAAGAAATTTTCTAAATCATCAAGAGTTCTTTTGGAAAATTGAAATGGTTTTAAAATCAGCAAATAAACATCCAGCCCTTTTAATAAGACCCGTCATCAAAACCCAAGTTCATAACAGCACCTCAAGTAAATCGTTTTTAAGTCAAATAATGATATAATGACCTTACCCTCAGAAAACGATATAATGACTTCCGCCTTTCTCCTACAAAATTGCATTAACCTGATTAGGTTTTATTTTAAACGAAATATTAGATTGATATAACCATCTGGAAATAAAATAAACTTTTTGGACAAACCGTCCGTTTAGACCACAGCAAAAAAAAGCTAAAAAATTTTAAAATTAGACTGACATTTGACCAACTAGACTATCTGAAGGATTTTTTTTCAGACGGGGGATATACATATTTCTTCTTGATTATAGATTTACACTGCATACCACATCAAACCCAAGGAACCCTTCAAGAAAATCAAAGCAAACAGAGCTTTTAAAACAACATTGAGATAAACCCATGGAGAAAACCAATTCAAGCTATCAAAATGCCAGCTATCAGTTGAAACCATTCGCTGAAAATGATTTGAAAATGTCATCTTTCATTCATAACCAATTACCAGAGACTGTGTTATGAAAAAATCATCATCAAAATATCAGAAAAAAAGAGGTGTTCAATCTATCTCATCCCAAAAAATAGTTGAAGAATATGAAACATGCCTCTTTTAATGCAAAAGGAACAGCTCAAGAAGATTATTTAAAAATAGCTCTTTAAGTACTTGATTCAGTCTCCAATCCTCAAAGATCATGAGAACATCAACAAATGGGAGGGGATGTTGCAGTGTGCTGGCAGCAAAAGTGATGAAAAAGGACAAGATAAGGGTAATTTTTATTTTTATTTTTATTCTTATTCTGCGTATCCAGGCTCCGTGGCTGGTCTACGCTCTTTGGACTTTTCAAACTTAGCGAATGGTTGTTACCTCTCCGCACGTTAGTTCAGGGTGTGTCTATTCTAATAACATAGTTTATGGGTTATTAGTGACACATCGTCAATAGAATAATGAGTTTTAGTGCAATCTACCCCATTGAACAAAATACAGTGCTTCTATTAGAACCAAAAAAATAATTAAAAATGTCTCCCTTGAATGGATGAGTTGAGTTTAGTTACAGAGTTATGAAGAAACAAGGTTGGAGATTCCTTAATTACAGCTTTTAATCATGTTACTCTATATAAACGAGATCAGAACTTTACCTTTGCCTATAACCAGCTGAAACTTGTTCCTTTGATCTTGTCCATTGTTTACAAATTTTTATTAACAATAATCAGTCGAAATTTTTCTTTTTTTTTTGTTCTTTTCCAACTTTAGTCCAGTCAATATGATCTGGAATAACTAACACAGATTGGTTTCCATCAAGTTCCCTAATGGCATTGGTTCAGTCTCTAGAAACTATTCAGAAATATAACTCAATGATATGTGTAAAACTACATCTCATCCCTATAAAATACTTGAATATAAATTATCCCATTGAAACATAACAATCTCACTTCATGTAGAATGCATGGCTGACAAAAATTTAGAATGAATTGGAAATAATTAGGATCTATTTACCTTGTCATTATCTGCAAAAGTTGTTATCCTCATTCACAACATATAATTTTTGTGAAACATAACTAGATATTGAAAAAGGTTAGAATCAATTGAGTCCTATTTTGCACCCTCCTTTGGTCCTGAGACTCACATGTTCCTTCTTGATGCAAATTATTGCACATGTAATGTTCTACTGTCACTGTGTTGCTCTAGCTCTGTAGAGCGCTTGCTTTACAGGACACAGCCTGTTCTCTTTATTTGAGTATCTCATGACTCAGACTATTCAGGTTAAGATATTAAACGGATTCTCTCTCTTTCATTAATGTCCCATAATCATATATGGAGTATATTATTAAGATAAGCATACCATTTAAAAGTCAAATTGTTAGGATTAGAGTTAAATTAGTTTCATGTAGCTGTATTACAGAAGAGAATGCATGTACACTATCAAAAAGATGGGTTCACTAAAAAGAGAGCTTGACAGATAGACAAGTGTTTGGAGTTGATATCCTGATCGCACCCATTCCAAGGACGATAGAAAGACTATGTTTTTCATATTCAATACAGGCTGCAATATGATTAGGGATGTCTATCCATACCCAAAGGTACTCCTCCCCTTGGTAACTTCCATAGTAGCGCACTACATTTGGATGGCTGCATTGCTGCAACATCTCGATTTCACCTCTAATTTCGTCATATCCCTCCTCCTGACAAGCAACATTATAGATCATAAGTAAGCTGCCAAGAAAAGAGAAAAAGGAATAGGTACTGTCACATTAATATGCTGTTTGACATGTCATATACAATGATTTTAACCACGCAACAAACATCATTTGACATGCATGTAGATCTAAACAGTGAACAGACGATTGAAAAATAAAAAATGTTGCAGGTTAGTCAATCAAACTAATGAGATGGTGACCCGTCAAAACTGTCAATCCATCATTGAAAGTTTGCAAACGCAAGTTAAAATCAATGCATAAAACTCAACTCAGGACCGGGTAAACAGTCTATGCAAGCTGTTCCATCAAAGATAACCCAGCCAAAAATAAATATTTAGATTTTCTGAATATCTAAGCATATCCTTTCAACTGTCAATCCTGCTACAGCTATATGAGACTGTATTAGCTTTCTGTGGCCACAAAGCATTCACTAGTTTATTCATTGACGCAATTCTACAACAATTAAGAATCATATGCAAACTAGAATAGGCATCAAGAACCAAATACATAAAAGTGGAACAAATTTCAGGGGATCATCAGGGAAAAAAGATATACAAGTAATATAACATCAAGATACTACTCTCTTAAAATTGTATCGAATGCCACATAAAGATACGGCTTCTGTAATACTGGACTGACCAATCTTACAATACATATAGACTTATGAACTGAGATATCCAAAAATGGAATAATTTGAATACCTAACAATGTTGATGCTCTATCCAGTGAAGCACAAAAGGTTAAACATCTAACTCCAGAAATAGGAGGGCTATCAGAATATCTATCGATTCAATTCTTATATTCCTTGCAATGTTACCTAGGCACTGGGCATGGATATCATGTGTCCAAGTGTCCTATGTTATCTGACCTGATGCAACAAATCTTTAATAGTAGGACACATGAACACGAATGTAATACTATGCAGCTATGTATTATACCCCATATTTTAAGGAGCAACTGGGACTCCTTATTTATGCTTGTTAACCAACCATGACACTTACATAGTTAAAAGGGCATGAATACCTTCTCAAGAAAGAAGAGCATGATAGTTAAAAGGGCATGAATACCTTCTCAAGAAAGAAGAGCATGAACACAGGTTGGATAAGTGCAAGACTAAAAGAAATCATAATGCTCATTAACAAATCTTGTTTCCACCACCAACCCCCCCCCCCCCCCCCCAAAAAAACAAAAAAAAAAGAAAAAAAGAAAAAAAAACCCGCCGATTTCTTCATGGTTTCTTTTAAGATATTAAGATATCCGTTCTAATCCTTCCTTCCTAATACAACAATACCCTATCGTCCTTGTTCATTTTACACGAGTCTGCCCCATTTGTGGGACGGGGTGTCACAGTGGCTTGAAGTGCACATGTGTCCAATTATGGCAAACATTTTACAAAATGGACTGTTCTAGTAACACTGATTCCTTGATGGAAAAAAATTTATAAACACAAAGTACACAGCAAGCATATTGTCAGATTTGGTTCCAAAAAAGCCCTCAATGCAAGCTATTCAACCCAAGCTGGAAGTGTGATTCTTTGGCTACTAGATAAAAAGGGAGGGAATGTGACAATTGAATGAGAGAAGTATGCATTTACAATAGAGATTGATTACTATCTAAAACTAGAGGAGGAGCAAAATGAAATAAATAAAACAAAAGGATAGTATCTTCATGACCCAAATTTCAATTCACGGTACAATCAAAAATGACCTTCACATTTTAGCCAAATTTACAGGTTAATATCCTAACTAAATTGAAACAAAATGATCTAAACTGACTGTGAGGGAACAATCATTCCTAATGAATACTAGACTTATTCATAGACTACGATATGAACTATGAAGGACCGTTGTGACCAAGGTCCTAACAGGATTGTTCCAAGTGGACCCCACAAAGGCACAAACTAATAAATCTGTTGGGTGATAAAAGTAGTCCTTTATCCTCTCAGCCTCCATTTAAAAAGCTCAGAAATTGCTAAATTAATATCAAATAGATGCCTACTCCAGCTCATATCTAATCATTGTGTTGATAGCAGCAACCTCATGATGGGTGGCACTCTTGGCGGCCCGCCCAAGGCTGCGCAACACTGCTGTGCAGGCCAACCACATAGGATAGACAGGCTAAGCAGCACTTGCGCTCACTCAGGCAGGCAACGCACCTGCTCTCCCTTGCTCGATTTTCTTCATTGTCTCCTAACTTCTCTTCTATCTCCTAACTTCTCTTCTTCCCCTCCCCTTTCCTAGCCTGATATTCTTCTTCGTCCCCATGTTCTTCTTTTTCCTCCCATTTTCGTCTTTTTCTTCTTATACTCTCTACTTCTCCAACAGTTCGTTCTTGTGTTGTTGCCATCATTGCAAAAGAAGAAAAAAGCCTAAGCGAGGAATAGGTGTCGACTGTGGAACAGGTGTCAGGGCAGAGAGCCAGCAACATCTGGTGCCTTCGACAATATTGTATCTAATTCCAAGGCATTCCTACTTTTTTTAAAAAATATAAATCTAAATTAGAAAATAAATCCTCATTTTTATAAATACATCTAATTTGTAACTGTTAATTCACATGCATCAGCCACCTCTCTTCTTGATATGTGAAATTAGTCTACTCTAGTTGCATCATAATAGCCCTCATGAAGTTGAAGTTGAAGGCTAACTTGTATTCTTCGGACAAGTGGACCATGCCAAATTGACATTGGCAACAGCGAGAACAATGGTCTCATTTAATTTGAGATGGGACGAACAGGAAGCTTGAACAGGAAGCTTAAAGAAAACAAACAAGGCAAAGTAAATTGAATTGGCACTAGAATCTGATAGGAACTCGAAGGAGATCTGAAATTTATTAGTAATAAACTGAAAATAAAAAAGATAGATGATTACAATTGTAGGGGTAATCGCCCTCTCAAGACACCGATTGATAGGGGACGTCCGCATCCTCCCGTAGACGAGGAATTCTCCCTCGAAAATAACTCAATAATCAAACCCAAGCATGCCTAGGGCCGTCCGGCCTCCATCCCCTTTTATAATAATCCAACTAATTGTCTAATTACTCAAATGCCTCTACACTAATAAATTAACACAAAACGCCCAAAATAAGCCCATATTGGGCCGGATCTATCATTACTCCGCCCCCGAAAACCACCTTGTACTCAAGGTGGTACATGAATTCTATAGTTGTCCTACTCCAAGTGGTGGTCATCATCCACTCCGGGCTCTTCATCCTCCACGACATCCTCCTCTTCGTCATTCACTAGCTGGAGCTGGAGCTTACATGCTCCGCAATGGTACCCTTGGGGGAACCTCTCGTCGTATCTGAAGCACAGCCCCTTCTGCCTCCTCTCACGCATCTCCGCCTCAGTCAGCATCCAAATCTATGCTCCTTGCAGTGGCCCACCGCTCTTCTCCTGATTAGCTCAATCTGTCACTGTCTTCTGTTGTCCCCAAATCGTGTGCTAGCAGTGGGAAGAGGAGGAGCCGCCCCAAATCCCTTCAGATCTTTGTGTCTCCATCAGGCGATCCTCCACCATCTGAGCATACTCCATGGCCACCATAAAGTCCTGTGGCTTCTGTACGTGCACTTCAGTGTGCAAATGGTGGCCTTCAGCCCCTACATAAAGGTGTTCTCCATCATCTCATCGGAAACTCTCTGCACTCGCCCTGACAGTGTCTCAAATTTCTTCCTGTAGTCGCTCACCGAACCATCCTACCTGAGGGAAAGTAGCTGCTCCCGCAAGTTTTCCAGATGAGTGTCGTGAAACCTCTACACCAATCCCTCCTTGATCTCCTCCCACGAGCGAAACGGTTGCCTCTCATTCCTTCGCTGGTACCATGCGCGGGCCTTCCCATCTAAGCATACCGCCGCCGCCGCTAGCTTCTGATCCTCCGTCATGCTGGAGACGCTAAAAACCTCTCTGCACTGTAAATTCATGCCACTGGATCATCCCCTCGAATACAGTCATCTTCACCTTCCTCAACATGTTCGTCGCGAAGGTCCCCTGGTCCCATCGCCCTCTTGCATGTCTGAACTGATGATAATGCTGCCACCTCTTTTGATGCCGCTCATGTCCCCTTTGTGAGCCTCCATCACGATCTTCATAACCTCCCCGATCTTCGCCGCCTGCATAGAAGCCATGATCTCCTCTCTTCCAATCCCCTCCTCTGTCGTCATCTCCTGCATAATCCCCATAAGTAGGTGTGGGTGTGGATGCCTCTGCGCGCCATAACAGGGGTCGTGGGTCTCTCGAAACTCGGCATCCTCGTCGTCTGGCTCCCATGAGAAATCTGGAGGGTCGTCGTCGTCATAGTGTGTCACTGGTTAGCCTTGGGGCCCTCGTCGCCTTCTCGAATCTGTGTTGGTTTGGGTCCGAGCGTAGCTAAAACGGACCCGAAAATCCTCCATGGAGCTGTCATGTGCCAGTAAGTGGCTGTCGTCACTCGCCGACGCCATGTGGGGGCTCTGCCAGGGGCGGCAGCCCCTGCTGGGCCTCTGCAGGGGCCGGTGCCCCTGCCGAGCTCTTGTGGGGGCCCTGCAGGGGCCGGTGACCCCTGCTGGGGCTCGGCTGGGCCGGCGCCCCTTGCAGACCTCCGGGGGGTTCTGCAGGGGCCGGCGCCCCCTACTGTGACTTTTGCGGGGGCCGGCGCCCCTTACTGACCCCCTGGGGGTGTCTGCAAGGGGCGGCCGCCCCTGGGTTGCCGTCGAACACCCTTTTGGGCCATGTTTTGGTCATCTAGGGTTTCCCGAGTCGTTGCCATCCATTGGGGTCTCCTCCTCGTCATCCTCGAAGTAGTTATCGGCGTCGAAAATAAGACCCTCCTCAAAATCCTCCATCTTTTCATTGCCCTTGTCCAAAGGTGCCGCCTTTTTGCTTGATTAGGGTTTTCGCCGCTTTGGATTGATTAGCCACCAAAAATTGTTGCATGAGGAGCTCTAGGGCTTCTTGTTTCCCTTGATCTTCCACCAACTTCGCTAGAGCTTCACTTTGCTTCACGAGGGGCATCAAGTGTTTCTCCTTGCTTCGCTAGGGTTTGCTTCACGCCCTCGAGTTCACCGTTGAATTTCTCCTCCATCGCGTCGATACGATCTTTGGATCCCATTGCCGCGGCCATGGATCGACGTGCTCTGATACCAATTTGCAATTTAATAGGAACTCGAAGGAAATCTGATAAACTAAAAATAAAAGAGATAGATGATTACAATTGTAGGGGTAATCGTCCTCCCAAGACGCCGATTGATAGGGGACGTTCGCACCCTCCCGTAGACGATGAATTCTCCCTCGAAAATAACTCAATAATCAAAACCAAGCATGCCTCGTGCCGACTGGCCTCCATCCCCTTTTATATAATCCAACTAATTGTCTAATTGCTCAAATACCCCTATACTAATAAAATAACACAAAACACCCAAAATAAGCCCCTACCAGGCCGGATCTATCAGAATCTTGTGTCTGGACAAGGTGGAAAAGTCCCAAAGCTGTCTTCGGATCAGCTTCTAGACGTCAAGTCAGCTCGAAACCAGCTCATTTTCAAGCACTCGAACATACAAAAGGACATGAATGATGAAGCCGATAAAGTTTGAGTGGAGAACCATTCTTCAGTTAGTTTTATACAAAAACCCACCATTGCTTTGGTATAGAAGGTGAGGTGTGTGTTTTAATATTTATAACTGCAATGGCATGGTGTCAATGTAGCACTTACGGTTCGATCCACATGGAGATTGTCTGACAAAGTACTAGTCAATCCTAGGCTATGGTTAGCTACGTGGGTATTTCATAAAGTGTGAAATAAAGATAAAAGAAGACTCTAGGGCTAGGTATCCCCTTTACCATGGGTTGAACATAAAAAACTCCTTATCTGGCTATTGAATTAATCATAGAGTGGGGCTGTCGCACCTAATGTTGTCACATACCCCCCACTATCGTGATGATATGATATGACTACTCGTATAACAAAGCCAACTATCGTTGGTCATCGTCACACGACAGGTGCATGATGCTCGACAACATTTCCCAACCATTATTCAAGCCACTATCGTTGATTGAACTTCGGTCATCGCCAGGAGGTGCTAATCTATATTCAACTATCGATGGCGAATATATAATATATAACTCTAGCAAAACATCCATGACGAAACCTTAATTAGGCAATTCGATAACCAAACAATTAATCTATTCCATATTCAATCTCCCAATATGGGTTCAAGCATGATGGAGATAAAATCTACTCAATATACATATGAAGAGAAGAGAATCATCACAGAGAACACAAAAGAACACATAAAACATATAATAAAAAGGAAGAAGAAAGAAACATTTATCTCAAACGGGTTGTAATACAAAGATCTTCAAATAACAAGCTTGCACCAAGGAAAGAAAGCCAGATAAAACATACCCTAACCCTACCTCTACTACTAAACTAATTGCAGAAGAAGATGGAAATCTGAAGCAAAAAACCGAACTCCCCCTCAGAGTCGGCGCACAGCATGTAGGGATATTGAGAACCACCTCAGTTGAGTTTTGATGATGTTTACAAATGATATGGGTACTAACAATTTACTTCAAGTGTGTATAGAAAATGATGATCTATTTTACAGCCACGAAGAATAGCTCAAAATGGAGAACAAATGTATGGAGTAGCTGAAATTGGAGACTTGGAAGACACAGATCACGGAATCAACATTAGAGTCAAGGCATGGAGCAAGTGAAGACTCAAGCAAGGACTCAAAATTAAAATATGATGGCCCAAGACAAGAGAACGAGACTCAAGTAAGCAAAGAATGTGTATATTGTAAGTTAAATAACTTAGAATGTTAAAGTCAATATCATGAAACTACACACTTACAAAAATATTTGAAAAATACTCTTAAAATGTATTTAACTGTTTTATATCAGTATATAATTTTTATTAAATATTTTCAAAGTATTTTTATGTAGAACAATTCAAGTATTTGAAAATAGCCGACTATCTAATTCAGATAGCCAACTATCTGCATGCATGCAGATTTTGCCTAGAACTTTCGGACTTCTGCAATAGCCGACTATCACATTGGATAGCCACTATATGAAAAAAAATATAGCCACAAATCTCCTAGAGATGGCCGACTATCTGGGTCAAAATCCAATGTTTAAGTAAAGTGCGATTTTCAATTTATAGCCATTACTAGCCATTAGAGCTAAGATTTTTAAGCACGTTTTGAACTATTATTTCGCTCTATAAATACTAAAGGTTTCAGATTTATTTTATATGAATTAAAAAACATTTTTCTCGTATTCTCAAACAAAAATTCTCAAAAGACCTCATTTTTAAAGTTGTTCTTGGCCATTATTTCAAATTTCTTTGGGCAAATTTTCTGATTCTTTTACAATCATCTTTGGCCTTATTTAAACTTGATCTTGATCTCTAAAGCTAAAAAATTTTATTTTGGAGATTCAATTTTCAAGTTTTTCTTTTGATCTACTTGTGCTTACTTTCATTATTTCTCTTGATGAAAAGATTTGCTTTTTATATAGCCACACTATACACAAGCTTCATACATATATAGCCTATTGGTTATAGGAATTAAGGGTGTTGCTATCAATCGACATAAGGTTTGTAAAGCCTTTGAAGAAGGCTTGGTAAATTGTACTCCCGTGTGTAAGAGAAGTGTGGTATTTTGTGTTGGAAATTCATAGTTGAGTTGTAACTAGGTGTTTAGAAATTCTTAACAAGTGAAGCTTGGTGCTTGCTTGTGCAAGTCCTCTTCGTTGAGTTGAGGCAAGCTTGCTCTCGGATTTGAGAGTTAGTGGATCGGTTTCTGGACGTAAGCCAATGGTAGGCCGAACCAAGGTAAAATCTCGGTGTTTGCGATGTGACTCTCATTGTCTCTCTACTCTTTACTTATTGCTTATTATCTTTATTTACGTTGTGCTCAGCTCATTTATTTTATTACAAGCTAGTAAAATTGTGTTAATTAAGTACCAAGTAAGGTAACTCTCCTTGGAAACTTAGGAAACCAAATAGAAAACCGAATAGAACGGTTTTAAATTACGGAAGAATTTTATTACTTTACTCACAGCACTATTCAAACCCCCGTCTAGTATTGTCTGTCATCCACAGGATCCTACAAGCACTTAAATACAAAGCCCTAAATTCCCCTAATGAGTCGGATAAAATCCGACCAGATAGCTGCTACACAACCGTGTCGACCAAACGACACAGCCAGGTGGCCTGAAGCTCACAAAATGGTCTTCAATTGTCTTCAAAACACGATCGTGTAGTATGCCGATTGCCAACACGACCGTGTAGGTTCAGTGATAGTAAAAGGCCTTCAGTCTTCTGTGGTCTGCTACAGTGACACGATCGTGTGGATGGCCACACGACTGTGTCCAATTTCTTCTCCAGCCCTCTTTACAAGGCTCATGTGGGGTCTTCATTTGTGCCTGGGCCATGCTCGTGCACAAGACCGTGTGCGGTGATACACACGGTCGTGTAGAGCTGTTTCCTCTCAATTCTTCATTGTTTTCATTCCCCATATTTGCCTCGCTTCTTGTCTTCATTCCTTGACTTCATTTAGCTCCGAATATCTGGATTTTGACATGAAACGCACATTAACAACCAAAGAGTGAAACGGAACGGGAATATGATGAAGTGACATATGAAGCGGAAATTTGTATAATATAATGCCTGAATAATCATCAATAAAAACATATAAAATATTCACTCATCAAAATCACACAAGCTAAACTCTTTCTTGTTCATAAGGAAGACAAAAGAGAGTAGAGAGTGGGGGCATGCATGCATAAAAATCAAGAGTTACATAACATCAAGCGTCATATACATAGCTAAGTGTGAATTTCAGATTTTGAAAATTATAAACATATCAATTCCTCTCAATCAACCAAACCATAGCCTAAGACACTGTTTCTAGTAAAAAAATCAAACACACAAAATACGTAAACATAATCTTGCTCAAATCCTAAGATAATTCCCCTATTTCGCACTAGGTTATTAGAATGAAAATCGAAATTATGTGATGGATCAGAAGAAAGGTTAGTATCGGTTAATGGTCTACGAATCTATCAAGCGAGTGACTCTCATAACACGCTATTGTTTCTTGATTCGTGGTGTTGCTAGCTCTATTCATATTTTATTCTATATCTCCTTTTTTCTTTTGGATTCTTAGTTAGTTCGTGTAACGAGTGTTGGGCCAATGACTCCTAAATCAAACGACCTTAGGACATTAGACCAAAAGGGACCCCTCAGACCTACTAGCGGAAACCAATTAAAAAATTTATTCTTATGCACTCTCCCAAGCTAAAAACCTTTTAGCACGAATCCCCAATGTTTCCTAAGATACGAGGACCCGACTACTCAATGTAGCTGGAAGAATGATGCATATTTATTTTTCTTTCATATATAGTTTTTTTCAATATATATTTTTTTCAAACATGAATAAGCTAGGCAACATCACTCCTCAGTACTGAATAGGAATATCACTATCCAAGTCCTATCAGATTGCTACCCATTATTCTCAACTACAACTTTCAAGATACATGCATAAGATGAGTTCCCAAGGAAAAAATAGCATATGCTGTTTTGAGTACTTTATCCTAGAGATTATGAACATAAGTATGAAAAGCATATTCTATGAGATCTAACACTAAAAGCATACCCTAGGCATGTATCATGATCAACGTCAAAAAATTGAACATAGAGATATGTAAATTTGAAAATTATTCACCAAAAATCCATGCATATAAAAGCTTGACATAGCTTGACAGCGTGGAATCCTCGATAGAATGAAAAAATTGAAAAGAAAGTGAAAACCAAGAAAATAAGATTTATATGCGCCTAAAATATGTGCATGAGATGCGGATGCATGGAAATGTACCTCCCCCAAGCTTGAATTAAGCATTGTCCCCAATGTAAAAAAGATTGAAACATAGGGGGACCAAAAATATGGGGGGTTTTTATGATAAAAGAAGAATGAAAAATAATAAACGCTTAAAAGAAAAAATGAAAGAAAAGTGAAAGAAAAATGAAAACTACACGGCAATGCTCCTAAATGCATAAAGAATTATGATATGCATGAAATTCCTCCCCCAAGCTTGAATGAAATATACCATGCATAAAATAGGGAACTAGAAAATGAGGGCCTATGTGTGGGAGATGTCTCTGAGTGGTAGAGTCATATATAAATAAAGCTAAGGCTCAAGGAGGACAATATAACACAAATAAGGGTTTTGGGATCATGATGAATGTGTGTGCACCGTTCAAAAGGTGTGGATGTTTATTCAAAAAAATCACTCCTAAAAAGAACTGATAAAATCCTAATACGCTCCCCTCACTGTTGAGGAGACGAGTTTATTCATCCAACTATCCTAGAGAGCAGGTAAAGAGCTATGCTACTAGATTCGAGTACACATGGGCAAAAGGTGGATCACGAATCTGAAATGAAGCAGGCAGCTGCTCTATCTGCTCCTTTCATGGTGCAGCAAGCTGCTTCTCACGAACTCCACCGGGTCCCAGCAATACCCCTCCCAGCATATCTTGAGAACGACCACCTAAATCCTGCGTGAAACAAGGAGTGTCAACCCGATGAGAAAAATTTCTCCACGATAAAATTATCCCAAAGAGAATCGTCAAAAGAGATTGGAAGAATTAGAATAGTGTGACAAATGCTCCCTGAGAATGATGTACCACTCTCTTAAGGAGATGCAACCAACTCCGCGCTCGTCTTGTCAACTAACTGACATCTATGTGATGGCACAACCAAGTATATCTCTGGTGCATCTAAACTTATGTCCTGCGAGAGATACGTCGTGTCAAAAATATCTAAATATAAAAGATTAGAAAATGAAATACACGATTCAGAGAGAGAGCATGTGTAATCTAGAAAATCTCTTTAAATAGTATCATGCTCTGGTAGATGCTCTGCCTCTAACGAGACGAGGAGCGGCTACGGGAGCAAATGTAGAGGTGAAAATGTGTCAGACTCTCTAAAATGAATCAGTGTGTCCATGCCTTCATGCACATCCTCCTCATTGATATGCACATGCTTCGCGGCCTCCTCGGTGCTCTCAATAGTTTCGTAGTAAGGAAATCAATCAGAGGAAAAAAATTGCTCGGGCTCATCAAATATGGAAATCTCAGTCGTGCCCTCGCATGCCACATACTTGTTATCATCTATGCTAATAAGTATTGTTTCCCCTCTATGGTCCGACGCACGGTCCATCATCCATCTCATCATGAACCAAGTTACGGTGTGGGATGTGGTCATCGGCATGTCATGTCTCAAAAGTGGTACCTGCATGGGAGGAAGAACTCATATCAAAATATATAGATTGGTGTTCAGACGAAGTACCTCCCGTAGTGCAGGTGGCCGTTAATGCGTCAGTCATAGTTGCGGCTTCCATGTATTTCCAGGCTGCCTCAGGCAGCATATCAAAGAGTTGGCCACCGTTCATCCTTGCCATGAACTCCTGCAAGTGTGCTTGCAGTCCTCCACTGAAATAACAAATGAGCCAAAATTTGCTGATCCCATGCTGCGACAGTCCATCCACCAGTTTGTTGAACCTTTTCCAAGCTTGCCAGAGAGTCTTTTCATTAAATTGGGTGAAACTAGCGATCTAATCCTTAAGTGTCTGATGTCGCGTCGCCTGATCCCCCATTTGTAGATGTAGCATCTCCTCCACCATACCGTGAAAGACTGGTAAAGGTAGGTACTGTGGTAATTAGGTCTTCCATGGGCTTCCCACGCATCAATGTATGTGCATCAATCTGATCACAATCATGTTGCTCTGGTTGCCCATGTGGTGGGAAAATGCGGCTCAAATTTTAGACAATCTCGTTTAGGTGGGTATCAATCGTTATGGTGGGGGGAAGGGGAAGGTGTTTGGCCTTGGGTTGAAAGGTAATTCTCTAAAAGAAGTTCAAGGCTAGACTTTTCTGGTGGAGGTGGAGGTGGAGGTGGAGGTGGAGGTATGTATGTCTAGGGAATAGTGGTGTGAGGGGTCAGGTTATATGTTGTAGTCATATGATTGTGGGTTGTATGGGTGTGTATCATATCGGCATTGGGTGGTCACGTGGCCATGCATCCCACAGATTTCACATCTTGCTGCAGACTGTAAACAATTATTATATCCTCCCATATGAGCACCATATGGCATTGAGGCATTGAAGTTTGGCATCCACATTATACTCCAAATGCACCTGGCAAACAAATAAGAAAACTAGGAGAAACACGTTAGTGGTACAAAAGAATAGCAAAAAGTGGGATGGTGGGAGAAAAAATTTCTTTATTTATTTATTTTTTATACGTAGTCTAACGACCCTAAGATTAAGCTAATATCAATCAAGAAACCCTCCCCGACAACGATGCCAAAAATTCGATGTGTTCGTTTTAATATTTATAACCGCAAGCGCACGGTGTCAATGTAGCACTTACGGGTCTATCCACAGAGAGATTGTCTGACGAAGTACTAGACAATCCTAGGCTATGGTTAGCTATGTGTGTATTTTATAAAGTGTGAACTAAAGATAAAAGAAGGCTCTAAAGCTAGGTTCCCTCTACCGTGGGTTGACCATAGAAAGGAACTCCTTATCTAGCTATCGAATTAATCCCAGGGTAAGGTTGTCGCACCTAATGTTGTCGCATATCCTCCACTATCGTGATGCTATGATAGGACTACTCCTCGTATGACAAAGCCAACTATCGTTGGTGATCGTCACACGAGTGGTGCATGATGCTCGACAATATTTCATAACCATCATTCATGTCACTATCGTGGATCAAACTCCAGTCATCGCCATGAGGCTATAATCTATGACCCAACTATCGTTGGCGACATATATAATATATAACTCTAGCAAAACATCCATGGCGAAACCCTAATTAGACAATTCGATAACTAAACAATTAATCTAATCCATATTCAATCCCCCAATAGGGGTTCAACCATGCCTTAGATAAAATCTACTACTCAATATACAAAGAATTATCACAGAAATCACAAAAGAACACATAAAACATATAATAAGAAGGAAGAAGGAAGAAACACTTATCTCAACAGGGTTGTAATACAAATATCTTCAAATAACAAGCTTGCACCAAGGAAAGAAAGCCAAATAAAACCTACCCTAACCCTACTCCTACTCCTAAACTAATTGCAGAGGAAGAAGATGGAAATTTGAAGCAAAAACCGAACTCCCCCTCAAAGTCGACGCACACAACACTTACATACAAATCCCTAAAACCCCTAATGGGTCGGGTAATGCCTGACCCAGATAGCTGCTACACGGCCATAACGACCAAACGACACAGTCATGTGGCCTATAGCTCACAAAATGGCCTTCAATTGTCATCATAAGATCGAGCTCGACACGGTCGTGTAGTATGCCTACACGGCCGTGTAGGTTCGGTGGCAGAAAAAGACCTTCTGTCGTCTGTTGTGACAAGGTCATGTGGATGGCTACACAACCGTGTCCAATTTTTCCTTCAGCCCTATCTATAGGGCCCACACGACCAACGATCGTGTGGGGTCTTCATTTGCGCCTGGGTTGTGCTCTTGCACACGACCGTGTGTGGTGATACACACGGTCGTGTAGAGCGGTTTTCTCTCAATTCTTCATTGTTTTCATTCCCTCTCTTTGTCGCACTTCTTTTCTTCATTGTTTGACTTCATTTAACTCGGTTTTTGACCAGAAACGCACACTAACACCCAAAGAGTGAAACGGAATGGGAATATGAAGAAGTAACATATAAAGTGGGAATTTGTATGATATAACACATGAATAATCCACCCCCCCCCCCCCCACACGAAGAACATATAAAATATTCACTCATCAGCAAGCCTCTTGCCGATGGAGAGTACAGTGGAGTCAATATTGATCCCATATCCAAGGAGAACTCCTTCAAGCATTGGAAGTTGTTGATCAAGGGAGACTCACTGATGAAGTTATTAAAACAAAGAACCAATGTAGAATAAGATTCCCAACCTGGCTCCATTACCATTCAGTGTCAATTCTTGGATTATTAGATCAACAAATAATAGAAACCGGGCTAATCAGATGAGGAAATGAGTTTGTTGTAGGGATAGGTGCATGCACAAAGGCCTCAAAAATAAAATCAAGAAATAAGATGAAAAGATAAAACACAAAAGACAAACAAAAACCAAAAGACTGCAGAATCCTAACAGATCAAAGTCTCATTTACAGTTTAATCCAAAGACTTGTCATAGCCATTATTTTTGTTCATGTGGGTAGCATAAAATAAGAACTGCTGCAACCAGATCTGATTGAACGTGACTCAAAAAGGGCACCAATCGAATTTAAAGAAAAGTATTCGTCCAAAAAGGTTGGCAGGTCCTCTCTGATTTCCGCATGGAAAACCAAAAACTTGTTCGACCATAACAAATTAAGAAGCAATTGTTTGGCAGAACCAGTCAATTTATAACTCGCTTTAATTTTGCTCCATGTTTATCTCTATCTGAAGCTCGAATGTACCTATAAATTTAAATCCAACATACCCCATATCTTCTGCAACAGACACATTAGAGGTGGCTATATTAGTCCCTGTCACCAATGCCATGGAAATTAAAATATGTACATGACGTCGGGGCATTGGGACCAAATACATAGAAAGAGGACTAGGTTTAACATGTATTACTTGCATTGCAAGTTATAAGTCCATTTAAAAGGAAATTGCATCATGTTGGCCGATTATTATTCGTGTTTCTACTCAGAAAGTGGAAGCTAGACCCAATTTCTGTTAACATACATAATCGTTCCCCAGACAGGCTTCAGGAACATAATTATGAATGTGGGAGAAAAGCAGAATACTTGATAAGAAAACATATGATAACTAATGTACCCCCTCAGATAACGATATCACTTTGATGGCAACAAGCTCCGAAGTCTTCAAATCCCTAGCTTTATAAACTGCACCATATGAACCTTTACCTGTTATTTTGAGAAAGAAATGCTAATTACAGATGACAGAAAACATATAAATGAAGCTTAAATTAAGAATGAATTAACTGCTTTCCCTGCATATTATGATCTACACAAGATAATAGACATGGAGTAAGTTCACTCCTTGAGAAGATTAGTTCTTCACACATCATCAACAGAGTACCAAACTCAAACAGAGGTACTGGAATAACTGTCTAAAGAAGAAAAAAATCTCCTGGGATCATATGAGCCATATTACAGCAGTCAGTTTGAAACAATCCTTGCATTCTGTGATATATTACATAACAATGAGTATAAAAATGAAAAATAAAAAGTAAAAACTCCACAGAGGATAGCAGTTCCCCATCCCCCCCCCCCCCCCAAAAAAAAAAAACAACAACAACAACAACATCAAAGGCACATCCTTACAAGCATACTATGTTTAGACTCTTCAGTACAAGAAAATAGTTGTATTTCAAGGTAGGATAGTTATGCCTCAATTGGTGGTGCATGGGATCACATCAACATATACAACTCATCAGTTTAGCTGGTTATATCAGCAAAAGATTAAAGATGTAGTAGTATGAACACTAGGTTATCTAAGTTCCAATTTTCACATCTTCCAATATCTTCATTATGAACTATATAGCCATTAGTTCATCGCCATCAGTATCATCAAAGTAGTCTCCATTTAAGTGGTGTCAAAATGGAGAATGCCTCAAAAGTGAGAATCCACATAACCGAAGAGGCCAAGATTGAAAGGATATTCAGCCTGGACTGAATCCTGAGACCATACCAAACTTTGACAAATATAGTATGAGCATGAGAGGATCCTTAGAAAAGTAGTGACTGGGTAGGTTTTATAGCTATGCAGTTTAAACTCATGCGACTGAACATCAAAAATTTCCATGTCAGAATATAAAACTGGAGAAGTGCAAGCATGCATCCATCTGCAAGTGAATTGCATGCTTTCTCCTCGTAAGGAGTTGCGTACGGAAAAACATGTGCAATGCACATGCCATGTCAGCATTCAATATAATAAGGGTTTGATAGGTTTTTCTAGGGTTTTGTGGGATAAAATAGGATTTTGATGGAAAGATGGAATTTTTAGGACAAAGGTAGGATTTTTATGGCTAAAAGAGTGGAATTGGGGAATTGGCTAAAAGATAATTTGGCCTCTTTTGAGAGGAGAACCGCTCTCTCAAGCTTCAATTCGAGAGGAAGCCAAACTCTCCCACTAATCGAAGTGATCTAGCCTTATTCTTAATCAATTCTTCACCAAATTCAATATAAACATCTTCTAGTCTCCTCCACTTTATTTATAATAAAACTCCTAATGAGCCGTCGCCCCTAAATTACCAAAATATCCATGACCTAGGTTTTCAACCCAACTTACAGATCTGCCTCTGGACCCTCAAAATTACAGTTTTGCTCATGTACCTTAAAATACAGATTTGATATTGGTTGCTGCGTTGCTCCTTGACTCTTCTTTTACTGCCTCCGCTTGCATGTGATCGTTTCATTACTCCGCCCACAAAAATCCACCTTGTTCTAAAGGTGAACTTTCGAACAAAAGCGCTGGATTGCCATCAGTACTGTTAAAGCCTTCGAAGCCTCCATTGCCATCGTCGATGCCCCCAAAGTGACCATAGTCCGTCCAAAGTCCTTGCATGTCGTCGTGTCAAACATCTTGTTGTATGGATCTGGTCGGATCTGGCCGGATCGTACACGGATCGGCCAGATCTAGCAAGATCCGACCGGATCCGTGACCAAAACGGTCTCGCCACCTCAAAGCCATTGTTCAGTTGGATTTTCTCTTCAAAGGAGACAACTTTTACATTGCCCTTATCCAAAGGCTTCACCTTTTGCCTCTGATCGTCGTGCAGGTCGTCGTTCGATTGTTGATCTTCTACAAAGTTGACAACTTCTCATTCTCCTAGTCCAAAGGCATCGTCTTTTGTCCTAGATCTGTGTAGGAGTCACCGTTGTTGACCAAATCTGCTTATGGATCGCCTTTCGGATGGATTTCCTCCTCAAAAAGACGATTTTTCCTTTGATCTCGTCCAAAGGCCGAATTTTGCTCCAGATTTGCACCGTTGACTTCGTTATTCTCGGTAGTCTCATTCTCAGGTGAAGGGCTGTTTATCTTCTCCCACATCTGCTTTATAAGAGTTTCATCGACGATCTCATCCTGACTTCAAACGACGACCAGCTTTCCTCCAACCTTTGGTAAACTTTCTCTTTTACTTTAGATCTCCTCCAACGTGTCAACTTTTCTCACCGCCACCGGATCAAACAGCTCTGATACCAATTTGATAGGAATTTCTAAGGTTTTGGATGGTAAAGACCAGAATTTTATAGTATAAAGTGGAATACAAGGGGTAAGTTGATTTCTTTCAAAAGGAAACCAAACTCTCCCACTAATCTAAGAGATACCCTATTTTCAATTATTTCTCCTCCAAATTCAACATATTTTCCCTTCTAATCTTCTTCCTTCATTTATAATAAAACTCCTAATAAGCCTTGCAGCTTGCATGCGATCGTATCATTACTCTGTTCTTGATCGAAGATTGCGCATATTGTTTTGTCGTCATCTTCCTTCAGCTTTGGTTTCTCTAGCTCTCCTTTCTTCACTAGGTTCTAAAGTCGTCTTTAACAAGAATTTCATTACGATTGCACTCGAGCAACAATCATTTCCTTCATAGACATGATCCTTTCCTTCATTGCTTTATGTTGCACCTTTAGGGTCAGAAATTTGCCTTCCAAAGCTTTCACCTTTCTGCCATCAGATCTAGGATACCAATTTGATAAGATTTTTAAGGCTAAAAGGGTGGCTTTAGGAGAAAGGAAATATTTTTATTGATAATTAGACGGAAATAAAAAGATAGATGGTCTATTTCGAGAGGAGGACCACTCTCCCCAGCTTCAATTCGAGAGGAAGCCGAACTCTCCCAGTTATCTAATATATCTACCCCTATTCCCAATCAATTCTTCTCCAAATTCCACATATTCCATATTCTAATCTTCTTTTCTTATTTATAATAAAACTCCTAATGAGTCGTCGTCCCCTAAATTACTTAATACCCGTGACCTGAGGTTTTCACCCTAAATTACAGATCTGTCAAGATAATTTGGCCTCTTTCGAGAGGACCGCTCTTCCAAGCTTCAATTCGAGAGGAAGCCGAACTCTACCACTAATCTAAGGGATCTAGCCATATTCTTAATCAATTCTTCACTAAATTCAATATAAAAGTCTTCTAGCCACCACCCCTAAATTAACAAATACCAATGGCCTAGGGTTTTCTACCTAAATTACAAATCTGTCCCTGGACCCATAAATTATGGTTTTGTGATGCGGACTAGGGTTGATTTGGTGTAATTTGGGAATTTTTATTGAATTGGAAATATGGTTACAATGGATAGATAGCCAATTTTGGGAGAGTTGGCCCCTCTCCTAGCTTTTGCTAAGGAAAAGCCTAAAACTCTCTTCTAGATCTCCTCGGAGAACTCTAGGAAATATCAAAAGACGGCTACAATACCCTAACCCTAGCCCACGCCATCACTTATATAATGTTTAGGCGTGGTGCGTACAGCAAAAATAACAAAACTAATTGTGGCTAAAGAAACTTCCCCAAATCGTTGGTGCGCATAGCAATTACTCCTTCGGCCTCCTACGCCTCCTCTTATACGTGATAATCGTATCACTACTCCCCCAGGAGTTTCACCTTGTCCTCAAGGTGAAAACCAGGAAACTGCTGCAAAATCTGATCGTAAGGCTCCCAAGTCGCCTCACACTCTGGTAGTCCCGACCAATGAATCAATACCTCCTTCGCCCCAGAAGCTCTCGACCGTACGCCTGTAACCTCCTCAGGCTCCAATAAAACCTTCATGTCCATGGTAAGGGTCGGTAGTAGTGTAAAGGATGCTGCATGATCTCCGATCGCTCGGCGTAACTGTGAGACGTTAAAAACGGGATGGATACGCGTAGAAGGGGGTAACCTCAATCGATATGCCTCCTTGCCAATCTTGGCATCTATCTCGTAAGGCCCATAGTACCTCGCTGCTAGCTTCTCGTTGCGCCGCTGAGCCATCGAGTGCTGTCGGTAAGGTGGGAGCTTCAGATAAACCCGCTCTCCCACTGTAAACTCCACATCCCTGCGATGTGCATTCGCCTTTCCCTTCATGATTTGTTGGGCTCGTAACAAACGACGCTTCAGCTCCTCCAGAACCCGGTCACGCTCCTCCAACTGCTGCTCCACTCCTGACATGGGTGTGGCTCCTCTGCTGTAGTGGACCAAGTGGGATGGATCCCTGCCATAAACAAATCCGAAACGGTGTCATCTTCGCAGCCGAGTGGTACGAGGTGTTGTACCAGTACTTAGCCCACATCAGCCACCCGGCCCACTTCCTGGGCGTCTCTGAAGCAAAACATCGCAGGTAGGTCTCAACACTCCGATTTACTACCTCAGTCTGCCAGTCTGTCTGCGGGTGGTAAGCGGTACTCCATCGAAGCGTGGTACCCTGTATCCGAAACATCTCTCTCCAAAAGGTGATCAGAAACACCTTATCCCTGGCCGACACGATAGAACGGGGATATCAATACAACCGGACCACCTCCATCAAAAATGCAACTGCCACCGATGCTGCGGTAAACGGATGGCGAAGTGGAATAAAGTGGCTGTATTTGCTGAGGTGGTCAACCACAACAAATATCGTAGTGTAGCCCTCTGAACGTGGTAACCCCTCCACGAAGTCCATCGAGATGTCCTCCCACACCCTTTCTGGTAAATCCAAGGGATGTAAGAGGCCAGCCGGTGATGTTGCCTGATACTTGTGATGCTGGCACACGTCACACTTCGAGACTAACTGCGCGACATCCTTCCTCATACCTGGCCAATAGAGCTCTCGAGCCATCCGCTGATATGTCTGATATCCCCGAGTGACCCCCCATGGCACTGCTGTGGAACTCCTGAAAAAGTATGGGGATGTGTGCAGACGTACAGGGAATCACCAGCCTCCCCTTGTACAGAAGTGTCCTCCCCTCCATGACATAACCCGGAAAGTTTCCTTATCCCTGGGGGATGGCCTCTCTGATCCGCCGCAGCCCATCGTCCGCCTCGATCTTTGCACGTAAGGCGTCGCACCCCAGCATCGCCGGGATAGAAACAGCTACTACATGTACTCCCTCATCTCATCGTGAAAGTGCATCTGCTGCCTTGTCCGAACCGAGTTTGTAGTGAATCTCGAATTTGTAACCGCTCAGCTTGGATAACCACCTCTGATGCTCTTGGCCACCATGCGCTGCTCCAGTAGGTACTTCAGACTTCTCTGGTCTGTCCGTACTACGAACTCTCTCCCAAAGAGGTATGGCCGTCACTTCTGTATTGACAGCACTATAGCCATCAATTCTCTCTCATATACGGACTTTAGTCTGGTCCTGGCTGATAAGACCTGACTGAAGTAGGCAATCGGCCCCTCCCCCAACCCAAAGCCCGAAACGTCAGGCTCCACCATGAACTGCTTCTCGAAATCCGGGAGTGCTAGCACTGGCACTGTCGTCATCGCCTCCTTGAAGGCCTGGAATGCCCCCGTCGCCTCCTCCCCCAGCAGAAACTGTCCTTCTTCAATTGTTCGGTAAGGGGCCACGCCAGAGTACCGTATCCCTTCACAAACATCCAATAATAGCCCGTGAGCCCCAGGAATCTCCATAGAGCTCGTATGGTTCTCGGCGCAGCCAATCCAACATAGCTGCAATCTTCGACCGATCGGCCGCCACTCCCTCCGCTGAGACGATGTGACCACTCCCTCCGCTGAGACGATGTGACCAAGGTACTCCACTTGTGCCTGTCCGAACAGGCACTTCAGCCGGTTGGCCTGTAGCTGGTGGTCCTCCAGCTCTCGCAATACGATCTCCAAATGATCATGTAGTGATCCATTGTATACTAAAATGTCATCGAAGAAGACTAAGACGAACCTCCGAAGATAAGGCCGAAAGACCGTATTCATCAACGACTGGAAGGTGGTGGGGGCGTTTGTCAGCCCAAAAGGCATGACAAGGAACTCGTGGTGGCCTTCGTGAGTCCTGAAGGCCGTCTTCTGCACATCCTCCTTCCTCATACGAATCTGGTGATATCCAGACTTCAGGTCGATCTTCGAGAAGACCATTGCTCCGTGTAGCTCATCCAGCAGTTTGTCGATCACAGGGATAGGAAACTTGTCTGGCACAGTTTCCTTATTTAGAGCTCGGTAATTGACACAGAACCTCCAACTGCAGTCTTTCTTCTTTACCAGCAGCACTGGACTAGAAAAAGGGCTCGCACACTAGGCCGTGTGACCCCCGTCTGCAGCATCTCTTGAACCAGTTTCTCGATCTCGTCCTTCTGCACATGTGGATATCGGTACGGGCCCACCCTAATGAGCGACACCCCCTCCTTAAGCACAATAACGTGCTCATGGTCCCTCGTCAGTGGCAGACCGCTGGGTGGCTGGAACACCCCCTCAAACCCCTGCAACAGCTGCTCTACTTCCCGTGGTACTGCTGTTGCACCTTCGGTCCCGTCAGGAACCAACCCATGCAGCTCGATCAAGAATCCACCTTCCTCCGCCTGAAGTGTCTTTGCCATAGTCTTGTAAGACACCGACGAACAACACAAACTTGGGTCGCCCAGCAGTACTACCTTCCTTCTGTCTACCTGAAACTCCATCTGCAGCAGCTTCCAGTTAAACTTCGTCTCTCCCAGCGACTGCAACCACTGCATCCCCAGAATCAGGTCGACGTTGTCCAAGGTCAAGGGCAAGAAATCTCCAGTGACCAGCACCCCTTGTATGGACACCGTCAAATCCAGACAGCTGCCTCTACTCTGCTGCACTACACCGGTCCCCAGCATGACCCCGAAGCCCTCCGTCTTGGTAAGCTGGATCACATGTCCATCAATCACCCTCAAGGATACAAAGTTGTGGGTGACCCCATTGTCTATCAGGATCACCACATCCATGTCTCGTACTCTACCAGCCAGCTTCATAGTGTGAACTCGTGTAAGTCCCACTATGGAGCTGAGTGAGACCTCAGCTGCCTCAAAGAGCAGGGGCTTGCTGTCCTCCTCGTGCTCTGCCACCCCCTCTCCGGCCTGCTCCTCCAGCTCATTAGTGTACACCTCGTATACTTGCAAGGCCTGTTTGCGACACATGTGCCCCTGGGTAAACCTCTCATCGCACTTGAATCACAACCTCCTTGTCATGCGGTCCCGCATCTCAGCATCTGTCATCCTCTTGTAAGGCCCCTGGTCTCACATCTTCGGGTCATCCTCCACCTGCCGGTGCCCCTCCTGTGGCACCAGACTGCCCCCTTGGAACATTTTGTGGTCGGAGAAACTGCCCCCCAAACGCCCCTCTGGCGCGACGCTCATCTGCCAACCTGTCCTCGACTGTCTACGCCAGCTCCATCTGCTCCTCCAATCCATGCGGTCTGAGAGTGCGAAGCTCAGACCTAATGGTAGGCTTCAATACATCCATGAAAAGGCCCTTTAAGGACTCCGCAGGCATCCCGCGCACCCTACTAGTAAGTACCTCGTACTGCTTGATGTATTCGCGCACCGTCCCCACCTGCCTCAAGGCATGCAGCTGCTCGTAGGCTCCCCCGCCTGGGAATCTCTGAATCGGTGTAGTAACACCTCCTTGAACCCGTCCCAAGTCCTCAGAGGTCTCTGCTGGTCCTTCCATCGCCACCAATTCAGGGCATCTCCCTCCAAACAGAGTGCAACCGCCCACAACCTCTCCACCTCCGTCAGCCTGGCCATCTCAAAGTACATGTCCGCCTTGTAGATCCACCCCATGGCATCACTATCCTCGAATAAAGGCATCTTGAGTTTCCATATGCAGTCATCCGCACGTGGATCCCCTCTGTCGAAACGATCCAGCCGCTGTTGGCGATGGTGATCTCCAAATCTGGCCCCTCCATGACCCCACCGCCTATCCTCCCTCCTATCTCGCTCCTTCTCCTCCTCATACTCCTCATGGTAGCAAATAGGTTCCTCGTACTCCGGTTCATGTCTCTCAGCTCGTCGTCGCCTTTCTGGAGCCACATCATTGTCATCGGGGTACTCCAGATCTCGCGCACCCCCGCACGCCCCTCTCGGCCCTCGAAATCCCCCCTGCGATAAGCGGGGGTCCTCGGAGTCCGTGTGTCCCGCCAGTGGCCCGCGGGTGCCTGGCGGGCCCGCCGACCATCGGGGACCCCCTGCGGGGGTCGCCCGCCTCCAGTGCCCCCATGGGGGGCCCTCCGGCCTTCGACGGCCCCCTGGGGGGTCGCCCGCCACCTTCGACCCCCCTGCGGGGTCGCGCCAACTCGACGGCCCCCTGGGGGTCGCCCGCCACCTACGGCCCCCTGCGGGGTCGTCGACTGTCGGCAGCCCTTACGTAGGCCGCCAGGGGGTCGACAGCCCCCTGGCGCCCCTCTAGGGCTACCGCGCGCTCTCTCCGACATCACCGTGTCCGTTGCTCCTCCTCGGAGCTCTCCCCTAGGGTTTCGGAGAGATCCTCTTGCAAGTCATCGTCGTCGAGATCCAATTTTGGATCTATTTCTTCCAAGATCACCCCCTCTTGATCATCGTCGCCTTCTCTTTCACTTGCAGATCTATTGGTGATTCAGATCTGAGGTTGCTCTTCCTTTGATTGCGAGATCTGAGGCGCGGTTAGGTTTTAAGCCATAAAATGGGCGAGCATCTCCTTCATTTGTTCCAAGTTGTTGTCGAGCTTCGCCTCCAAGCCGCCTATGTTTGTTTCCATGCCACCGATGTTCATTTCCACGCCGTCGATCTTCGTTTCCACGCCGTCGATCTTCGCTTTGATCTCCGACATCTCCTTCCTTTCAACGACCTCTGCATCTAGCCTTTCTTCCAACGATTTTGCCGTAGATGATCTTGTTGATGCCATTGGATCAAAACTCTAATACCAAATTGATACGGACTATGGTTGATTTGGTGGAATTTGGGGATTTTTATTGAATTGGAAATAGGGTTACAAGGGATAGATAACCAATTTTAGGAGAGTTGGCCTTTCTCCTAGCTTTTGCTGATGGAAAAGCCTAAAACTCTCTTCTAGATCTCCTCGGAGAACTCTAGGAAATGTCAAAAGACGGCTACAATAATCGATATCCTAACCCTAGCCTACGCACTCACTTATAAAATGTTTAGGCGTGGTGCGTACAGCAAAAATAACAAAACTAATTGTGGCTAAAGAAACTTTCCCAAATCGTCGGTGCGCATAGCAATTACTCTTTAGGCCTCCTACGCATCCTCTCGTACGTGATAATCTTATCATTTTGTTCAGGTGCTTATAAATTACAGATCTGCCACTGGTTGCTGACGCTGCTCCTTAACTCCTTTTTTGCCGTTGACGCCGCCACCACTCCTTAACTCCTTTTTTGTCGTTGCCGCCGTCGCTTGCATTCAATCGTACCACAGTACTTACTATCTCCATGTGTAATGGCCCATATTTCTATATAAATTTTTGCTACTGTCCTTTAATATTCCCCCCTTACTCCTCTATTTTCTTATTGTTGTTATTTTTTTAATCAGCTCACATCTCTTTCTTAATCAATTCATTTCTTTTTGAATGGGCCAAGAGACTTAGCCACAAGAGCCCATTCCCAATTCTTTCCTTCCCTCTTTCTTTCTTCCTTTAAAATAACCTCATTTAAGCCCAGGTTCGGTCTACAACCCTTTATTTATGTATAGGTTTCTTTCTCTTGTGTGGACCTAAAAGCCCATAGTCCTTCAAGTGAAAATGAAACTCAAAAAGGCCCAGTCCAAAATTTCAGGTCTCTTTTCTTTGAAATAAAACCTACAAAGCCCATTTCCCCTTCACTCTCCCCTTCACTCTAAAGAAGGGCTTTGTTTTCCAGCCGCCCCTCAAACACTCCATCGAGGACAAATGCAGCATCACCATCCGATTCGAAATCGAAGCCACCGACTCTCTCTTCCTCTTATTTCGGAAACCCTAACAGATGAGCCCCGCATCTCGCGCCTGTTATTTGAAAGCCTAACAGGGTTTTCCGAAATGCCGCCGCCCCTTCCTCTTGTCCGAGGCAAACCCTAGCTGCCCCAATCAATTTCGCTCCGAAGAATTCGGGATTTAGATTTGATTCTCTTCTCCATTTATATCCGATTGTTTCTAGGGTTTATGAAAACGGAAAATCCTCAATATTCCTCTAAATTTCTGAGCTTTGATCTGGGATATTTCTCAGTTCCTTCGTGATTGGATTTCTGGTCTTTTTGATCACTCTGGGTTCTTCGATTGAGGTAGATTGCTTCTTCTCCTAGTTTACAGTTCATGTTTTCTGATTTAATTCCTGAAATTATTACGAACCCGAATTTTGTGGTGATTTAGGATGTGATGATTCATTTTACACTTTGAGAAATCTGCTTCATATGCAACGAAAGCCGGCACTTTCACTGCTGCACTCTGTCTTCCTTAACTTCCTTGGTTTTGGTTTCGTTCTGGTCGGCCGCCAGGAGTTTTGGTCCCTCTCTTCGCCATGGCTCTTCTCGCAGGTAAGGCCCTCAGTTTGTTGTCGTTTGGACTTTGGTCCCATGCTGAACACGTGGGCTTAAACTGACGTTGGTTTTATCTTTTGGGCATGACTCTACTATTAGTTTTCAGTTCCCACTGTTGTTATATGTTTTGGGCCTTTCGGGGTTAACTGCTGCTATTTTCAGGCCATATTTCTGTTGTTTGCTTCTGAGGCACATCGTTACTTCCAATTTCTGGGCATGTTATTGTGATCATGGGCTGGTTTAACTTGTGTTGTTGGGCCTCAGAACTTGTTGTTCCTACAGCTAGATTAGTGTCAAAACCTCCTCTGGCTGGTAGACCATGTTTCGTATAAATCTGATCACGTCGCTCTTTAAAACAATATTTTGTTTATGAATCTAAAGCCTTTTGTTTATGTTTGTAAGCAATTGTTTCATATTTCTTTATTGAACTTTAATTTATTTGTTATGCAAATATTTGTCTTTAGAACATGAGCATTTATTGAGAACTCGAGCAACAATTGACATTGACAAATCAACCCAACTTGAATGATATTACACCTAGCTCATTGTTTAAGAGATGTGATTGTGATTATAGACAAAGTATTCGTTTTACCACTCTCCTGATGGAAGTGGGGCATATTATCAATTTTCCTCCTCCTTTTATGAAAAGAGTGGTTTTTAATGCAATTTTCCTCTTTCGTCTGAAATGAGGGTTTCAATATTCAATTGTCCGATATACATACTAATAGCGGGGTTACAGAAATGTGTTAATGAACATCACTCCCTTAGACATGAGTCACAACCGAGAATTGTTAGCTAACTTTAACCAATCCTTTAAGACATTTCATAACTCAGTAGATCATTTCTCTTGTTTAGAGATAGTGTACCGTTTTCGTTGTATATAAATTGCTAGCTTGGTTTAAATGTAATCTACTTTCTAACTCTGTTGTTTATCTTCTCCTCAGGTTTAGTAGGGGATTTTACAGTTTTTGTTTGTGCATCAAGTTTCTAAGACTCACCATACAGGTATTACTTTAATTTCGTGTATTAATTTCTGCTTAGTACTATTCTGTTTTCACTGGTATCCAGCCGGACCTGCAAAATAATTGTAATTTGTAATGGCCCCTGAACCGAGTCGTTGCAAGTGGTGGCCCATGTAGGTCCGCGCTGACCTCATCGTGAGCAGTATAGGTCAAGTAGAATAACCTTAAATCATACCCGTACTTATTTGCGGAATTTTGATTATCAGAATGACGAAGGCGTACAACCGTCGCGAACGTCCTACGGCGAACAACTCCATCGCCAATAACGAAAACGTGACGATGAATGTAAACAACAGAAGTGGATCTGGCACCGTCAACGACAATGTCGACATCAACGCCGACAACAATCTCCACGAGAACGTCGGCAATAGCAATGACAATAACTACAACATCGATGATCAGCTTAACGATTACGTAAACGACAAGAACGCCAACAACATCCCAACCTCAACAGTCCTGGCAACAATGGCGATGGCCGTAATCATCACGGCAACAATGGAGATGATGGCAACAACATTGAATAGCCTGCACCGACGATCCAGATATCAAAGCAGAACTTACAAGAAATGAGCAGAGCGTTGCAGCGGGAGCCTGAGCGTAGACATGAAGGAGGAATGCGAGATTCAGATCACTGCGTCCACCAATTTTCAAAGGAATGGAGGGACCTCTTGCATCAGAAGAATGGCTACGTCGCACATCTGCCATGCTAAGAGCGGCACGGGCCGCACCAGATTCATGGGTGGACATGGCAAAGCTACAGTTAGTTAAAGACGACATCTCATGGTGGGATTCGGAGGAAGATCGCTTGACTCAGCCAGTTTCATGAAGCACCTTTCAGGAGAAATTTAATGCTTTGTTTTTCTCTCTAGAGGCGAAGAGGGCACTGCAGGCTCAATTCATGAACCTGAAGTAAGGTTCCAAGAATGTGGAGCAGTACAACGCCGAATTTTCCAGACTCAGCAAATTCGCGAAGAACGTGGTGACCGATCTGTGGGATGGAGCTCAACGTTTTCAAGAAGGTCTGGATATGAAGATTCAGAAACAACTAGTGGGACAGAAGCTGAAGACCGACACCGATGTACTCTCTGCAGCTCGAGACTATGAATACGTGCAACAGAAGGAAGAGCTAGAACGACAGATGACTGCCCCTCCAACTCAACCAGAATCATACGCAGCTAGAGAAGAACAGAACTGACGCCCTCCATCAAATACTCGACCCAGAGAACAAAAGAAGACCGCTTTACAGACGTCGCAAACCACAAAATTCAAGAAGAACGGGACTCCAACGAATACTCAACGATCCGTGGTGTGCCACTGCTGTCAACGACCTGGGCACGTGAAGGACTGTCGTCGCTACAACAAGTTGTGCCTGATTTGCGGCGCGTCCGAGCACTCTATTGCAGACTGTCCTAAAATGGAGAACACACCCGCTACTGTTACTCAGCAAGATCAACGTCCACCATCCCAACCTCAGAGGCACCAGGCGTATATCTTATCAGCGTCAGGGACGGATGCTCCTTCCTCATAGAAGGCATTATCAGTTATCTTAGGATTGGCTTTACTATTGCATTTTGTTATTAGTATTTGTACTATTGCATTTTGTTATCTTTGATATGTATTTTGGAAATTCCGAGGACGGAATTTATTTTTAAGGGTGAGGATGTAATGGCCCATATTTCTATATAAATTTTTGCTACTGTCCTTTAATATTCCCCCCTACTCCTTTATTTTCTTATTGTTATTTTTTAATCAGCTTACATCTCTTTCTTAATCAATTCCTTTCTTTTTGAATGGGCCAAGAGACTTAGCCACAAGAGCCCATTCCCAATTCTTTCATTCCCTCTTTCTTTCTTCCTTTAAAATACTTCATTTAAGCCCAGGTTCGGTCTACAACCCTTAATTTATATATAGGTTTCTTTCTCTTGTGTGGACCCAAAAGCCCATAGTCCTTCAAGTTAAAATGAAACTCAAAAAGGCCCAGTCCAATATTTCAGGTCTCTTTTCTTTGAAATAAAACCTACAGAGCCCATTTCCCCTTCACTCTGAAGAAGGGCTTTGTTTTCCAGCCGCCCCTCAAACACTCCATCGAGGACGAACGCAGCATCACCATCCGATTCGAAATCGAAGCCACCGACTCTCTCTTCCTCTTATTTCGGGAACCCTAACAGTTCAGCCCCGCCTCTCGCGCCTGTGATTCGAAAGCCTAACATGGTCTTCTGAAATGCCGCCGCCCCTTCCTCTCGTCCGAGGCAAACCCTAGCTGCCCCAATCAATTTCGCTCCGAAGAATTCGGGATTTAGATTTGATTCTCTTCTCCATTTATATCCGATTGTTTCTAGGGTTTATGAAAACGGAAAATCCTCTCTATTTCTCTAAATTTCTGAGCTTTGATCTGGGATATTTCTCAGTTCCTTCGTGATTGGATTTCTGGTCTTTTTGATCACTCTGGGTTCTTCGATTGAGGTAGATTGCTTCTTCTCCTAGTTTACAGTTCATGTTTTCTGATTTAATTCCTGAAATTATTACGAACCCGAATTTTGTGGTGATTTAGGACGTGATGATTCATTTTACACTTTGAGAAATCTGATTCCTATGCAACGAAAGCCGGCACTTTCATTGCTGCACTATGTCTTCCTTAACTTCCTTGGTTTTGGTTTCGTTCTGGTCGGCCGTCAGGAGTTTTGGTCCCTCTCTTCGCCATGGCTCTTCTCGCGGGCAAGGCCCTCAGTTTGTTGTCGTTTGGACTTTGGTCCCATGCTGAACCCGTGGGCTTAAACTGACGTTGGTTTTATCTTTTGGGCATGACTCTACTATTAGTTTTCAGTTCCCACTGCTGTTATATGTTTTGGGCCTTTCGGGGTTAACTGCTGCTATTTTCAGGCCATATTTCTGTTGTTTGCTTCTAAGGCACGTCGTTACTTCCAATTTGTGGGCATGTTATTGTGATCATGGCTTGGTTTAACTTGTGTTGTTGGGCCTCAGAACTTGTTGTTGTTCCTACAGCTAGATTAGTGTCAAAACCTCCTCTGGCTGGTAGACCTTGTGTCGTATGAATCTGATCACATCGCTCTTTAAAACAATATTTTGTTTATGAATCTAAAGCTTTTTGTTTATGTTTGTAAGCAATTGTTTCAGATTTCTTTATTGAACTTTAATTTATTTGTTATGCAAATATTTGTCTTTTAGAACATGAGCATTTATTGAGAACTCGAGCAACAATTGACATTGACAAATCAACCCAACTTGAATGATATTACACCTAGCTCATTGTTTAGGGGATGTGATTGTGAGTATAGACAAAGTATTCGTTTTACCACTCTCCTGATGGAAGTGTGGCATATTATCAATTTTCCTCCTCCTTTTATGGAACGAGGGGTTTTTAATGCAATTTTCCTCTTTCGTCTGAAATGAATATTTCAATGTTCAATTGTCCGATATATACACTAATAGCGGGGTTACAGAAATGTGTTAATGAACATCACTCCCTTGGACATGAGTCACAACCGAGAATTGTTAGCTAACTTTAACCAGTCCTTTAAGACATTTCATAACTCAGTAGATCATTTTTCTTGTTTAGAGATAGTGTACCGTTTTCGTTGTATTTAAACTGTTAGCTTGGTTTAGATGTAATCTACTTTCTAACTATGTTGTTTATCTTCTCCTTAGGTTTAGTAGGGGATTTTACAGTTTTTGTTTGTGCATCAAGTTTCCAAGACTGATCGTACAGGTATGACTTTAATTTCGTGTATTAATTTCTGCTTAGTCCTATTCTGTTTTCACGGGTACCCAGCAGGACCTGCAAAATAATTGCAATTTGTGATGGCCCCCAAAACCGGGTCGTTACACCATGTCATACCAAAAGCCAACAGGATGTTTGGTTGGATGAAGTAAAATGAAGGTGAGTCATTCCCTTTTGCAAATGGAATCCATCATCCTAGTAAATAGAAGAGTGAACAAAAAATAAAAAATGGTTCTATGAAAGACCATATGGGAAAGCGTTAGATGAGAAATGGTTTAACATTAGCACTCAAATTTCTAATATATTGTACAACTTTTATTTCTTTTTCTTTTATCTTAATTTATCCCATTTATTGCTTTGGCCTGACCTTCCAACTTTCTTACCGAACATTTTTCAAAGGAAATTATTTTGGAAATTCATGCCTTCTCTCTTCCAGGATGAAAATCATTGGCATGCTTTCAAAAGCTGCTTTAGTCAAAACTAACAAGGTTGATGGACATGTTTAGATGCAATTCCATCTCCACTTCCATCCAGCCAGCCAAACAACTCCCAAATGTCATCGTATTTTCCTATACAGATGGTACTTGCAATGAGTTAGTTGCTGGTAGAAATAAAGAACAGATGCTTGTTATTATCTGAGTAGAAAGTATGTTAGAAGTAAAACATACATTTAACCAATTTGATCATGATTGTCCTTTGTCCATGAAAGAATTAACGGGATAGTTGTCCACAATATCAATAACTCTGAAACATCTCCTTGCAAGTGTCGCTAGCGAGAATGGCTGCCCTCACTTATCCAACACCTATCAATGTGGACAGCTAGGCGGATGCATATTCTCCCTAATGTAAGTGTGTTCAGGATTTGATAAAGATTTAGCTTGGAAGCATTTAATTCGACGCAATCTATATCTTAGTTCAAATTTTTAAGTCCACGCCAATGTCCCGAAAAAATCAATATATTCAAAAGAGCATTCATCCATTTTCCAACTTCTCCAAACTCCATCCCTTGAGCCCTAAACTACCTCACTCCAGTATAGAGATGGATTTGCAACTAATGCACCCCAGCAACACTAAGGAAACCTAGACAATTATAAGTAGATTTTGAAAGCAAAGATTTCACTCCATTAATGTCACACTTGCCATCTATACATGCATATGGAAAAGTTCTCCGTTGACTTCATCCCATTGGTTTTGATAGAATCAGTGCAGCAGGAAAAGAGTTCTTTGAGAAGAGAAGACTCTTCATCTTCTGCAGGTTTATTGGTTTGTGAGATCCACATGGAACATATCATTCACGAATTTGCAGAGGAAATCAGAACATCCCTTGTACAGATTTTGTACACAAGTCTTGTTTACTTTTAAGCCAGGTTTAAAATCTCGGCTAATATCAATATATCGCTCATTTCATACTGAAATGCAAGCGCGCTGATATGATCCTATTTTAAACTGAACTATAATTGATATAACTAATAACTAACAAGTGCTTCAAGTTTTGAGTTACCAAATTTTGAAATTCTATTTTATTTCATATAATGTTTGAAAACATCTCATTTAACTATCAAATTCAAGGTGTGAAATGTTGGCCATTGATCAAGTGGGTTGAAAAAAGAGAAGACAATATTCTGGATAATAAAGACAATTTATGAATCGAGAAAGCACTTGTTTAAGATGAATATTTGCATGCAACTAGCTAATTAACTGATATGTGAAGTCTGATGATTTCGACTCATGCCATTTGATACTTTGGATACAACAAATACCAATACTATAAAGTATAAACTACCATCCAATAATGAGACCAACTCAGAGATTTTAAACTTTGCTTTTGATATAATTTGTTCTATGTTCAATTTTGTTAAGATCATTTTACAACTACATTATATTGGATGAATTTATTGCAGCAGGCTATTAGCATGTAAATATGACCAAAGAATGTAAAAGTTAGACTAGATCAGTTACTTTGATGAAATTATGAATGCGCATATGGTCTGCTAGATGGAAACAATTTTTTCGCTATAATAATTTTCCTGATTTGTCCTCTTTCTCCTCATTTTCCTGTTTCTTTCTACTTTTTTTATATTTAATTTTTGGACAGCCACTAGCCTGGCCATTAGCCTCTTACTCTGCAATAAATGTATAATCTGCTTCTTTAAATAGTCATATCCCTCCATTTATGTAATCAAGTAGCAAAGAATAGTACCACCGGCTCAAAATGAAGTGGTTGCATAGAGGATTTGTTAGGAATCAAGATGTAAACGCTCCTAATAGCTTTGCATTTATGAACTCTTTTGGGCTACTAATATTCAAGGACCTCATAGCTTATAGTGTTTGATGTTGGTCTCCTATTGCTTCATTGAAAAGACGCTCGAAAGTTGTCAAGTACTTATGTTATTCAATCTTTGGATATCCTACTTCACAGCTTCTACGGTTGTACCATAGTTAAATATGGGGATTAAGTAATATATATGTGTGATGTTACCTACATCCTTCCCTTTCCTTCTCGATAGTTCTTGGTAACATGTTCCCCTTTCTATTTGTAATGCATTCTCTACTAGTCATGTATCATTCGTTATCATTATCATGACACTTGATAATAACTAAGGTAGTATGTGGTTTGTGACAGCCAAAGCTAACATGGTGATAGGAACTAGAAAAAATACAATTTATATTGCTCAAAACTAAAAATAATAGAAGATAAATTGATTGCAATTATAGAGGTAATCGCTCTCCCAAGACGCCGATTAAAAAGAACGACCACTCTCCCGAAAAACGAGGGATAATCTCACCTCTTTGAATATTCTCTCAAAATCAGCATAATAAATTCCTCAGACCCTCCCACCCTCCCACCTATAAATAGAGTTCAGAAATAAGCAAAAATACAGAAAACCCCAAAAATCTCTAAAAATCCAAAAATTTCCAGAACGCCCCTAATGTGTCCAAAACGCAGAAAAAGTGCATATCTATCATTACTCCGTCCCCAAAACCCCACTGTGTCCTTAAGGTGGTGCATGAAATTGGTGAGCCATCCGTTCCAAGTAGGTTACATGCCTCTTCCCAGGTCAAAAGGAAAATTTCGGTCTCCACCGCCTTCAACGACGTCCAGAAGAAAGACACTGTAGTCGTCAATCACATCTCAATGTCCTCCTTGTCCAAAATAGAAATGCTGATGCTTGGAAGGACGTCCAACTGAAAACCAAAAGCTTTGAAGCCATGTAAGAGTGTCGATAGGATAAAACAGGCCCTGTAAGGCTGTGAAAAGGTGCCACGTGCCGTGCAGGCCTGTCTGCATGCCGAGCAGGGCATGCAGGCCTATCAGCAGGCTACAACGAGCCTGCAGTCCTGCCTGTAGGTCTGGTTGCCCTCCCCGTACCCCAGCAAGCCCCTGAGGAGGGTCGACAAGCCCATCGCTTCTTTCCATGCATCGATCATCGTCGTCTGGATGCAGATCCGTGTCAAAATCGTCGTCTTTTCTTCTTTCTAATCCAAAGTTGACGGCTTTTGCCGAAAGTTAGGGTTTTTTGTCGGCGTCGTCCCCTTTCACCGCGAGGCGCGCGAGTTTTTGCATGATTTGCGCTATGATTTCTCCATGTTTCTCTTGAGCTTGTAACACCTTCGCTAGGATTTCGCACGCTTCGCTAGGATTTGCTTCACGCTCTCTAGTTTGACATTGAATTTCTCCTCCAAAACGTCAATTTTGTCTTTAGATCTCGTCACCATCGACATGGATTTTGATGCTCTGATACCAATTTGATAGGAATTAGAAAAGATACGATTTTTATTGCTTAAAACTGAAAATAATAGAAGATAAATTGGTTACAATTATAGAAGTAATCGCTCTCCCAAGACGCCGATTAAAGAGGACGGCCGCACTCGCCCGAAGAACAATGAATAATCCCACATCTCTTTGAATATTCTCTCAAAATCAGCATAATAAATCCCTCAGCCCCTCCCACCTATAAACAGAGTTTAGAAATAGGCAAAATTACATAAAACCCCAAAAAGTCTGAAAATTCCCAAAATATCTCTAAAAATCCGAAAATTCCCAAAACACCCCTAATGTGTCCAAAACGCAAAAAAATTGCAAATCTATCACATGGTCTTAGATAACTTAGAGCATAACTGACAGTCAAAGGGATATGTTAGACATTCTTAACTTCTAATTTTTATTTTTAGTTAGGCCACATTGGTGGAATAGATTGCACACAACATTTCTTTGAACCTAGTTTGTCAAGATCTAAGCATTCTATCTTATTTTTGTAAACTAGTTTTACCAATATAATAGATATAGCTTGACAGAGATCGATGGACCTCCAATTTTGCTTAATACTAATTCTGAAATCTCGTGTTTGATTGACTGACACTCAACATTTTTATAATAGTTAATAATAAAATTTCTTCTGCTTGAATCCAGCTTTCTGAAAGCATACATGCACTCGCTTATGTAATATAGCCAATACCAGTGAAACCCAATTCTAGCAGCATTGGCTTCTTAACGATAACTTATGCAAAATGTTACTTAAATATATACTCTCACAGACAGGCATGCCTGAAGGAATTGCAAGATCGTAACCTGATTTGATGGAGTCAGAAAGTTACTTTAGTTGAAGGATCCTTTCGTTTATGAAATAACATGAAAATTATGCAAATCAAAAAGATGTTTACATCCTAACTTTTGATTCACTATTTAACTTCAAAAGTTTCGATACATGACAACAAAAAATTATGCAGCGTGTTTAGCACACACAGGTGGTATAACAGACACAAGCACACATTTGGTCATGTTCTCAGTTCTGGATTGCATATATTATTGTATATCTTCTCATAATTGGGGTCAAAATAAGACAGTTTCTCATTTCTACAAATCATAAGATGTCACACTGTTACCATATAGAAGATCCTTCACCCGCAGATCGTTCAAGCAGAATCGAACCAACCAGGATGGTAAAACAGTTTCCAAGCTCAAGAATCATTTCAGGCTTTGATAAACCAAGCATCCGTGTAAACCTTTCTGGGTTTACTAAATTTTTCTTTTTACCAGAGTTTTATTTCCATTATTTCAACAATCAATCCCAAACACATAATTAATGTTATCAAGTTGTTGATGTGTCCATATTTTACATATATTTATTGCATCATTGCATGTCATATTCACCTCCAAAATCAATATTTTCATACATTATCGCACTTATAACGCCATATTCGAGTTTTGTATAGCTTTATGGATTTTCAGAAATTTTAAAGCGAATTGGAGTTATTTTGGGACATGTACACATCCGGTATGTCGGGGACGTCATTGGCAAGGCTCCATGAGAGTTCGTCAAGGCAAGAAAGAAGATTGGAGGAGAGGAAAGCGAGAGATGGACACTTCATCTTCAGTTTCCCAGAAGACTCGACCAAGTAGCAACAGCTACTCGACCGAGCTAACACGTAGAATTCGCAAGGAAACGACCATGCCCCACTCGACCGAGCATACAGCCAGCTCGACCCGAGCTGTATCAAACAGATCGACTATTTTGGGTCATTCTCCAAGGCACTGTAGCTCGACCGAGCAGTTCACCTACTCGACCCGAGTCGTCACCAGACAGAACAGTGTTTTGGAGAAGCTTCAGACCTACTGTAGCTCGACCGAGTGGATGAGCTACTCGACCGAGTAGCCCGTATCAGCCAGAGCAGAAGCGGCAGCAAGCGGCAGCATTATATCAGCTCGACCGAGCAGGCGCTGCTACTCGACCGAGCAGGATGACGCGACCAGTCAAGTTGATGGGCCCAAGTGCCCAGATTTTCTGAGATTTTGTGGGGTCCATACCCCTTGAATATAAGTACAATTTTTACCCTATTTGCAGGGAGACTAGGCTTTTAGTATTTTCATTAGTTTTTATTAGAGTTTTTAGATCTAGAGAATTTGTGTGATGTCGCTAATGTGTAGAGATTAAAGCTTAGATTTTATTGATCTTTATTGCGTGGAATCTTTATATTCTTAATTCTCTTTGGTTTGCTATTGCTCTACGACGCGTTGGTATGACTCTCTAAATTTTCTATTGTTTTTGATGTTTTCTATTGCCGAGATGAATTCCTTTGCATCCATTAAATATTTTATTACTTTTGCTATGATGCTTGAGTAGTTCTATCAAGGGCTAATGGATTAGCCCTAAGATAGTAGGATTTAGATGTAAAGTTAGGATTTTTAGGTTGCGTTGGTATAAAAGGGACGTGTTTTGGTCGATCTAGCCAAATTTGTAGGAGATCTCGTACTGAGATCGTGACCACGATCGGTGGAAGGGATTAGCTTAAGGAGTATTTTATGGATTTAATTAGGGAGTTAGTGAGTTCAATTAGGGCATGTGCCGCCTATCACGAGAGCGGGGCGATCACACGTGTCTTGACGGGATCCACCAACATCCTATATTACTAATTGACGGCTACCATAATTGCGTCAATAAGAGTCACCAAAATGCATTGAATCTCTAATCCACGAGAGTGGCGTGAGTTGAGATCATTCTATCCACGAGAGTGGCATGAACATTATCGATTCTTAATGCACGGATCGTGTGTGCCTATCGTAAAAGCGGTGTATAGTATGTGATACGTTGATTCATTGCGCTTAGAGAAATGAGTTCTACATCTTAGATACGACAATCCCTAATAGAGCCAATGCAACGTAAGAGTTCTAGCCTAGCATCGACATCCGACAATCTTAATAGTGAGTCCTAATGTCCTAGTCTTTTATTATTGATTACAGTCTTCCAACAAACAATCTTTTGAAACGGACTGCTAGTTTTATTCTAAGATCTAGAAATCAACCAAGACAATAACGTCACTTACCTCCATTTGGGATCGATATCTTTTATACTATTACTTTACACCGTACGCTTACGTTAAGTATCGAAAATTCGCACTTGGGATACATCTGGCCATCGGCATTCGTGACTTTGCTAGGCGGGTTTTAAGTGTTGGTTTCAGGAGCATCAGTTGTCCGTCTTTTTTTTTGAAAAGTTAAGCAAAAGACAGGGAAATGCACAACTCACCGAGTTCATGAAGCAATTCATACTTCGTCGAGGGGTCCTCCCTCGTGAGACTATCCGGCACCGAGCTCACCGACGCCTTCCTCCTCGCGTGCTCCTGCCTCTGATGCTGCCTTCCCTCGTCTGCGCTCGCTCTCATGCTCTCCACCGCCTCTCTCATGAACGACGACCCGAACCCCCCGCTCTCCGTCCTCCTCACAAAAGTCCCCGACACCGACTCCTCCTCCTCCTGCTCCATTGGCCTCGATTTGACAGTCGATTTCACCACGAACGTCGAGTAAACATCGTCCATATCCGATCGGCTCCTAGGACTAGACCGCCTCAGATCCTGGAACGGAGACCGGAGGGTCCGGCGAGCCGAAGGCGAGGGCCTGCCCTTGTCCTTGTCCTTCTTGACGATGAAGGTGCCGGAGAAATCGGCGTCGCCGTCGTCTGAATCTTCGTCGTCGATTGCAGCGCCGAAGTCCTTAGGGAGGCGCTGGAGGAGGGGAGGGAGGGAGGAGGAGTCATCATCCTCGTCGTAGGATTCGGGTTGCGAATCTTCGGGATCGTCCTGATCGGATCCGTCGCCACCGTCGCCATGGATGACGACGGTTGAGTAGATGTCGGCCTTCTTGCCGCCGCGGTTGCTTCGAGAGGATGAAGGGGAGGAGCGAGAAAAATCCATGAGAGAGACAGAGAGAGCAAAGGGCCGATGGAAGAGTCGGCCGGGTCTACATACAAAAATGGGTCCGGCCCGAAACAACAGCTTATCTCCAGCTGGGTCAGTTGGAGTTCTGGGCTTGTACACAGGCTCATAAATGAAACCTAATTATTTGAGGTTGCAGATGAAATTGAAATACATACTCGGGAGTCGGATCATAAATTTCCAATAGGAACACAAGTTCTAACTACTTGAAGGGTATGGGTAGAGGGTCAATCCGGGTCAAGTAGGATCCGGGTTAACCCGATCCGATCCGGATAAAATCCGGGTCGGATTAGGGTTGACCCCTATCCAGGTCGGGTCAAATCTGACCCGACCCGAACTCGAACCCACCCGACCCGTTTGCCACCCCTAACCATCTGTGTGTATCATTAATAATTTTGTTTTTAAAAAATATTAGGACTGTTGTAAATGGAAATACCAGTCGGTTAGGATTGCTGGTATCTTAGAGATACGCCCATATCTATATATCCTATCTTTCTACTCTTCTTTTCTGCCTATAAATAAAGGGTTGTGGGTTCCTCCCCCAGTAGTTGATTCATAACACGTTATCAGCACGAGCCTCTAAAATTTTTCCACAAAATTTTTCGATCATTGCGAAGGCCAAGGGAGACGGGAGATCCACGCGCGCGGTGCAAGGCTTCCTCAATCGAGCGTCGTCATCTGCGTAGGCTTCGTTCAACCGTCGCTATATCCGGAGGACGGATATAGAGGTAAAAATCGCTTAAAACGATGTTTTTATCATACGTATGATTGATCTACTCATAGATCTCGCAAGATCGATATGGGGACTTGCTAAATCGCCTAAAACGACGAATTTTTCATCCCAAAAATCAAATTTTTAGGGTTTTTCATGTGTAAACCCTACCCCATGCCCGCCGGCGGCCTAGCCGCCGGCCATCTTCCCCGCCCCACGTCCATGGCCGCACCCCCTACAGGGGGGCGGCCGGTGCCCTGCCTGTAGTGACCCTGTGCTATGAGGAATAAACACTAGAGGGATGGTGAATAGTGTTTTATAGAATTATAGGGAATTTACGCCAAATAAAACCCTAATTAACCAACAATTGCGGAATGAAAGAAGTGATCAACAACACAACGAATAATGCAATGCTAACATGCAATCTACCCTGGTTCGGTGCCACCCAAGTCTCTCCGACTTGTTCTCGGTGCCCTAATCCAGCAACACCCGGATCCTCTCCGGATACTCTAGCAAACCGCTAGAGATTTCCTTTAGCCCACTTGCGGAAACCCCACAAGTGCAATCGACCTACAATCGATGTCCGTGTATCCCACAACCCGGGAACACGCAAAGTACCTTAATCCCACAACCTGGGATTAAGCACACTCTCACAAACCGAGAGCAAAACGAAATCTTGACTCCCACAACTTGGGGTCAAGCCAATCCTCTCACCACCGTGAGTATACAACAAATATAAGTATAAAGAATGAAATATAAAACTTCTTACCACAAAATCCTATGCATTGAGAAATACTTACCAATATAGGGCAAGAATGGATTTTGAGGAAGATGAGATCACCAAACCCTAGCTCCACCAAGATGAGCAGCAATAGATGGCTAGGGAGAAGTTGGTGACTTGGATTCAAGCTCTTAGCTTGAGTAGCTCACAAAGAATGTGAATCTCTATTGAGGAATTGGGGCTCAAAGAGTAAGAGAGAGATTCTTGTGAGATGAGAGAGTTTAGAAATAAGAATGAATGGCTCTTCTCTTGGGTGTGAAAATGTCTCTAATTTCAGCCTTGGATTATAGGTTTGAAGCACTCAAACTTATATAGAGAAGAGAGAAAACGGTCACAAAAATCGTGGCATTAAATGCCCCAACGGCTCTATTTTGAAGCAGTTAATCGGTCTAAGAAGGATCACTGACCGATTAGTTTTGCAACTAGTCGGTCGGTGAACCTTCTTGGACCGACTAGAAGGAAGACAGCGAAGATAGAGAATTGCTGAAGAAGAAGAACTAGTCGGTCTAAGAAGAAACATCAACCGACTAGATTGACATCTAGTCGGTCGGTGAGCCTTCTTGGACCGACTAAGAAGTTGACAGCAAAGATAGTGAAATCCAGAAGAAGAAGAACTAGTCGGTCAAAGAAAAAACATCAACCGACTAGTTTGACAACTAGTCGGTCGGTGAGACTTCTTAGACCGACTAAGAAGTCAACAGTAAAGAAGTCGAATTTCACTTAAGGAGAACTAGTCGGTCTGAGAAGGATTCACAACCGACTAGTTAGACAACTAGTCGGTCGGTGAGCCTTCTTGGACCGACTAAGAGGTCAACTAAAATCATTGAAATGATTAGGATAACTAGTCGGTCTGAGAAGAGTTTCCTATCGACTTGATCGTCATCTAGTCGGTCGGTGAACCTTATTGGACCGACTAATTGATCAACAGTGAATGGACTGAGATTAGCAATGATATCTAGTCGGTTCAAGAAGAATTTCCAACCGACTAGATCGTCATTTAGTCGGTTGGTTCTTCTACTTGAACCAACTAAGATGAATACGAAGACGAGATAAGAAGCGATAAGCTTTGGGAAACATTTTAATGGCTTATAAGGCAATCCTAGAGATTAGATATGATAGAAATGAATATTTCTAGGCAAGTACTAATCAAGTCTTAACATTCTACTAAACCGAAGCTAGAAGACATAAAAGTAAACACGACAAACCTTCTTCGAAGCTTCAACATGGAGAATCCGAATCCCTTGACTTCATTAATAACTCCTTGAGCTTCAACGAAGCTTCAGGCACACGATCACGCGCTTTAAGAAGTCTTGGGGCGTCGCTTGAGATGAACAAAGTACTTTGGCGACGATCTCCATAATCCTTATCTCCATTCATTTGTTGATGACATTGGCTTGAGGTTTGAGGTAGCCTTTGAGTTCTTCAAGCCAAAGCTTCACCTTTGTTGATCTACCAAGTCCTCCACTTGAATCAACATGTGTAGTCACTTTTGATCTTCTTGAATCTAATTGGTGACTTTATAGCTAACTGCAAACACATGAGTTAATCACAATGATTTGTGTTTGATCATCATCAAAATCAAGGTGGAGAGTCCAATACTCAACACTGCCGCCGCTCCCCCTTGCAAGGGGCGGCACCCGCCGCCGCTCCCCCCTGCAGGGGGGGCGGCCCCGCCTCGCGGCCGCTCTGCAGGGAGGGCGACGCCCGCCTCGTGGCCGCTTCCCCCTGCTGGGGGCGCCCCCCAACCACCCACGAGCGGTGGTCATGGGGCGACAGTAGCTAACCCTAGTCGCCTCCTTTAACAATACTGGGCCTGAAGCCCAGATTCAAAAAAAAATTTGATGCCTTGTGGGCCTGGAGCCCGCAAGCAAACTACGGGCCTCAGGCCCGCATGCTTTGTTTCAACAAAAAAAAAATTGATGCCTTGCGAGCCTGAGGCCCGCAGGCTTTGTTTCAAAAAAAAATTTGATGCCTTACGGGCCTGAAGCCCGCAAGCAAACTGCGGGCCTCAGGCCCGCATGCTTTGTTTCAAAAAAATATTTGATGCCTTACGGGCCTGAAGCCCGCAAGCAAACTGCGGGCCTCAGGCCTGTAGGCTTTGTTTCAAAAAAAATAAAATTTTGATGCCTTACGGGCCTGAAGCCCACAAGCAAACTGCGAGCCTCAGGCCCGCAGGCTTTGTTTCAAAAAAACGAGGGAAGGCTAAAAATAAACCTTAAAAGGCTTTTTGGGCTAAAAATTAATTTTAAATGGCATTTGTGGGCCTAAAAATTCGTTAAAAATCATGATAAATTATGAGGCTATAAGGGGACTTTTGGGGATAACTTGGGGATACATTTAATAAGGAAAAACTTCTTCGTTTTACAAAACACATGTTTAATTTTTGGGCTCTTTTCCAATTCTTTGGACAACCCCAAATCTTAACAACCCTTGCATTAAATGATTTCTTCTGTAAAATCATATATACATGCTTTGCATCACGGGCTTATTATGTCGATAATTTATGTGTGGTTGTGCATTATATTTAAACTTAATAATTAGGAAGATCCTACGACCGCTCTACAATTAGTCAGCTAACCTAACGGTGTATGACGTTGCCCAGTAGTCCAATAATTATTAAGTAATTAAATTGTTTATCCATCTATGCGAATATTAAATGCATGTGATGCATGTGATGAAAATGTCTGATGAAAATGTCTGATGAAAATGTTTGATGAGCACAAATTTTCTGCATGGATGGCTAATTGTGGTTTTTCGATCGGCTGTTTAAGTCCCACATTTTATTTTCCTGCACTTTTCTTTTACTTTTGAGAGAAATTGCTGTGAGGAAATTTTGTAAATCTCCAAGACTGAAGACCATTTTCCATGGAGACGGAGGCCACAATTGAAGCTAAAGATCTTATATGGGACCCACGGAGGTTTCCAAAGTTGTACTTTCTTTTTTAAGCTTTCATTTGTGTAATATGGACTGTAATGGGACTTTGGACTATTATTTATGTGGGACTGGCCAATCCACGCAATTAGCCCTTCATATTGAAATTGCCTCCGCATGAAAATATTTATGTTTAAATTATTAATTCATGCATATTTGTGCTCTGCTAGATAAAATGGCTAAAATTGCAAGTGTCGATTTCGAAGTGATGGATGCATCAGGCATAAACTATCTTATTTTGGCAGCTCGATGTAAAGTTACATCTACGGACTAGTTTCCTTATTTCTGCTGTGACAAATAATGAAAATGCAAGCGATATAGAAAAGGCGCAAGTCATTATATATATTCACCGCCATGTGGACAGACCCTAAAGGCTGAATACCTTACAGTCGAAGATCTACTTGAGCTATGGACTGCCCTTGAGGATAGGTATAAGCATCAGAAAGATGTTATACTCCCAAAGGCACGATATGAGGGGGAGAACATGAGACTGCAGGACTTTAAGTCCATTGTTGAGTACAACTCAGCACTTTTTAGCATCACCTCACGCCTGAAGTTGTGTGGTGAAAAAGTCTCAGAAGATCGCATACTGGAAAAGACGTATACGTCCTTCCATGAAAAAGATGTGATACTAATGCAGCAATACCGTGAACGCAAGTTCACCAAGTATTCTGAGCTGTTGTCATGTCTACTCATGGCTGAACAAAACAAAGAGCTTCTTCTCGCCACTCACAACATGCGCCCCCTGGCACTGCCCCCCAGAAGCTCATAATGCCTCTTCTTCTCGAAAGAAGATAGACAACAAACGAAAAGAAAGACTACATAAAGGGGGACAGAACAAAAGGGCTAGGGGCCAAGTCCAGCAACAAAGAAATAAAAGTAAGCGGGAGTTCACCTGGCGCAGAAATGACAAAAATAGAGATGATGCACCCCCACCCAAGAGGGAATGGGAAGACCAGTGTCATTGATGTGGGATGAAAGGCCACTGGTCCAGAGTGTGCTGAACTCCGCAGCATCTCCAGGATTTGTATAAAGAAAACACGAAAAAAGCTGAAACAAACCTGATGACCTCTGATGCTCCAGTCAAGTTTACAGCTGACGACTTCGAACATGATGACCTGCTTGATTAGCCTTTTATTTTTATCTTAGCAAACTGTTTAGAACATTTCATGTTATGACAGATTTCATATTATATGATTTGATTTTGAATGAAAATATTTTCTCTGAAAATGTGCATATATAATTCATCTCTTAAATAGATGAACTGCTCTCATGACTGATTAGTAGACAATAAACACATATGATCTTTCAATACAAAGCCCAACAACATGGCCATATTGAAGATCCAATGATCGCAACATTGTTGCCCCCCAAATGACACAGACACAAAAAAAGAATGCGGTAATCTCTCCGAATTCCAAAAGAAACTTTCTAAGTTTTAAGGACATCCGTTTCAATGGATTCCATTTGGAAACAGCAAATGTAAATAAAAAACAAATTATTGTATGTAACGTCTCAAGAAAAAGGATTAAAATCCATACTTAAACGTTTTGAGAGCCTTACAGGCCTCAACCATACAAAGATTCGGAGAAAGGAAGCGAAATTAAACGGAGCACCTGAAGTGCCCGACATCAGCCAAGTTTTTACTCTGGCAAGCTAGACTTGGCCACCCTGGATCAGCGACAATGCATCGCATCTTATCCTATGGGTATGACTTGAAGAACCAGAAGATTCTTCAGAAGGGATAATTCCCTCGCATCCCTTACTATAAGGTAAAACTAATTACAAGGTCATCTATATGAAAAGTTGAAAAAGAATCTCTAAGCTTCCTCAAAAAGAATATAAGGAGATAGATGTGGATAAAATCCACCCCCTAGTGGGCTATTTCAGTACTTCATTGTACTGATAAATGCATCCTCAGAATATTCGTATGTGTGTCTACTACAGACCCGCAACTTAGCTTTTCCAAAGCTATTGGCACAAATATAAAAATGTTGTGGGCACATTTCCCAGACAACAAAATATAGAAAATAAGTCTGGTTAATGTTGGGAAATATACCTCCCGGTCATTTCAAGAATACTGCCAAGCAATGAGAATAGAAAATGAACATACAGTGCCGCATGTTCATACCCAAAATGGGTCGACAGAGTCACTGATAAGTAGACTCCACTGGATTGAACGTCCATTTAATCCCGATTGCCGATGGATGCATGGGGACATGCAAATTCTGCATGTTGCATCGTAAATAAAAGACCCTCTGGAGATCAGAGTCTCCAATGCAACTTGCATATGGAATGTCACCGAACATTTCTCATCTGAGAATCTTCGGACGTGCAGTTTAAATCCTCATTGCACCACCACAGAGGACCAAAACGGTCCTCAACGTCACCTAGGTATCCGTGTAGGGTTTGACTCATCCTCACTTATAAGATCCTAGAACCCCAAACGGGGGACGCATTTAATGCACATCTTGAAGACTATGATTTCGATGAGACGAGTTTCTCCAAAATAGGCCCAGATACTGGAAAACCTGACGCGAAGCAAATTATAACGTGGGATACAAAAATCTTGACCCACTATGATTCGGTAACAAAACAAATGTGATGATGCGATCCTGAAGATCCTCCACAGGACAATGTTCACCACTTACCGAACTCATTTACTGACAACCAGAAGATTGTCAGATCACACATCCCTGCTGCAAAAACTCCCGCTAGGATTGACATCCTCGAGGATGGATGCAATCCACCAGCAGCAGAAGTGGATAATCCTCAATAGCAAAGAGGCAGACCACCATGTTCCAAGGACAGAAACTCCTGGAGACCTTAAGACAATACTACCACAGGACAATGAGCTCATGTCCACACCCTCACCCTTCCGGGAATCCACTGCAGAGGAATTGCCAGGAAAAAGTGAAATTGAAAGTAAATGGTGTACGTACTGGGGATGTGTTGGACAGGTAGAACATAAATTGTCGACAATGTATTCACGTATCATATTGCCATATACATCGCAAAAGCGACGATGTTTATAAATTATCGTTCCATACTCTGTTGCTAAAAGACAAACGTAGAGATTGGCCAAATGTGGAACGTGGCAATAAAAGATGAGCTGGACTCACTTATGAACCGTGAAATGTTCGGACCTGAAGTCCAGACACCAAAAGGTGTCAAACATGTGGATAAAATAAAGTATTGCACACATAAGAAAAAAATAAATACAAAATCGTATGCTATAAGGTACAACCTATAACCCAAGGAAAATTTCGCTGAAACTACGGATCGAACAAATTAAAATGAGCATGTCTCATAAATGATGCATCAGTCTCCCTAAGTTATCAAAAGCGAATACCTTACGATTTGGCAAATGAAAATTTTGGATATGCTGTTATTAGATGTTGTGACGGCATACCTTCGTGGATATCTTGGTAAAGATAATTTCTACATTTCCTTAAATGCCTGAATAGACTTCGGGACGTCTATTCTATTGAAGAAAAACAATAAGTATAATAAATAATGTACAACCAAGAGAATCATTTGACAAATCAATGATTCCTACTGAGGGTTGTCTTTGCATCTAAGCAAAGAACATGATTAGAGATCATAATTGTAAACAACTAAAATCTCATCGGATCTCCTGAAGAGAAAACCGAAACATCTGTTCAACCCTGACTATTAAACATGAAATGAAAGACCTAGGCAAATATAAGGTCATGGCTCATAGAATCCTGTTACATACGCCCAGACGTGCGTTGGAGAAATTAAAAGGACCATTGTCATCGAAAGTACACCTATGGGAGTATACTTAATGGATGTACAAAAAGAACCCTTCTGATCGCTGGAAGTGGGGGAGGATATAACTGGTCCTAAAGTCCCTTATCTAAGTGCAATCAGGCACTCCTGGCTAACTGCACGCGTCCCGATATAGTAGTTACAGTAAACTCATTAGCCAGAGATAGTTGGCACTTAAAAAAGGCCATTAGACCGGAGTTAAGCCTTCTGCGCTTCCTCAAAGGGTCGAAAGATTTGGACTTACAATATGAAGTAGCATCCTCCAATGTTTATGCAAATGCAGGTTACAGGTCCGGTCCCTACACTGAGAAATCACAGAACGGGTACCCACAGTGGGATGGCCATCTACTGCAGATCTGCAAAGCAACTTATGAAGGCAACATCATCCTATCATTCAGAGATCCTCACCATTCCAGAATCACATCAATTGTGTATTTGAGGGCGCCTGGTGGTACATCACATTCCAGTGACGACTAGGATAGAGGCTGGTATTGTGGAGCTGACCACATCAGAGGCGCGAAACTTAGAACACCTCTCCAGAGTTTCTGGATTCAGCATCTGCTCAATGGTGATAATATTTGTAATCTGTGTATATTTTCTGAATGTTGTAAATAGGAGTGATGAGATAAGCCTAAGAGATCTGAAAGCCTAAGAGCTTTTATAGATCAGGGGGAGTTGAGGGAATTTGTACTCTTTTCCCTTAGCTATGGTTTTTCCCACTAGGTTTTCCATAGCCAAAGGTTTTAACGATGCAAATCACATCAACTCTGGATCCTGAAAAATCCACCACTGTGTGACGCTCAGAATCCAGAAGTATTCATGAGCAGAGTCACTTGTACAAATCAGGGGTGTTAAAGAGCGCTTGAACTCTTTTTCCTTAACTATGATTTCTCCCACATGATTTTCCATAGCTAAAGGTTTTAACGAGTCAAACCTCACCAACTCAGGATCCTGAAGTGTCCACCCTATGTGAGACTCCTATTACGCTCAGAATCCCGAAGTATTCTTGAGCAGAGTCCACACCTATGGCTGGATAAGGGGAGTGTTGTGAATGGAAATACCAGAGTCGGTTAGGATTACGGGTATCTTAGAGATACGCCCATATATATGTATCATATCTTTCTACTCTCCTTTTCTGCATATAAATAAAGGGCGGGGGTTCCTCCCCCAGTAGTTGATTCATAACAAGGACTTAAATCTTAATTATTTTAATTATGGGGTTTTCTCATATTAGTCCCTTAAATTATGTGTAATTTGATATTAGTCCCTTAATTCTTCGTATTTTGAGTTTAATCCCTCAAATCTTAAGCCGTTAACCTAAATAGTCCCTCCATCCAATATTCTGTTAAATAGTTAGATTAATTAATGATTAATTAACTATTAGTGTTAATTAACACGTCAGCACTAATAGCCACGTCAGCGTTAACAGAGCTTTTTAACGCAAAATTAGAGTAGGTGACTATTTTGGTTATAGTTAATGATTTGAGGGATTAAACTCAAAATTCGAAGATTTAAGTGACTAATATCAAATTATGCAAGATTTAAGGGACTAATACGAGAAAAACCCTTTAATTATTTTCTTGAGTTTTCTCCTTTTGGGGTTTTCTATCTATTTCCTCTATTTCCATAAAATGATCTTCTCGATGGTCACTAGCTGGGCAAGCGGTAGCTGGGCAAGCGGCACAATGTGGAAGAAAATGAATGGGGTTGAAAAACAAGGTCAAGAATATCCATCTAAACCAAAAATAAAACTCTCTAACCCTGTACTCAATGAGTTTGTAGATTGCATGATCTAAAAGACACACTGTGGCACACATGAGATCGCTCTCCGCTAACCCATGCGAGTTATGATATTAACATCTCAAATGTGCAGTGCATAAGTACATGCATACATTAAATTTGAGTTACATATGGGTTTCTTTTTCAGACTTATTATTGATATTTTTTGTACCAAAATGACTCTATACAGACGAACTCTATACAACAAAGTCATTTCAAAAGAAATGACGTAGTTGATTAAGGGGACCATTAGATGCATGAAGTCTGTTGATGCGATGTAAATGATCTAACGAGATGAATTGTTCAACGATGTCCAAGGCAAGATACGTATGCCATTATCTGCTTACATAGATGGTGCCACTTTCTTGCTTGATGAATCATCGCATTGAATTAGCCTTTGGTTGGTAACTTGGCAAGTTGAATGAATTTGGTGCATTGAATAAAACTATCACCGGTTTCCATTACGTAACCAATGATCTCCCCCATTATAAAGTTAGGGGTGTTAAAAAACTAATTATTAGCTACCAACATGCGAGATTCAATTGGAATAAAACATCATATTGGCCTTGCATAAATTTAAAAGATGAGATGATGCTTCAAGCGGGTGGAACAACATATCTTAAATCCATGGAACTTATGTAATGGATGTAAAAATGCACATCAATTACACATTGGTCATCTAAGTGCAAAGTAGCAAGTGGCTGGCTGTTGTTGATCATTTAATTATGTATTCTCTTTATAACAACTATAAATTTTAATGGTAAAACTTATTGCCGCACATAAGATTTTAAAAGTTTGACAAGGTTTCAACTCAATAAAACTTGGGTTACCATAAATCTTAGGTCAGACGTTGTGTATTAGAAATAGTAGATACATGGTGTGATCCTAAAAGAAACATGAGATTCTAGTAAAATGAGACAGAAGCCATGTCAATGGTACCCCAAAACTAAAGGCAAGCAAGTTGATAGAAATAGTTGATGAGGGATGATAAGTGAAAGAATGGAAAGGGTATGGTTATACGTTACATTTGCGAAACCGAAGGCCATTTCGTGCGAAGAAGCCGTGTGTGAATTATCTTTTTCAAAATTGTTTGTTTGTATAAAAATTACTGTGTGTTTGTTAACAATGCACCTATTATGTGTGTTGTTGATTAAGGGTCAATGTGTTAAAATTTGGTGATTCAAGTCTTTCACTTCCCACACTCAGATCGCTCAGCCGAGATGTTTCAGACGCTCGACTGAGCTAGAGGCACAGATCGAAGGGCCTAACAGCACTACACTCCGCTCGACCGAGCACTCTACCGCTCGACCGAGCACTGTCTGCTCGATCGAGCAGTTTGAGCGCTCGACCGAGCTATATAAGCAGGGAGTTGGAGCTCTGCAGAGCAAAGCGCTCGGTTAGACGCTCGACCGAACGCCCCCTTTCATCCACCCAGCAGCTGCTGCATCGAAGCGGCCGCCCGGCCGAGCACAGAATTCGCTCGACCGAGCGGTGTGGGCCCAGACTTTTTAGTCGACGGTTCGGATGGCTTTTCAGCCTCGTTTTTGATACCCTATTTAATCTAAGGGTTGATTATATTTGCAAACAACCAATCCCTCTTTGAATATTATGAAAACAAATTGGCAAACGAAACAACGATAATACTCAACAAACTTACAGTAAGTGAGAAGAGAATTTACCCTGGTTCGGTTGTGAACAACTTACTACAACATTTCCAGACGATCTACTAATAATTAAGGTGAACACACGAGCTTACACCAACACCTTCGTCATCACACTCTTGTAAGTAATAACTTGGCAATTTCAAACCCCCACAAATCTCACAAAGAAAAAAAAGAGAGAAAGATAAACACTAGCATACCTAAGAATCAAAGGAACCCTCTTAGGTTATAGCTAATCTTCTTGATTTCTCTCTCTTCTAAACTCTCCAAAAGCCTCACATTTTTCTCTCCAGAAACAAATAGCAGACGCACTCTCAAGTTCTCTCTGCCAGAACGAATGGCAGCAGCTTTCCCTCTTCTTTTTGGCTCTCTGAAAATTTCAATGGCCTCACTTTTTAGCTCTCAGCTCGTTGGGAAAAAACAGCAAGGCTGTGCATCATTTAAAACACATCATTTAAAACACCCCAACAACCACAATAATGCACATGGCCCATCAAGGCTGTGCATGAAGACTTTGTAGCACACAAAATTAACATATGTCAATCACCATGACTTAGAATGATTTTTTGCTTACTCAACTTGAGCAGACAATATATATTGAGCACATACAAACTCATATGCACTGATCAACTGGTGAAGAAGCATAGACAGAAATTCCAAAGGAACCCTCATACGCATTTTTAAACAAAAAACAAGGACACATTGTTAGGAAAGAATTAGGCAAAAAAAGAATGGAAAATAGAGATCACACATGCAAACAAGAAAGACATACGTAGTACGGCTAAGATTCCATACGTTTAGACGTTTTCACCAAGCTAAAAAGCTACAAGTTATTCCCCATATAAATACATGGATTCCAGGTCAGATTCTTATTAGGCTTATTAGGCCAAACATAACAAAATCGTAACCAGACCTTATAACATGTTTGGCTTTTGAGGGCTCTATTCTCTAGCATCACAGCTCTATAAAGATACAACTTTGCAAAAGTCTCATTCAGTTCGGACCAGACTCCACAACAATCTCCCCACTTGGAGACTGGTCTTCAAAGGGATACTGTTCTTCTGCACAAACGCTTCAAATATTAGTAACCGCAAGCGCATAGTGTCATGTAGCACTATACGGGTTGCACACAGGTAGGCGTTCGTTGAGTACCGATTTTCTTTTATGTTCGAAAGCCACGCGATTGAATGGTGGTCGAGATGAGAAATAAAAGAAGAAATCATATAATAAAAGATATAGGGCTTGGGGTATCCCTGCCATTGAACTATGGTTAAGGTTGGATTAAAGGTTGATCGATTGTTGGTTTCATTAGGACTCGGGAGAGGTCATCTAACCTAAGGGCATTCTCCTATCCCCCACTCCCGTGATGCATGATATGATAGTCTCTTATGTTATCCCTACCCCTGCTCTCGCGATGCTATGATAGGACTACCCTAACCTATATCGATGTCGACTCTCGCCGATACATCAGTATACGTTAGGTGCATTAAGTCCGACGAATGTCTCCGATCTTCCTCCACGCCACTCTCGTGGTTGGGGATTTGGATCTACATTAGGAGGGCTCTAATCGACACCCGACTTTTGTCGGCCACACCGATAGAATGAGTCATTGTCGGGATCGAAAACCCTAGATTGGTCCCGACTCTCGCCGGTGGCCAATCTAATTTTCCATTAAGGATGAGACCGATTTACAATGACAATTGACATCCTAATATATCTCAATTCCTCAATTAGCCAATAATTAGCTCAACAATTTCATCCAACCCATAGCCCCAAATTCAATGGGGTTCAACCCATTGCCCTATATAAGAAACTACTCAGTACCCATTGTTAGAGATGCAATCAATATCAGAGATTCGATGAGTAAGGCCATGAATTCAATAATAAAGCTCAAATAATAACAATCCACAATTGGTAAGAGAAAGAGATTCTATTCTATTGCAACATTAACAATCTAATACAAAAATAATTAAATGAAACAACAAAAGAGCAGTGAAATAAAAGGGAGAAAAATCCTTACCAAACCCAAAAGGCTATCAAAATAGCAAGAAAAAAGGTCCTCTCTCGCATAGGAGTAGACATGTTTAAATACTCCTTGAAAAAGACCAAAAGACCCCCTAACTAATCCTGGCGGCGTCCTGTTTTGACCTAGATTCTCAATTCAACGCGACCGCGTCGAAAACGATGTGGTCGCATCGTCTGGATGCATGAGATATGGCTCCGATGGCTACAGCGAAGCGACCGCGTCGATAAGGACACAGCCGCATCGAATCCCGGTTCGACGTTTGGTCTTCGAAACGGTCGCATAATGCGACCATTTGGTACTCGGCTTCTTGGGAATACGCGGCCGCGTCGTATTCGTCATACGACCGCATCGACTGCAGAATCTTCATTCATTTTCTTCAGCGATGCGGCCGTTTGGATGAAGTTCACGCGGCCGCATGGAATTGATTGCTGGGCTGCTTGGTTGCTGAATGACGCAGCCGCTTGGGGTACCTTCACACGGCCGCGTGGAATTGAGTTGATCTTTGCTGGGTGTTATGACGATGCGGCCGTTTGTGTCACATTTTCTTCTTTCTCACCCTTTTGCACACTTTGAGCTCCCGCTTTCACTTCTTTTGTCTTTTTGCGTATTTTTCAATGCTTTATGGTCCTGATTTGATATGTATTTTCTGAAAAGCACAAAATGGGCCATAAAAGCAAATTGAAAATGAAAACGGTGAAAACGGTGAAAAACGGTGAATAAAGCAACGTAAAATGCGTATGAAAGAAGGGGTAAAAAGCATATACAAAAAACCATTCATCAGCTACCAACTCCTGCCAAATGATTCTTCCTTATAACTTAAGGTACTCCAGTATGGCAGCGCCTCCTCATCACTAACCATGGAGATCAGCTGAGGAGATACACAGCCTCAGCTTAGCAGTGGTGACAACCTTGGTTAACATATATGTTGGATTTTTTTTGATCCATGAATCCTCTTTAATGACACTATCACATCATCGATTAGCTCATGTACATGATAATATCTCAACAAAGTATACTTCGTTCTTCAACAAAACATTAAATTTTTGGTAAGTTGAATGTCACTTTGTCCGTCACTGAAAAAGCATCGTCGTTTGGTTTATTGCTGAACTCTTGTAGAAGATGCTTCAACCAATTCATCTCTTTACCAGCTTTTGAGATAACCATTTATTCTGTGTGTTGATGGTTGAGAGAGCAATACTTTTCTGAAGTTAAGACATCGAACTCGTATCAGTATCACCCAATGTAAAGACATACCCTGCATTACATTTTGGAGTATCCAAATTATCATCCAGATATACATTAGAAAATTCTTGTAATCTAATCCTAATCTTTTTGAAATGGAGTGCCATATTTGAATTGTCTTTTATATATCCTAAAAGTATCTTTTCTTCTTCCCGTTGTGCCCAATCAAGCGGAATCTTAGGATCGTTAGATGATTGGTAATGATAAACGAGCAACAAACACATCAGAACGCAATGCAGATTGTAATTTACGTCGTCGACCGGCTGAGGGAACACCCAACAGCTTTATTACAATGGGGGGAGAACAAAATACAAATATTCAACTTCACAACGAAGAAGCAGCACTTAAGATCTTTCTAAAAGCTCTCAATACAACCTCTCAAAGCTGGCTATCAATAATGACGGTTCGAAGCTCTCTTTTTTTGGACTCTCTCAAAAAAAACCTCTACCGAATGCCCCTTTTATAGCCTAAGTTATAGCCTAAGGCACAGTAGGTGTTCTAATAGAAGAGGAATTCCTATTTGACAAGAATTCTGACTCCAACTGAGTTCTAATCTAATCTTAACTCTACTTCGGATAGGATACTGCATCATAAGGTTGGTCCCTATGTGCTGTCGATTGCCCTGCTGAAGACCGAGCTGACGAAGTGTCGGGCCGAGCTATCCAAAGCTCAGATTCTAGAGTTGTCGAGTTATGAGCCGTCGATCCTCGACATGGGAATCCATGCCGGTAGAAGTTCATTTGCTCGGAATCCCCGTATTTGACGTGTGCAGAGCAAGATAGGCATGATTCAGAGCACAAGCGAGCTAGCCCTGAATAGGATAGCTCACATGCACATCGTCAATACTTCTTTAGCGTATCAATTCGAGCCAATTTTCACACTTCCCAATATTTTATTCCTATATTATACATGTATATGCTATCAACTCACACTACATGTGATCCGTTAGGCTTGGTATGGACCATAACATACATCAAGCTTACAAATACCGGTATACTTTGGACATGTATTGGTGCTTCTTGTCTATCTTTGATGACTGATTCTTAGATAGAATGAAATAGTTTCCTCATGAGTGCTTCTTGGCTTTGCATTTTGAAGATTGACCTTGCTCAACACATTCTTTTATACTTTTCTTAAGATAATTTTAGAATTCCCGTTTACTGTTTCACCTCGTTGATTTCCTTCATGTTAAAACTTGCAGCTAGCATATCATTAATATATAACAACAAAATAATACAACAATCATAACATTTCTTAATATAACAACAGTGATCCATCTCGCATCATGTGAAACCATTGCTACATATAAATTCATCGAATTTCTTGTACCATTACATGTGAACCTATTTCAAATCATATAGATTTTTCCTCAACTTTTATTATGATTTTCTTTGTCATGAATATGATAAACCTTCGGATTATGCCATGTAGATGTTATGTAAGAATGTAGATGTCCAATTTTAAACACATAATTTTCAGACCAGCTTGAGTCTCCACCTCAGCTTCCCACCTTTCAAATGTAGCATGCACATCAGATTTATTTTTGGAAAAAATAAACTCAGTCCTTTCTAGTGAAATCAGCAATGAATGTGATATAGTAGTATGATCCTCCAAGAAAATTCACTATGGCTGGGTACTACTTCATGGACTTGTCACCGAGATCCTTCCAAAACTTGCTTGTATTTGTCTTCTCCATAAAAGGGTACTTCTTCTTCTTCGTCAGATATAGTCGGATTGTACAACATACATTCCGATTCCGATTCTTTCACTCCAAATCAGACATGTCCGTCGGCTACTCGTCTAACGTGATATCTTGACCAAGTTGGTTCAAGACATCCAAGACTTCACATCTCCACATACTAAAGTTGATCTTTCCATCGGACTTCTCAATTTCGAACTTCATGTTAGGCACGATCTTTCGAGATGCTGGAGCATGCCCGCTAGAAGTTGACGCCTTTGAGGAAATGTCATCACCACCGCTACTCATTTTCGACTCCTATGTTGATCTCTAAAACTGATGAGCTCTGATACCAGTTTGTTGTGTGCAAGCGCAGAAACGTGGGATCATTGGATGATCGAGACGAGGACGAGCAACACACACAATAAGGGCACTATGAAAGATAATAATTAGGCCGTCGACCGGCCAAGGACACACTGTCACGCCCCGCTTCCCATTAGGCTTGAGAGCGAGGACGCGAACGGGCCTGCTTATGCAAGTCAGGAGGAGGTACTTTTGCTTTTCTTTCCCCCTTGACTTAACACAATAAGCGTCTGTGTGAAAACCGCAGGTTCTTGCTTGCATTACTTAAAAACAATGCAGAGTAAAAAACATTATTACAATCTCAAATGTCTCAACGGAATTATAACAAATGTAGAAAAGAAGAGTGTGTCTTATGACCCGTACAATAAGTGAAAAGAAGTGCAATGAAAGTTCTCTAGTTTGACAGTTCTTGGTCCACTGGTTCAGCTATCTCAACTAGTCCTCCTGGTGCTATTGCTCGGGATCTGACATACATCCAAAAACATGAATGTATGTGGTGGGCTCCGAAAGGTGCTTCTCTCAAGCGCAAGAGTCCGTTCAAGTAGTAAAATCTGGGAGTCCAGATGTCGAATCCTCGGGAGAATCTGTTGAAACCACAAGTCCAAATCAAATAGAGTAACTACGAATAAAATCTAAACACTTTAATAGTGATGGTGAAGGAATTGTTACGTGCGAACAACGAACTCTAATTTGTGAAAAATAGATATAAAAGGCATGTACATGTCGTGGGTTCATTAGGATCAGCGAATCGTAAGCTTTGGTTGATCAAATATAACACAACGAAACCTCCTTTTGGGAGCGAATCGTCGGAAGATGTCCTTTTGGGAGTTAACGCATCAATTCTAATAATATATCGCTAAAGTTGTAAACGTGCATATGAAGTATGAAGCTCTCTTTTGGAGAGATCAAATCTCACCCTTGTGGGGTGATCATCTACTAGAACAATTCTTTTGGAATATGAAAAAGCAGATTTAAGAGCGACGATTAAAACTTTAGCAAATATAGCGATTAAGCGCAATAATACAACCAACGAATACGATTCACATCACCTAATTACTCCATACCATGCACATAAAATATTTAGCTACGCATGGTGCAGAAATACACAAATTTCAGATTCAAATTCATAAGTTTATTAGCAAAATACGGAAGTTTAGAGGCAAAATACAGGCTAAAACACCCAAATACAAGCTAGAGTTGAAGAAAATATCACCAATTCTCTCTGAAAAGTCTTCAAAACTCTCTGGAAATTAGAAACTAGGCTCTGGAATTTTACAGAATTTTTGCAGAAGAAAATACGGCTCCTAAGTGCTCCAATACGCCAATTATACGCCCAAAAACCCTAGAATACGCTTAAATAATAAGATTGCGGGTTTATTGGGCTTAACGGGTTCAAACCCGCACAAAAACCGCACCCGAACGCATCTGGACCGCAGATCTAAAGCGGGGCAAATTCCGACCGTTCGATCGAGCGGGATTCGTCCTCGTCGCGCCACGTTTTCGCCAAAAAACGTGCGCAAGCCCGCTCCGCTTCGATCTCGCATGGGGTTTGATCTCGTTCGTCCGATCGACATCGGACCGTCCACATGCAGCCACGTCGCCCGCTTTCGCTGTGCATCGCTCCGCAGCTTCGGGGTAAACCGCGACCGTTGGATCGTGATCGTGGGGTTCGCGTTCGGCCGCGTCTTCACCCCGCTGAGCGTCGCTTCGGGCCGTTGGATGAAGCGCGGACGGAGGCGATGATGCCACGTCGCCCGCCAATTTCGACGACGAATACGCCAGCTCGGAGCGACGCTCAGCCGTTGGATTCGTGCCGAGACGAGCAGATGGACGCCACGTGTTGCGCCGTGATTCGTTCGGCGACCGTATAAACGTATTTCTTTGCGTATTTTTCCCATTAATTGGTATTCTGCATTCAAAAATACACAGTAATTAGCACAGATCTCAGAAAAATACAAATAAATAGTCGTTGGAATCGTGAGATCGAGACCAAGCTAGGAAAAATGTCAAAAGTGCATAAATACTCCATTAATTACTGTTTTGTGCTCAAATAGTGTGTTTTCTCTAATAAATAAATGTGTAGAAAATACGTATGTACTAGAGACCAATATAGAATCACATGAGCACAAAATAGGGCTAAATGGGGGATTAAATACGCAATATTGAACCCAAATCACACCCCCCAACTAGCGTTTTGCTAGTCTCTAGCAAAAAGAGCGATTAAAAATACGCCTAGATCACCTTATCGGATCTCAAATTACTCACCATCATACTACTACGACAAAAGAGATAACCAAACACTAATATCAATGTTTCAAGCTCATCAAGTAATGGTACTTGTGGGTTTTCAAAAATGAAAGTCAAGCATCTCAAATGGTTATAAAGTAGACTCAAATTCACTATCAATTACTTCATGGCTCATAGTACACAAAATCAATGGCCCACACCGTTCAATCAAATATTTTAACTTGGAGCGTAGATGTTTCATGCAAAGCAAGCATCAAAAATAGGATGGTATCAAGACATACACACGTCAATCTCTATTCATAGGGACTCACACCACATCTTGTGTTTTCTTTACGCTTTGGAAGTTCTCTTGCCTCGCTAATCATGCACACTTATTCTCTATTTTCTTTCGCTTTTTTCCATAGTTCCGCGTAACGCGCATCAAGCAACATTCGCGGAAAAGTATATAACTTGGATCGCTCCATCAAATAATTGAGGTTCCGGTCAATGGCTCCCAAATCAGACGATAATAGGGCATTAGGCCAAGAAGGGCCCCTCGGACTGTACTACTCGAGCCAACCAAGTTATTTCTTTAATAGCACATTTATTCATGTTTTTCTTCCTCATTCATCTCATTTTTTCTTCTTTTGTGTGTGCATAAACAACGTGGCAAGATAACTTCCTCTTATTTAATTTTTCACAAGAATGGGTATCCTAATCATTTCAAATGACGTGGTACGTTTTTCTACCCAGAATCACACCAAGCATGCAAATGGCAATGAATACGAGATAAAAAACAATGCTCCAGTTAATTTATGAATTATTGGTGCATGAACTTTGGTGTGTTCCAATGAAAGCATACCACTTGCTAATCCATAATTTCTAGATTCATTAAGTCATCAATTAATCTTGCCATTGAGATGTATAAAAAGAAATTCACCACAAGCACTCAAATTCATGTATAATGAGATTGAAATGTTGAACAATAGTGGTGGGGGAAAATAAATCACGAGTGTACGGTGGTGAATAAATAACGAGAAATTTCATCACATAGGGGTCATTTCTAGGCAAAGATAGACTTTGATGATATTTCTTAACTCAAAATTTTTTTTTTCAATGCAAAAAGGGAACTAAAAAAAATAAAATCCTAAAAGAAAAAGAAAATCATAAAAGAAAAAGGAAAAGAAAATAAAATAGAAATCCTAAAAGTTATTTCCCTCCCCCCAACTTAAAATAGACATTGTCATCAATGTTAGGAAGAGGGAATCATGGAAAGAACACACCTGATTAGTTCCCACCCGAAGGTGGGTCTGTGAGATCCATGGTGCTCGCTTCCTTGGTCCAAGGCTCGTGAAAATGTTTCAATCTCTGGCCATTCACCTTGAACTCGCTTCCATCTTTCTCATTTAGTAAGAGCACAGCGCCATGTGGGAAAACTTCTTTGACGACGAAAGGTCCATACCACCTAGAGCGAAGCTTCCCGGGAAAGATGTGTAGCCTAGAATTGTATAGAAGAACTTTTTGGCCTGGGGTGAACTCCCTCCTCAAGACCATCATGTCGTGGACGGATTTCATCCTCTCTTTTGATATTTTAGCGTTGTCGTACGCATTTCTCCTCAACTCCTCCAGCTCCAACAATTGTAACCTGCGAGAAGAAAAAGAGACATCCGTATCAAAATTCATTTTCTTTATAGCCCAATAAGATCTATGCTCTATCTCAACAGGTAAGTGACAAGACTTCCCAAATACAAGACGGTAAGGTGACATCCCCAAAATTGTTTTGTAGGCCGTCCTGTAGGCCCACAATGCTTCAGGTAAGCGCAAACTCCAATCTTTTCTTGATGGATTCACCGTTTTCTGCAAAATTCCTTTGATCTCTCTATTTGCTAACTCTGCTTGACCATTGGTTTGGGGGTGATACGGAGTAGAAACTTTATGTGTGACCCCAAACCTCTTCATCAACGTGGCGAACATGCGGTTGCAAAAATGAGACCCTCCATCACTGATCAAGGCCTTGGGCACTCCAAACCTAGAGAAAATGTTCTCTTTGAGGAACTTAAGCACAACGGAAGTGTCGTTCGACCTGCAAGGAATAGCTTCCACCCATTTAGAAACATAATCAATACAAACCAAAATATAGGCATATCCAAATGAAGGTGGGAAAGGTCCCATGAAGTCTATGCCCCAACAATCAAATATTTCAATTTCTAAAATGGGGTTTAAAGGCATCATGTTATGTTTAGTAATACCCCCTAATTGTTGGCATGCAGCACAAGTCTTGCAATAATGAAATGTGTCTTTAAACATAGATGGCCAATAAAAGCTACATTGCGAGATTTTTGCCTCAGTTTTGTTCGCTGAAAAGTGTCCACCACACACTCCATCATGGCAAAATTGTATCACACTGGTTATTTCATGATCAGGAATGCATCTCCTAACAATTTGGTCACTACAATATTTATATAAGTACGGATCATCAAAGAAGAAATATTTTACCTCGTACTTGAACCGTTTAAAGTCTTGAAGAGACCAAGTGTCAGGAGTCTTACCAGTTACCAGATAATTAACGATATCAGCATACCATGGAGAGGTGGAAATGCTAAAAAGATGCTCGTCAGGAAAGGAGTCCTTCAAAGGCACATCTGCTGAATCAAGGCCTACTGTCAATCGTGATAAATGGTCAGCTACTAGATTCTCCACGCCTTTCTTGTCCTTGATTGTGACATTGAACTCCTGCAACAATAAAATCCATCGTATCAATCGGGGCTTAGCATCTTTTTTAGACAATAAATATTTTAAAGCAGAGTGATCAGTATAAATCAAAATTGGTGATCCCAGAATATAGCTCCTGAATTTTTCCAACGCGAATACTACAGCAAGCAACTCCTTCTCTGTGGTCGTATAATTCCTCTGAGCGTCATTTAGTGTCTTGCTAGCGTAGTAAATCACTACTGGAACTTTGTCTTTTCTTTGGCCTAGGACTGCACCAACTGCGTAATTGCTTGCGTCACACATTATTTCAAATGGTAGGGACCAGTCTGGCACCTTGATTCGGGTTCAATATTACATATTTAACCCCCCACTTAGCCCTATTTTGTGCTCACATGATGCTAGATTTATCTCTAATTCATACGTATTTTCTACACATTTATTTATTAGAGAAAACACATTATTTGAGCACAAAACAGCATTTAACGACGTATTTCTGCACATTTTATATTTTTCATAGCTTGGTCTTGATCTCACGATTCCAACGACTATTTATTTGTATTTTTCTGAGATCTGTGCTAATTACTATGAATTTTTGAATGCAGAATACAAATTAATTGGAGAAATACGCAAAGAAATACGATTATACGGCCGCCAGCCAATCAGGAAGTGACACGTGGCAGCGATCCGACGTCTCCCGCTACATCGAACGGCTGCAATCAATCGTAGGCGTACGCAGCAGCGATCGTAGCGAAAGAATTCGTGACCGTTCGATCTAAGATCGACGGCCACGATCAGGCCCGCCCGACGCCGGATACAAACCGATCCTGGCCACACATCGAAGATCCAACGGCCGGGAGCATTGCTCATCGAAGCGGCGACGTGGCTCCATCCAGAGCGTTCGATCGAGATCGAACGGCGCTCGCTCACCCCGCTCGAACGAAGCAACATCGGAAATCTCTGGGCGACGTGGCATCTCCCGGTCCGTGCGATGAAGATCCAACAGACAGAATCACTCCCGCTTCGAATTCGAAATCGAGGGCCACGTGGCTGAACGCGGGCCGTCGAGATTCAATCCAACGACTACAGATGAAGCGGGCGCGGATCGAAGAAACGAAGCGGGTTTGCGCACGATTATTGAAGCACACGTGGCGAGGCGTGGTCCGATCCCGCTTGGATCAACGGCCCTCATTTGCTCCGATCTGGATCGACGGTTCGGATGCGTTCGGGCGCGATTTTTAAGCGGGTTTTGAACCCGATAGCTTTCAAAACCTGCAATGATTTATATATAAGGTATTTAGGGTTTTTTGAGCGTATTCAAGCAGATTGGGGGCGTATTTTGGGCGTATTGGAGGCTCTAGAAGCCGTATTTCCCCTCTGAAAAATTCTGTAAAATTCCAGAGGCTATTTTCTTATTTCCAGAGAGTTTTGATGTATTTTCAAGGATATTTGGTGATGAATTCTTAACTTAAACTCCTTATTTAGTGCTTTTTCTACCGTATTTTGCTATAATCTTGATGTATTTGGCTATGGAACTTGTTTATTCTGAAATTATGAGTAGCTAGAACTTATTTGCGCTTGGTACGGAGTAGTTAGGGGATATAATTCGTGTTTATTTGGTTGAAATTCCTTGTGCTAACTCGTTAAACGTCGCTAAAATTGTAATCTTTGTGCGTAAATCGACTTTTTTTAGATTCCAAAAGAATTAATTAAGTTGATGATCACCCCAAAAGGGCGAGCTTTGATCTCCCCAAAAGGGAGTTTCATACCGTAGTTTTGATCTCTCCAAAAGAGAGTTTCATATCGTATTATAGCTTTAGCGACGATCTTTTTGAATATTTTGCTTGAACCCCCAAAAGGGCATCTTCCGATGAGTTGCTCCCAAAAGGAGAATTCATTGAGTTATATTGGGTATTTTCCGGTGAATTGCTCCCAAAAGGAGAATTCATTGTGTTATACCTACCAACCAAATTAATACGAATCGTTGACCCTAGCGAACCCATACCATGTGCATACTTTTTATAGGTATTTTCCATACACGTATTTCTATGTTTATTTTGTTCACATCACCATCACCGTCACCATTGTTGAAGTGTTTAGTTTCTTTCCGATAGATTTCTATTTGATTTGAATTGTGGTTGCAACAGATTTCTTCTCGTGGATTCGACATCTGGACTCCCAGATTTTACTACTTGTACGGACTCTTACACTTGAGAGAGAGCACCTTTTCGGTCCCACCACACCTGCAAAATTGGAGCAGAAATCAGCAACTTCTTTAAAGTTTCAAAAGAAATTTGACACTCAGGTGTCCAAATAAAGTCCACATTTAAAGTAAGTAAGTTGCAAAGAGGGCGAGATATAGCGCTAAAATCTTTGATGAACCGCCTATAAAATCCTGCATGTCCCAAAAATGATCTGATGTCCTTCACTCATTTAGGACTTGGTAGCTTCTCAATTACTGCTACCTTGGCTCTGTCTACCTGTATACCATCTTTAGAAACCAGGTGACCTAGGACAAGTCCCTCTGTGGTCATAAAATGACACTTCTCCCAATTCAATAGGAGGTTCTTTTCAATGCACCTGTCGAGAACAAGAGCCAAGTTAGCTAAACAATCATGAAAAGAGCTACCATATACTGAAAAATCGTCCATAAATACCTCAACAATTTTCTCAACCATATCATCAAAAATACTGAGCATGCATCGCTGAAAAGTAGCTGGAGCATTACATAAACCAAACGGCATTCTTTTAAATGCAAAAGTACCAAAGGGGCAGGTAAAAGTGGTCTTTTCCTGATCCTCAGGTGCAATCTCAATCTGGTAATAACCTGAATAACCGTCTAGAAAGTAATAATATTCATGTCCAGCTACCCTCTCTAAAATTTGGTCAAGAAATGGAAGAGGGAAATGATCTTTTCTAGTTCTAGAATTCAACTTCCTATAGTCTATGCACATTCTCCAACCTGTGGTGGCTCTAACTGGGATAAGCTCATTATTCTCATTTTTAACCACGGTGAGGCCAGACTTTTTAGGAACAACATGTGTAGGGCTAACCCACTTGCTGTCAGAAATAGGATAAATAATGCATGCATCCAATAATTTTAAAACCTCGCCTTTCACCACTTCTTTTAATGTTGGATTTAACCTACGTTGCATTTCTCTAGTGGGTTTGGCGTCATCCTCTAAATAAATGTGATGCATGCATACAATAGGACTTATACCTTTTATGTCAGCAATGGACCAACCAATAGCACCTCTATGTTTCCTCAGCACATCAAGTAAAGAGCTTTCCTGTTCTAGAGTAAGTTTAGAAGATATTACCACAGGGAAGCTGTTTTCATCTCCAAGAAAAGCATACTTAAGGTAGTCAGGAAGTGGCTTTAACTCTGGCTTTGGATCCTCCACCTCAGATGAAATTTGAATTGATGCATTAGGTGGCAAAGCCTCGAACCTAGGCTCCCATACCGCATTGAGCTCCTTCACGTTCTCCTGCACAAAAGATATGTCATCAGAATCACCAATAAAAGTCTCAACAATAGAAGCATCATCACAAAATTCTGAACAAATATAATCATCCACCAACGAATCAATCATATGCACCCTCTCAATCTCATCATCCACATGTGGCAACTTGCAAGTATTAAAAATATTCAAGTGCAAAGTCATGTTGCCAAAAGTAATTTTCAGTTGACCATCCCTACAATTTATTAAAGCATTGCATGTCGCTAGGAATGGTCTACCTAGGATGATAGGAGTAGCATTGGCAGTTTGGGGTCCCTGGATGTCTAGAACTATAAAGTCCGCGGGGTAGTAAAATTTGTCCACCTGAACGAGGACATCCTCAATGCATCCCTTAGGAACTTTAATAGATCTATCAGCTAGTTGTAATATAACAGATGTAGGCTTTAGCTGTCCTAACCCAAGCTGCACAAAAATAGGATATGGCAATATATTGACACTAGAACCTAAATCCAATACAGCATTTCCAATCTTTTTAGTGCCAATGGTGCAAGTGATGGTGGGTGATCCAGGGTCTCTAAATTTAGGTGGTGTATTTTGTTGCACAATAGAGCTAACCTGTTCAGTCAAAAATGCTTTCTTTTTCACGTTTAACTTTCTTTTAACAGTGCACAGATCTTTCAGAAATTTAGCATAGGCAGGTATTTGATTAATAGCATCAAGCAATGGAATATTGATCTGGCACTTCTGAAAAATTTCACGAATTTCAGTTTGATACTTATCTTTGCTTTTCTGAAGTAGCCGATGAGGGTAGGGTGCTGCAGGTACATATGCTGCGGGTTCCTTCTCTTTAATGACGCTTTTGCTCACACCCATGTCCGCGCTCTCTTCCTGCACCTCCTCTTGTTCTTTAATTCCATCTTCTTGGATCTGAATTCCCTCTTCCTGCTCAGCTTGTCTGCTCGGTGGATCAGGCTTCTGAATCTCTTTTCCACTCCTCAAAGTGGACACCGCTTGTCAAGGCTTCATATTATTTCCTGCAGAAGAAGATGAGCCCATATTAGGATTTGGAATTGACTGAGATGGAAGCTTACCTTTTTCTAATGTCGCTGTAAGCCTCGCCAAGCTCTCGCTCATCTGCTGATTTTGAGTCTGCTGAGCCTGAAATTGAGCCTGCTGCTGCTGCATCTGGGCTTGTTGCAATTGGATAAGCTGCTGAAGCGCATCGCCAAATGGTTGCATCTGCTGTTGTTGCACTGGCTCAGGGTCCCTCATCTGGTTCCCACCTTGATAGTTGTTGTTGTTGTATTGAGGTTGTCGGAACGGAGGGGGAGCCTGCTGCTGCTGAGTCTGCTGATTGGGGCCCCAGTTCAAGTTTGGATTGTTGCGCCACCCCTTGTTGGAATTGAAGTTCTGGTAGTTCGAAGAAACTTGATTCACCCCAGTAGGATTTCCTAGCATGCTCTTCAAGGCTGGAAGTGTGGGGCATGCACTGGTGTCATGGCCACTAACGTCGCAAAGCGCGCAAGTCTGCTCTATCTCAACCGCCTTGGCCTCTTTCAGATTCATGGCGTGAAGCTTGTTTGAGATCATGGCCTCCATCTTTGCCTCCAACGCATCCTCTTGCTTCAAATTATAAACCAGTCCTCGCGTAGGCTGGGATGGTGCAGAATGGCCTCCTCTCTCGTAGTCTGAAGTGGTGTCCCATGTCTGCGCATTTTCTGCTATCTCCTCCAGGTACGTCCAAGCTTCGTCTGGCTCTTTATCAAAGAATCCTCCATTGCACATCATCTCTACAAATTGCTTCATTTGCGGCTGCAGTCCATCGTAGAAGAAGCCAATAATCCTGCTTTTGTCGAAGCCATTGTGCGGACATGCGGGCAGCAACTCATTGAACCTTTCAAATGCCTGGTAGAATGTTTCCTCGCTTTTCTGGGCAAAGTTCATAATCTGCCGCTTCAGTCCCTGTGTCCTGTGAATAGGGAAAAACTTCTTTAGAAATTCAGCCTGCAAATCAATCCACGTAGTAATAGAGCGTGATGGCAATGCATTCAACCAATTTTTAGCTTTGTCTTTTAATGAAAATGGGAACAGTTTAAGATATATCGTGTCCTCGCTAGTTTTCCCATCAAAGCATGTCAAGCAAACCTCCTCAAATCCTTTAATATGAAGATATGGATTTTCCTTGTCTAACCCATGAAAGGTGGGTAAGAGTTGGATCACCCCAGGTTTAAAATTGAAAGAATTTGCATCGGCAGGTAAAACAAAGCATGAAGCAGTGCTAGTCCTAGTGGGTCGAAGTAAATCTTTCAAAGTCCTAGGCACTCCAGGTTGCACATTATTCTCGTTATTGTTGCTAAAATTTTCATCCATATTATTATTAGCCATATCAAAACGTCGAGTCAACCTATGTGTCCTAGGAGTCCTATGCCACATAAACTAGCACAAATATTTTTTTTATAAGAAAGCAAACAAAAATTTATATACAATAAAGTGGAAGGATCTCACCGAAGGTCCTCTGAATGAAATAAACCGTAGTAACAAACCGTTCTCCCCGGCAACGGCGCCAAAAACTTGGTGGGCTCCGAAAGGTGCTTCTCTCAAGCGCAAGAGTCCGTTCAAGTAGTAAAATCTGGGAGTCCAGATGTCGAATCCTCGGGAGAATCTGTTGAAACCACAAGTCCAAATCACATAGAGTAACTACGAATAAAATCTAAACACTTTAATAGTGATGGTGAAGGAATTGTTACGTGCGAACAACGAACTCTAATTTGTGAAAAATAGATATAAAAGGCATGTACATGTCGTGGGTTCATTAGGATCAGCGAATCATAAGCTTTGGTTGATCAAATATAACACAACGAAACCTCCTTTTGGGAGCGAATCGTCGGAAGATGTCCTTTTGGGAGTTAACGCATCAATTCTAATAATATATCGCTAAAGTTGTAAACGTGCATATGAAGTATGAAGCTCTCTTTTGGAGAGATCAAATCTCACCCTTGTGGGGTGATCATCTACTAGAACAATTCTTTTGGAATATGAAAAAGCAGATTTAAGAGCGACGATTAAAACTTTAGCAAATATAGCGATTAAGCGCAATAATACAACCAACGAATACGATTCACATCACCTAATTACTCCATACCATGCACATAAAATATTTAGCTACGCATGGTGCAGAAATACACAAATTTCAGATTCAAATTCATAAGTTTATTAGCAAAATACGGAAGTTTAGAGGCAAAATACAGGCTAAAACACCCAAATACAAGCTAGAGTTGAAGAAAATATCACCAATTCTCTCTGAAAAGTCTTCAAAACTATCTGGAAATTAGAAACTAGGCTCTGGAATTTTACAGAATTTTTGCAGAAGAAAATACGGCTCCTAAGTGCTCCAATACGCCAATTATACGCCCAAAAACCCTAGAATACGCTTAAATAATAAGATTGCGGGTTTATTGGGCTTAACGGGTTCAAACCCGCACAAAAACCGCACCCGAACGCATCTGGACCGCAGATCTAAAGCGGGGCAAATTCCGACCGTTCGATCGAGCGGGATTCGTCCTCGTCGCGCCACGTTTTCGCCAAAAAACGTGCGCAAGCCCGCTCCGCTTCGATCTCGCATGGGGTTTGATCTCGTTCGTCCGATCGACATCGGACCGTCCACATGCAGCCACGTCGCCCGCTTTCGCTGTGCATCGCTCCGCAGCTTCGGGGTAAACCGCGACCGTTGGATCGTGATCGTGGGGTTCGCGTTCGGCCGCGTCTTCACCCCGCTGAGCGTCGCTTCGGGCCGTTGGATGAAGCGCGGACGGAGGCGATGATGCCACGTCGCCCGCCAATTTCGACGACGAATACGCCAGCTCGGAGCGACGCTCAGCCGTTGGATTCGTGCCGAGACGAGCAGATGGACGCCACGTGTTGCGCCGTGATTCGTGCGGCGACCGTATAAACGTATTTCTTTGCGTATTTTTCCCATTAATTGGTATTCTGCATTCAAAAATACACAGTAATTAGCACAGATCTCAGAAAAATACAAATAAATAGTCGTTGGAATCGTGAGATCGAGACCAAGCTAGGAAAAATGTCAAAAGTGCATAAATACTCCATTAATTACTGTTTTGTGCTCAAATAGTGTGTTTTCTCTAATAAATAAATGTGTAGAAAATACGTATGTACTAGAGACCAATATAGAATCACATGAGCACAAAATAGGGCTAAATGGGGGATTAAATACGCAATATTGAACCCAAATCAGTATGTCAGCAAGGGTCTGCAAGTAGAGGTTAGAACCCAATGGAAGGTATACAAAAATTATCCTGAATTTAGGAGGCATAAATGAATTAAACGAGATAATGACAATATACTGATTTAAAATGAAATAGAATAAAATACTCCTAGCATGCAGTTTTAAGCAGTTTAACAAATAAGGTGAGCAGTTATGACATGGCAGTTATAACGAATTAAAAGTAAGCACTTTAAACATGGCAATCTTGATGTGTGAGCAAGTGAACACGATTAGTACAATTGCAATGCAATGCTTTCTATCATGCATAGGGTTCTCGCCTTTAGGTCGTGATGAGTGGGTCGTTCTTCACACGGGGGCCTACCGTGTTTGGCGCTAACCCACCGCATACGGGTGGTGCCCTTGAAGAGAGTACCCTGTCATACGCCTAGTAGCCGCTCAACCCTAACCCCACCCAAGAATGTTGTGCTGGACACGAGCCAGGCGCTAAACCGACATATACTGGAACACGAGCCAGACTAGTCATATGTGACCCTACTGGAACACGAGCCAGACTAGTCACACATGACTGACGGAGTAGCCATATTACAAGCACAAATTCACGAATTTGCCAACTCACATGACATCACGAAAATCATGATTTCGGCTTCGCGGCGCACGATTTCACGATGCCTCACGCTAGTTAATTATTTCAAGGCATGCAGCAATTAAATAACATAATCATTTATTTCCATGCAGCATTTTCCATGTTACAAGGGTATCGAAACAGCATTCACAATAATTTAGCAAAAAGGGTGAACATGCGAGTTTAACAAAAACGAACAGAAAGTTGATTTTTCCTGTTTTTGTTCTAAACTAAGTTATATCAAGTTATATGCCGTTGGATCACATTTTTAGCCACAGATGTCATGGTAGTGTTTTCACGCGTCATTTCGCGTGTAGGTTTTGAGTTATGCAACTTTACATGCAAAAGACTAAAAGAGTAACTACCTTCAAAAATTCAATATAAATTGCATACTTGCCTGATTTCAGTGTTTTTGGTGCCATTGGGTTTGTCTCGACGGGTACTACGTATTGGCACGTCCGGTTTTCTGTTTCGATTAAACACATCACTGAATTAGACATATTGCGAGATAGTCAAAATATCAAGTTAATCTTTAAAGTGAGTTCGTTTAATTTTAGTGGGTTCTCTGGCTAGGGTGATGTCTATATTGTATTATAACATTCTTATATTAGCATGGTACGTCTTATTTTATTCAAATTTCTAATATTACCCTGACAAGTTAATACTAACATCTAACTAACAAGTTGACTTTAGGCAACCTTAACTTATTAACATCATTATACTAATTTATTTTAAACTTACTCAAACTCATTTTATAATGAAACTAGAATGATCAATTAATTTAACAGAATGGCCTAATAATTCGGTAAGTTAAGGTTTATACCCAATAAGTAAACCCATAGCCTAATAGGTTAATTAGTTCAATTTTAACCCAACCCAATAAGTAAAATACCCCAAACCCATTAACTTAGCATTCAAACCCATTAACATCATACTCATATTATAACACCCAAACCCACTAACTTAGCCTCCAAACCCAATAAGAAATAATACCTCCCCTTTATCTTTCTAACTTCTTTCTCTTTCTTCCTCTCTTATCTCTTATTGCATCTCTTTCCCCTTTTATTTTTCCCCGTTCTTCTTCTTCTTCCATCTCCATTCTTCTTCTTCTTTTGCAGATGGGTTAAGGGCGGCAAGGGGAATCCGGCGGTGGCCCGTGCGACGGCGGTCGACGGCATGCGTGACGGCGGCGCGGCGATCTGCACGACGGTGGCCGGCGGCCTGTGTGACGGCGGCACGATGATCTGCGCGACGGCGGCCGGCGGTTAGGGCAGGGGAGGTGTGGCCTGTGGCTAGGGAGGAGAGTGGTTTGGGTAGGGTTTGTTGTTTGATCTCTGGATTTCAGTTTCTTGATCTCAAATCTCCCCTCTTCTTTCTCCAATTTCAGTTTGATTTGGGAATTGATCTGTGAAATTGGTTCTGGATCTGAGTTTGATTTCAGTTTGGGTTGAATGGGGAAGGAGTTGATGTAATTGCTGATTTAGATTTGTTTGGGGTTGAATGGAGAAGGAGGGTGTTGGCTGCCTTGGTGGTGGAGGGCTTTGACGAGGAGGATAAGGGGAAGTTGCTGATGAGAGTTGGGAGTTGCAGTTGGGATTGTGATGCAAGGATTTGGCCTGCAGATAATGGAGGGGGATAGAATTGAAGGAGGTGAGTTGTTTGTGGGGTGAGATATTGGATCTCACCTCACAATTCGGTGGGAATTGAAGAGGGGTTTGAATGACGACTAAGGGTAATAATTGATTAGTAACGTAATTAGTTAGAAGTAATTAGTGACTAAATTCTATAAAGGTTACATAGTAATGGTAAAAATAATTACTAAAGTTAATTAGTAAGTGATAAAGGTAATTAATGAATAGTAAAATTGATTAGTAAAACTGACTAGTAAATGTAATTAGTAAAACTATTGAGTGGAAGGTAGAATGGTAAACGTGATTAGGGAAGAGTGGTTGTTATAATATTGAAATACCGATTTTCACAACCTACTCTAAAAATTACGAAAATGCCAGGGGTTCATATCCTCGCGAGAAGTACGAATACAAGGTCCATTTTAAGATTGAACGACGAAAATAGTAGGAAAAAAATCATTTAGTTCTTATTGAAATCGTTTGAAATAATCTTCGTTACGGGAAAACGTGCACTAAGAAAACTGGCCGTTACAAACACCAATAAGTTTTATTAGAAAGAAAAGAAGGAATACAAATCTTCTCTCTTCTCAACGAACAAGAAGCACACAAACTCTATCCAAAAGCTCTCTACAATATCTCTCAAAGTTGGCTCTCACAAATGTTGGCTCCAAGTTCTCTCAGTGTTCCTCACACAAAACACTCTTCTAAAACACATGTGTGTCATCATTAAGGAGGGATACTCAAGAGATATGAATTCCGCATTTTATGGAATTCCTATCCAATCGCAACTTTACAACGAATAGGGCGCCGCCTTATAGTGGGCTCCCTCCGTACTTCCGAGCTTCCAGTTGAAGACAGCACAAGCGAAGTGCCGGGCCGAGTTGTCTGAGCTACCCGTAGCTCGGACTGTAGATCTGCCAATCCATGAGTCGCTGGATGCACTGTCGAAGTCCAATAGCTCGACATCTGATCTATCTGACTTGTGCAAAGTCAAATAGGTCGGATCCGAGCATATATGCGAGCTACCTCTACAGAAGATAACTCGGCTGCCAAAGCCAATACTTCTCCACCGCCTCAATAGAGCCAACTTTCACACATATAACATCCTATATAAGATTTGAAGCTGCATATTTTGTCCAGGATAATGATATGTGCTCTCTTGTCCCTCGAAAAAAGATATGAAGATTAGAAAGAATACCACGTCTCTTTGTCGAAAAGGCTATGCGACATTCACATGTACATAAACAGACGCCATGGAATGAACCAAGCACATAAAGAACAGCATCACATGGTTACATAAAGAAGACTATGAGAAAGAGGACTACGAGAGGGGAGAGGGATGATGGGTCTGAGAGGAAGAAGGCGATGGAGGCGAGATCCAAATCGCCGGAGGAAGCCATCGAATAAGATTGATGGAATGAGTGAGTGAGAGTTTGACGAGGGTGAGCGCTCTATATAGTGTTTTGAAAATTTAAACATGGGGTTAATTTAAAAAAAAATCACTGTGATGAATTAATAATTTATATAAAATTCATTTTAATTTGTTGAATGATTTGCAATGAAAAAACTGATAACATTTATCGTGTATTAATTATCCAATCTCTTAGACAATTGAGAGTCATCTATTTATTCTACGAGGATAATCTTGTTTATTCTGTCCCAGAAAGAAGAAAGATAACCTCATTGAGAATTTTAAAATCCATCTTCTATAATAACCTCATTGAGAATTTCAGTTCATATGGATTTGACTATTTTGTTTGAGTTTTCTTCTTGATTTTTTTTTAAAAATTGCTAAAATGCCCGAGAGATTGCTACTCTTATGCTTCTGGTTACATGGCTACTTCATGTTTTTCAATGCTGTGTTTGGGTACATGGTTACGTGGTTACTTCATGTTTCTGGTTACATTACAGAACTAATTGTCTCTTGCCGATGAGATTAATTAATTTCTTTCTCAGCATTTTATGTAATTAATGAGATTTGTTTTTTGTCATCACCTGATATGATGTACGCATTGGAAATGTGAGGTTGGTGCTCATCATCAACTATACTTGTGCTCATCGTATCCTAATACCTCTCCCTCTCTCCCTCTCTCGTGACGGCTGTGCAAATGTTTACTTGTCTGTATTTTGTTTTGTTGTTTCATGAAATAGTGGCTGCTTTGCAACTTGATGTATTGTTAACAGTTTAACATGTACATTTCATCATGATCTTCATTTCTGTGTGAAATTGAATGGGTGGCTGTAAATGTGTAAAATGCTTCATCAAGATCTATTTATTTCATTTTCCCTTGGGTTATTCCCTCAACACATCAGCTGGTCTAATATTATATGAGGATTTGGTCCGTGTTGTTTTTTTAATTTGATGCAATATCAGTTGATGTTTGCAATTGTAGAGGATATTCTGACTGGGGCCTGCCATTAGTGGGACCCGGCCGACCTGGACAGCGGTAATTGTGTGCTTCCACGAAGATCACATGACCTCATGGCTTAAGGAGCTGGCCTGGCCTAACTCGACAACATCCTTATATGGACAACCCCTTGAGGTCGGCTCTCTCAGCAACACAGCTCCACAAGGACGACCCCTTGAGGGTGTCTCCTTCAACAGAACGGCCTGGGCGGATGAGCCGCACCCTCTTCGAACCATTACCAACGTGTCCGTCCCTATTCAGCAGAGGGGCATACGGTCCACTTCGTCAAGGGGGCATTTTTGGAGGGCATGTCCCAACTCCTGATAATCCTTCCGAGGATCCAACCAAGGATCCAGTTGGTGACCCCCTGACAGATGGCTAGTCAGTTGCATAAGGGAGTAGGGAACCATTCGACATGATAAGGTTATCCCCCCACTCCGACAAATGAAAAACGACATCCACTTCATTAGGTATCTTGGAATATCTCAAATCTCTAGCGTACAAGTTCTCAACCCTTAGTGGCAGCTATACACATCCATGCTTACTCATTCCTCCGCTTGATACTGATTTACGCATCAGAGGGGGTCACATGTAGCCATTTCCTCTGACCTAGTATCTTTTTGTTCCATGCGGCGACTAAGGAGCCTTTCCTGGCATAACGAAATCGATCTGCCCGGGCTCTCTATTGCTTGAATACTCATTTCGGCAGCTGTGCTCGAGCTCTGCGAGATTCTAAGCATCGACCGTTGGTGCTATAGGAAGGGTCGTGTGACAACATCTGTCGCATAAACTCGCAATCCAGCATATTCTTTCGCAACTCCACAAACTCTTTCTTCGTCCCCTCTCACGGCGAAGAGCGAGAATACCTCACGAGATCCGGTCTGGTCAACCCAAGTAGTACATGAGATGACCCGAGATCCGACCCAAGAAAGGAGATCCAGTCTCATCGTAAAGTTTCAGTCCTTGAAACACTGATCAAGACATCTCAGACAACCATAAAGGTTCTTTGGGGATTACCATAGGTCTGTTCCTTAACGGGACACACTCGACAAGAACGACTTCAGCGGTTACACCCACGCTCCCTCCTTCATGAGCTATGCTCTACAAGAGGGTGTCGAAGGGGGCGGGGGAGGAGGAAGAGGGGGCTGGGGAGGTCGGAGGAGGGGGCGACGGAGGGGGCGGTATAAGAGGAAGAGGGAGGCTGGGGAGGTTGGAGGTGGAGCTAATGAGGTCGGAGGGGGGGGGGGGGGGACGGAAGGGGTGGTAGAAGAGGGAGAGGGAGGCTGGGGAGGTCAGATGTGGGGGAGGTTGGACTGTGAAGGTCGGAGGAGGGAGGGACGAAGGGGGCGGGGCTTGGGGTGTTGGAGGAGGGGAGAGAGGGTGCTCGGGATGTCAAATGAGTGGGAGGTGTGGCTGGGGAGGTCGAAGGATGGGGCGGTATCGCCGCTCGCCGCCTTTCGGCCGTTTTACTCACCGCACACACTCAGGGGCATTTTTAAAAATTTGGACCTGTAAAGACGCGGTGAGTAATTTCAATGACAAACTTGTAAATAAATGGTGTGCATGCAGGAGGAATGGCAAAATTGTAAATAAGTGATTTATGCGCAGAGTAAAATGGTAGGTGCACAGCGGGTTTCTATAGCCGATTCCCTTGTCTTATACATCAGAAAACGGTAAAGCACGTGCCGATCGGAACTCGATCCCGCAACTTCCTAGATAAGGGGGGGAAGAAAATGCCATCCCGTGCCTCCCTGCTGATTCCCAATTTTGGTCTTATATAGATATAAAAAACCCAGACCGGGCATACGTGGACACAGTGTGGCCATTAAATCTGATTATTTGAAGTAACAATCAATCCTACGAAGCGTTCCGTTCCCGCACGAAATTTCCAAATAGCCCCTTCAACCACGCAGTCGTCAGCGCCCGGTGACCGGCCGAGCACTGCAGGTCACGTTACACACTTTGCTAAAAATATTATTATATTTACACGCTTGCCATTTTCTTTTACAACTTGACCAAAGGAGATGGCAATTTTGTTAATAAATGTAATTTGTTTGGCAAAATGTGCAACCTGATTAGCAGCACTGGGTCCCGCCAGCGTTAGTTTTACGTCCTTTTTGGTCATTTTAATTTTCATTATAGAGAGACTCAAGCACAAAGACAAATGGGAATCGGGGGAGAATATAAAATAGATCCCAACTTCGCTTGGTCCAAAATCTCTGACCTCACCGCGTACATCACAGTAAGCAAAAGATATTCCAACGATCCAAAATTTTCTATCTCCTTCCAACCGGTTGATTGCTTCGTCCTGATTCACAGAGTGAGAGATAGAGAGAGAGATAGAGAATGGGGAAGAACTTGAGGATCAGGACCGCAACCTCCAGTTCTAAAGAGCCTTTGTTGACCCAAAGACAGGTGATCTGTTCAATTTTTACGTGCTCTGATCATCTGGGTACTGTTTATTTTTTGAAATATTGTTGAACCCATGTAAATTTTGCCTTGTCTATCTGATTGTAGACAGATCCATTTTGTTGTTTTGGTTAAGTTCGATATAGATTGGCATCAATCGTTCTTTTATCGCTTTGATAGGACGTGTATTGAATTCTTTGCTTGAGATGTATGATAGGTATTTGTACCTTAAATTGATTGGGAGATTTTTATGTGTTATCTAGGAACCATCTAGTCACGATGTATCTGACCTTGAACATGGCGATGCAGTGCAAGTGAGTACACTTTGATTACTTTCTTGTTATTCCCTTTTTCTTGCGATGAAATTAACAGTGGCTGACAAAGTTGCATTTTTGAACTTCAGCCTGCAAATGTCGGGTTTTGTAGGGTTTTGCAGCTGGTAAGTTGGAAGGAGAGTGTTCATTTTTTTGCTCTTTTTCGTTGCAAAATTTTGTATGTTTCAGAGAGCATAAAGCTGTTTGTTCAATTTCAGGCAAAACCTGATGCGGGGAAGCTGGTTATTGCCACCATAGCGTTGTTGATAGCCTCGGTCTCCAGCCTTCTAGTTGTAGGTGTTCTTTGCAATGGTTTTACATGATTCTGATTTCATTTCTTTGAGTATTTATTCCTAATATATAACATATCATGCATAAAGAGAGAAGACAACTTGTAGATTCATACCAATTTAACATTTCAGTAGGGAGTAGGGACTAGAGTTGGATGGTCTTATCTTATAAAAACATTATGGAAGTTGATTTTTTTGGAAGGAGTACCGCCTTAAAGAGAGAGAAAAAAAGGAAAACCATTAAATATACACATGTATTTCACTTTTCTAAACCTAGATGTTGATCTAGCGATACAGAAATTTCACTAATATGATTATATTATTTTGCAGAGTCTGAAATCAGTAGCTACTCTGCGAGTTTTGCCATTTTTAATGTTTTGCCGTATCGTGTCTGTAACCCATTAATCACATCTTTTGTTAGATGCGAACTGCACTATATGGTTGGCTAGTTATCCAGCAACTTGCACACTATTGCTCCTACTCAGTAATTATCAATTTGGTGGACATGCCTTTGGCGAGGGGGGTAAACTTGAGTCCATATGATTGTCAAGTATAGACACGGTTAGCAGTTAGCTTGTTCATGTAGATGTGTAGCAGTTCCATTTTCATTCTATTGATGTTGATGAATCATATACATCTATTTGTATACTCCACCTATTGAAAGAGACCTCATATCCATTAATTAAATGGACCTATCGTGCTTTGACACTCATGATACAAACCCAATATCGAAGCCCAATAGCTGGATACTTGAATTCTTGATGAATATTTATTGGATGCTCCTTTGACATATCTAAAAATTTCAACTTATCTCAAAGATGTACACGAGACTAAGTTAAAAATCCAATGAATGGATAATGAGTGTACAATTTTATTTTTTAGTCATGTTGGAGTAAACAATATAAGTCTCAGATATCCCCACAACTTCAGAGTTTGGTGGAGTGATGGAGACCTTAAGATGATATCAGAGCACACAAAGTTCAATTACCAATGTGCATGCATTCATAAAGGGGATTTAGTAAAAGAAAATACTAAAGTGCAAAAATCCCATGATTATGGGGCAATAAAAAGGGCATCGATCTTCATAAACATGTTTGAGTCATAAAATATTACATTCATACCTCATTGTAAGGACTTTCAGAATATCTAGATGCATTTTTTTGAGAATTTTGAAGTTCACTTGTATATTTTTCCACTTCTCAATGTAGGCTTATGATTGTTAAGGTAACTATGGATCAATATAACATGTAAATATTATATATTATTTCCGAATTATTGTTTTGTTAACTACTATGGCCATAGAGATCCAAGTCGTGTGTAAAGATTATATTCTTGCAGGACACTAGCTACCCGCCCAACAACCCAAAAAAAAAAATGACACACCCACGTCCACATCACACCAAACCAAAAAATTTGCAGATGCGCACGTGTATTTATTGTTTTTGTATTCATAATGTACCTTCTCCTGGATTTTAGGGTCCTGTCCGTATCGGGTGTATCCATATCCATGCACCATAGGGATGCACAAATAGCACTCTCGTCTTTCCTGAGAGTGTTAAGAATCGTTCTTATCCACCATCCAACCAACTTACCAAGTAAATTTTCAATGTTAAACTTATGCTTCACTTATTATATTTTTTTAATTAGGCAACTTTCAGACTCTCTAATTTCTGATCAGCACTATGGCACTAGTGTATTGCTTTGGGAAACTAAGGACATGTGTCCTAGTGGAATAAATCTAGCAGCAAAAAACAATTAAGGAGACAAGACTTCATAATATATTGTTTTCTTCTTCTTACAATGACTTATAATTGATACTTGGGTATGCTGGAATAATGTAAATCTATTCGTATGCTGCAATCACAAGCAATTCCTCATGATTTCCTTTCTTTTGCAGCCAAAGTTCGGTGGTCAGATAATAGACATTGTGTCAAGGGACTTAAGAGAGCCCGAACAGAAAGCTGAAGCTCTACATGATGTGCGGAACACCATATTGTTCATCGTGCTGATAGTTGTCTTAGGGTATATGGCATCTTGCAATCTCTTGTTCTGATGTTAAACTTTAGCTGGCTTTAAGGCGTAACAAAACATTTTAGCGGTTTCATGACCTGAAATTGTTCCTGTTTGTAAAAACATCTTTCCTACATGCTTTTACTGAAATCAGGCATGTCCTGATTCTAGGAAACTAAAGTTCTGCTTTCACCAGCTGTTACATAAAAAAGAAACCCTAAGAGATCGAATACCTAAATTCTCTTTTATCTTAATATCATTTTTGATACATGTGTCCAACACAAGTGCCCAATGCGAGACATCTTCACAGTAGGAGTGATCGTGCTACTTGGAAGCTATGAGAACTTGACTAACAAGACGTCTTCCTGAGGACCTAATAATCTCAAAAGATTTCTCTCATAAATACTTGCATATGTCATGTGGTTGATTTAGATGAAATAACCTCAAGCTACGACCTCTAAATGACATGATTTGCGAAAATATGTTTTAAAAAAAACTAAAACTTGAAACTGACTTAAACTAAACCTAATGATTTAACTTGAAACTGACTTAAACTGAAATTAATATGTTTTAGACCCTGATTAGGTTAGAATAATCTATCTTGTCCATTTTTTATACTCAGTCTAAGCCTAAAAGCCAGCGCTAGTGCATCAGTTCTCTAACCGTCTCTTACAGCAAGATTTCGTAACTAAAAAAATGAGATTGTTTGCTTATCTTGGAAGTTTATGGGACTGGCAACAGTTGACTTTAACTTTTTTTTGTCTCAACTATATTTTTGCACATGCATGACTCACCTATCAATATGGTTGAAAGGTTGCTTCACTCTTTTGTATGATATGAACCACACGGCAATAATACTAAAAATAAATAGAGAGATGTCATATGATGATAATAAGAAGAGATTGAATTTTCTTGTTATCCTCATTATCACAGAAAGAATAATGCTATCTTAGTTAACTCTAAGAAGGTTTCGGACTACAACATGCGGTAAAAGTTGATTTAAAATTGTAGAGTAACCCTATTTTACTGATTCTGTTGGTTATAGAAATATACGTTATGATCAAAGACATCATGCCCATTTTGTTGATAATATGTGTTTTACAGAAATTCAAGAGAAAATATCAAAGAACTGATTCATTGTTCTTTCTTATAGTTCCATTTGCACAGTATTGCGGGCATGGTTGTTTAATTCTGCAAGCGAAAGGGTAGTAGCTCGCTTGCGAAAGAGCTTATTTACTCACCTCATTAACCAAGTGAGTATCACCGCATACGGAAATTCATATTTTTCGTTCAGAAGAATTACTATTTGAATCAAAAGTCTTGAACCTTATTTGTCAGGAAATAGCATTTTTCGATGTTACCCGCACGGGGGAGCTCCTAAGTAGACTATCTGAAGATACACAAATCATAAAAAATGCTGCAACTACTAATCTCTCAGAGGCACTGCGGAATCTTACTACCGCATTGGTTGGTCTTGGTTTTATGTTCTCGACATCATGGAAATTAACATGTAAGGTATCAGAACTGTGAATCATGTAATAGTTTGATCAGATACTTCATTTTAAATATCTTCATGGCCGTTGCATCAGATAAAAACATGATGCATATCAACTCTGCTTTAATTCAGAAGCCCTACCTTTGAATAACCACCAGAGAGATACCTACCATATTGCATACTAGATCAATTGTGTATAATTTTTCCTATTACTCTACAAAACTATATGTGATCAAGGGAAGCTTATATAATCATGCCAACAATTATGCCTTATGAAAAGTTATCCTTCATTGACCCATTATCTTCTCTTTTCTCTTTTCTCATTTTCTGAATTTCCAATTTTCATTTTCTTTCATTTTATCATTTTTCTTTCTTTGTTGGCATTGGATATGCTACACAGAGATGTCAACACGAGGATGACATAACACAACATGGCTACACTTAATTCTAAAAAGTACACTAAAAAGAAGTATTGTGTCCGACATGTATCCGAATTGACATGGATCCATGGTTCATGTGTATATGCTACATAGCCAGTATAGTGTAACTGATTATAAGTTGATACCAAGTGAACATTACTCTAGTTTCGAAAAACTTTGATGACATTTGTAACATCAGACACACTTAAGACACGTTGATAGGAACCGAACACGATCTGAAATTTATTAGTAATAAACTGAAAATAAAAGAGATAAATGATTACGGGTAATCGCCCCCCCTAAGACGCCGATTGATATGGGACGTCCGCACCTCCCGTAGAAAGAGTAAACTTCTCCTCAATTTATCAAAACAACTCTCAAATTCAGCATATGCCTAGGGCCGGCCCCTCCCCTTAGTTTAAATAGAAAAACTCATATTGCAGAATTACCCAAAATGCCCCCTAATGGGTCGGATCTATCATTACTCCGCCCCTGAAAATCACCTTGTTCTCAAGGTGGTGCATGAAGTCCACGAGTGCGCCTTTCCGGGTATTGGAACATGTCTCGTCACCTCCTCTTGGATCAAAAGGCCACCCACGAGCTTTGCCCCTTGAAATATTGTTACAGGAGTGAGAGAGTGTCCGCGGCTGAGTCTTCTACGCCAGAGTTCTTTCCGTTCTGAATTTGGACTCCAAATGAGCCCGAAATCGACAAAATATGTAAACCGCATAGAAAAACGGCAGAAATTCTCCCAAAAATCCTCCAAAAATGAAGCAGCACTGTTCATCAGCTTGAATCGGCGGCTCGGCTGGATCGAGCCGCCCTTGTAGCAGAGGCGGCTCGCCGGTGCCGCCGTCGTTTTCCGTTGATTTTGCCGGCGGTTGCCAGCGAATCTTGGTCCATTGGATTCGTCGCGACAGGGCACAACAGTTGGTGGTGGTGGTGGGGCAAGATCTCACCGGCGACGTCGCTGGTGTCGCTTAAAAGTCGGATTTGTAGGCCGTTGGTGTTTCTTCCAAGTCACACGGGCCACCTGGGGCTCGCCGGGGCCGGCGAGGACCTTCGGGGCTCGCCGGGGCTGCGGCGCCCTCCTGAGGGCTCGCCAGGGCTGCGGCGCCTTCCTGGGGGCTCGATGTGGTCTTTTGGCTGCTCGTCGGGGTTGCGGCGACAATCTGGGGCTCACCGGGGCCAGATCGGATTCGCCATCCCCTGTTGGCATAGGAACTGAGTCGACGACGGCCGTACGCTTCAGATCTGCGTCGTTTGTCTCTGTCTTCTTCAGATCTGAAAGTTCCACAGCTTTTTAGCCTCCTCCGCCGCTTCCTCGGCCTCTTCTTTCTTAAGGTCTTCGCTCAACTCTTGAAAGAGTTGTTTCATTGATTTCTTTTCTTCTTTTTCTTCCAAAGCAGTCACCTTTAACCCTAGATCTGGGTTTTCGTCCAGATCAGAATCTTTCGCTCTTGACCCCGATGTGATTTGTTGTATGAGATGTTGCTTTGATTGTTTGAGCGGTTGATGTTGTTGCTTCATGTGTTGATTTAATTGTATGGCATGTTTGACCAATTGCATTACTGCCTCCAATTCCTCCTTTTTGGATCTCATCTCCCCCTCAAGATCGAACCGCTCTGATACCAATTTGATAGGAACCGGACAAGATCTGAAGTTTATTAGTAATAAAGTGAAAATAAAAGAGATAGATGATTACAATTGTAGGGGTAATCGCCTTTTCAAGACGCCGATTGATAGGGGACGTCCGCACCCTCCCGTAGAAAGAGGAACGTTTTTCTCAATTTATCAAAACAACTCTCAAATTCAGCATGCCTAGGACCGGCCCCTCCCCTTGGTTTAAATAGAAAAACCCCTATTGCAAAATTACTCAAAATGCCCCCTAATGGGCCGGATCTATCACACACCCATAAGTTTAGAGTGCAAATTTTATAAATTTAAACATACTAGATTGGACAAAGTATAATTGCCATGAGCTGTTGACTCATTCAATTTAAGTGTGGGAGATAGAGAAATTATATTTACCTAACCATTTCAATTTTTCAATTTGATGTTTTAAACTAATCTTGTGTGTGAGTGTGAGAGTTTACTTAAACTTATAAAAGTGAATGCCATTCGAAGATGCTTTTTAGGAGCATATCTGGTTATTAAGCTTGAGAAATAGTCAATCCAACTTAATCTGACATAATCGCATTACTTTTATTTTTATTCAGGTACATGATAGATCTGCACTTTTTATGTGTTTTGGGCCCGTTAGGGGCGATTTGGAAATTTTAGGGTCGTTTTGAGAAATTTTTCAGTCCTTTTGGGGTTTTCTGTAATTTTCCTTATTTTTGAACTCTATTTATAGGTGGGATGTGCTGAGGTATTTTTAAGGCTATTTTGAGATAAAATTGATATTAGATGTGAGATTATCCCTCGTTCTTCGGGAGAGTGCGGATGTCCTCTATAATCGGCGTCTTGGGATGATTGCCTCTTTAAGTGTGATCAATGTATCTTTTATTTTCAGTTTTATTAATAAAAATCGAATCTTTGTTTTGGTTTCTATTAATTTGGTATCAAAGCATCAAGATCCATGGCGACGGCGACGAGATCCAAGGAAAAGATCGAATCTTTGGAGGAAAGGTTCGACGGTGAAATCAAGGAATTGAAGAAGGTCGTGGAGAAACTTAGGGTTTTGGCAGAAAAGGACAAGGTGGCGACAGAGCAAAGATTTGATGGCGTGGAGAAAATCCTAACACAGATCTTGCAACAAATCTCGGGGCATGTGACGACTATTCAAACAAAAGAAGGCGAAAACCCTAATTTTGGGCAAAAGGTGACAGTTTAGAAAAAGGAAAAGTAAAAGGTGGATACTTATAAAGAGGGTATGCTTTCCAATGTCGACAACTACTTCGAGGAGAAAGAGGAGTCCACGATGCAAAACAGCGAACCCAGAAACCCTAGATCATCAAAACAACGAGAGGCGAAGAGTTTGGCGGTGAAACAGGGGCTGCTGCTCTTGTTCGGAGTCTTGGAGGGGCGCCCGCCCCTCTAGCAAGGGCGGCTGGCCCCCCAGGCCCTTGTCCAGCAACCTGGGGGGTGCCAGTCCCTCCAGGAGGGGTGGCTGGCCCCCAGGCCACTGGACAGGGGCTACCCAACAACCTGGGGCTGCCAGCTCCTCTTGCATGGGTGCAGGCTTCCCCCGGATCCAGCCAGGGCTTCGCCCCTCCAGCAGGGGCATAGGGCCCTTCGGGCGCAGATCAGAGGCGTATGGCCCATCAGGGTCCAGATCCAGGAGGATTCGAGCAGAAACAGCGAACCCTAGCCCCACAACAACGACGAATCGAGCCTCAGGTGCAGTGGAACAGATCCGGCGAGAATCCTGGAGTCCAACGAGGTCCCCGAGGCCCCCCATGGATGTGTAGATGACCCTCCCGAGTATCTTTGGGAGCCCGACGACGACGATGGAGAGGGGGCCATGGAGCAGAATGATCCGGATTTCTATGATGGTGGAGATGACTGGGGGTGAGTATACGGACAGATATGTGGGGGCAACAGAGGGGCTTTGAGGGGCACATATACACCTACCATCTCCACCGTCCTATACATTACGAGGGACGAGCAGATCAGGGGACTTTTGGGTTGGATGGTAGGATTCGAAAGTTGAAGATGGGGGAGGATCCTTATGCTTGGATCTATAGGACAGAGAGATTTTTTACAGTGTCCAGCATGACTGAGGAACTAACGCTGGAGGAGGCGACGGTGTGTCTAGAATGGAAGGCTCTTGCGTGGTTCCAGTAGAGGGAGCAGCGGTGTCCGTTTCGTTCGTGGGATGAGATTAAGGATGTCTTGGTGGAGAGATTCCGCAAAACTCATGTAGGTAACTTGCGGGAGCAGTTGCTTTCTCTCACGCATGACGGCATAATGAAGGATTACAGGGAGCGGTTTGAGGCACTGTCAGGGTGTGTATGGAGATTTCTGATAAGACTCTGGAGAGCACCTTTATGAAGGGGCTGAATGCCACTATTCGTACAGAGGTTCACATACAGAAGTCTCAGGATTTGATGGACGCCATGGAGTTGGTCCAGATGGTGGAGGATCGTCTGATGGAGGAGAAGAAATTTAGAGGGACTGGAGGCGGCTCCTCTTTCCACAACCAGCCCACGATTGGAGGACAACAGAAGATCATGACAGGGACGGACTCGTCTAGTCAGGAGAAGAGCGGGATGCCATCGCATGAAGGGCAGTTCAAGAAAATGATGGACGCGGAGATGCAAGAGAGGATGCAGAAGGGGCTGTGTTTCAGATGTAACGAGAGGTTCACACCAGGGCATCATTATAGAGTGCGCAAGCTTCAGCTGCTGATAGTGGGAGAAGACGAGGACATAATGGAGGAAGAAGAGCACTGAGGGTATGGACATCCCCACTTGGAGTAGGACTGCCGTGGACTTCATGTACCACCTTGAGGACAAGGTGGTTTTCGGGGGCAGAGTAATGATAGATCTGCACTTTTTATGTATTTGGGCTCATTTGGGACGTTTTGGGAATTTTCAGATTTTAAGGGCGTTTTGGGAAATCTTCAGTCTTTTGAGGTTTTCGGGGGGTTTCTGTAATTTACCTTATTTCTGAACTCTATTTATAGGTGCGAGGGGCTGAAGTATTTTTAAGGCTATTTTTGAGAAAATTGATATTAGAGGTGTGATTATCCCTCGTTCTTCGGGTGAGTGCGGACGTCCTCTTTAATCGGCGTCTTGAGAGGGTGATCGCCCCTTTAATTGTGATCAAGATATCTTTTATTTTCAGTTTTATTAATAAAAATCGAATCTTTGTTTTGGTTCCTATTAGTATATTACTATCTATCGGTTGCTCGAGAATTCTGTCAATACTTGGTGACAATAATACACCTTCTTGATCATTTGAGAGAAGAGAAGGGTACTTTTCCTTAAGTTCCAAATGATTTTTAGTTAGTGAATTAATGCGGAAGGCGAGCAGTAGCAGCAACCATGATGAGATGTTTCTTTAATTTTTCTTCTGTGATGAATGGAGAGGATATATTCATGCAAAATCATTTCACAATTCTCTCGTTAGGCATTGAGTGCTTGTGATGTTGTCTAATCCATAATATAACCGTTGTCTAGTCTATTTTTTGATATCAAACTAATAATAATAATCTTGTAGGATGTCTTTTGCTTGTTCTTTGGATATACTAGCTCTTCTCTAATGTTGTCTCTGACTTAGATACTAGTGTAGTTATAACATTTAGCTTTATTTCATACGGTTCATCCTCTTGCCCCCACCTCACAACCCCTGATGCAACAACACAAGAATGGTTCTAGGGTGTATGTGGTGGGGAAACAATAAATTGAGAAAAATTCTAAAGAAAAGAAAATTAAGGATAGATAAGATTGGAACCTCTTACCCAGACGTCACATACACACACTCCACTCCTTTCGAGAAAAAAGATTTTGGAAGAAAATTATGGTTTCTCTCCAACAAAACTAGAATTTCTTACAAAAGTTATCGATTCTAATTCACCAAAAAAGAATTGGTATACTTATTTTTAGGTTAAACTACGTGGATGCATGTACAATTCTAAAAACAAAAGGAGTACTACAAAATAAATAAAAACATGCGTGCATCACGTGAAATACAAAATCAACTAAACAACTGAAATGAAAACTAACTTCGAAAACAAAGAACAAGTCAGATATCCATCAAACCCCGACACCCAAGTTAAAATATTAAGGTAAAAACCCCTGCACATACCTCTCTTTCTCTCTGCTAGTACTAATTCTACAGTATTTTGTATTGAACTTTTTTTGGCTAATTGAACTTATCCATTATACTAATGACATTCTCTTTCAATAGTGTTGGCCCTGGTCATTGTGCCAGCTGTATCTGTTGCGGTCCGTAAGTTTGGGCGCTACCTTCGTGAACTTTCTCATAAAACTCAAGCTGCTGCGGCTGTAGCTGCTTCTATAGCTGAGGTAAAATTTACATGCATCATGCAATGTTTCAGTAAAATTTATGTAGCTGATATATGACTAAAGTGTTAGAGCCATAATCCAATTTCATCCAAATATTTTGATTTCTATTGCAAATGCCATTTTTTCTTTTCTTCCTCCCTCCATACCTCCATCTCTGATGTCTTAATCTAATAATCTTTTATCACTCATTGCTCAAATTGCACTCATCAAATATATCAATATGCATTGCTATCTGCTTTCTATGTAGGTTTATGTTCTAAAATCATATCATGTGAATAGATGGCACCAACAAATAGTCCTAATCAGTTAACCAAAAAGGATGGGGATGCTTATGCTGATTATACCTTCTAGCATAGTTGCATTAGTGATTATGGTTAAGCAGCAAATAGGCATTTACTTGGACAATGCCCAAGAATGTGAAGTAACCAGAGCCAGATGGCTGACATGTTATACTGGAACCGTTCCTAAGTTTCTTATGGATCTTCCTCTTAAATTTTTTGAATAGTACTTGCAAGCTATAGTTGGTTTGTGGCAAATGAAGACATTGCCAAAATTTTCACCTCTGCACTTAATGTCCGCTGCTCAGGAATCTTTTGGAGCCGTACGCACGGTCAGGTCCTTTGCTCAAGAGGATTACGAAATTTCACGCTACTCTGAAAAAGTAGATGAGACTTTGAACCTTGGGCTAAAGCAAGCTGTGAGTTTCTCAGATGTTTTGTGCTATTTGCATAAATTTGAAAAGGATCTGCATATTTAAAGATCATATTTCTTTTGCTACAGCTAATCGTTGGCTTCTTTGCCGGAGGATTGAATGCAGCAACAACTTTATCAGTTGTTGCGGTAGTGATTTATGGAGCTTACCTAACTATTCATGGATCCATGACACCTGGCTCTCTCACATCATTTATTCTTTACAGCCTTTCAGGTATACTTGAAGGCCTGGTGATGTTTCAACTAATTTGCTAGCAATTTCCTAGTTCTTTGATCTCCTTGAAGAGGGACATAATGACCTTATAATTTAGACCTGTGTAGCGGATTCCAATGTCTGGTTTTTCCTTCCCGCAGTTGGTGGTTCTGTAGCTGGTTTATCAGGACTATATACGACAACAATGAAAGCCGTTGGTGCAAGCAGGAGAGTTTTCCAGCTTCTGGATCGCATATCCTCCATGCAAAAATCAGGAGACAAACATCCCATAAGGTTGGCATCTGTCTCTGTTGAGTTTCTTAAACCAATTCTTGGACTCAAAATATGTGTACTACTTTTGGTGTGGCTTGTCATGTAGTGAACAAGCTGGAGATGTTGAGCTAGATGATGTCTGGTTTGCTTATCCTTCTCGTCCCGACCAAATGGTGCTAAAGGTAATCTTGACCTTAAAAGTTCTTCAATCTGATATGCATCTAACTATCCATGCTATTTAAACTGGGATGTGCTACATTTCCACCATTAATTCCATGTACTTAAATTGACATGTCATGTTTTACCTTTAGATTTTGGCGACAAACTGATAAGATTTAGGGCTGAAATTTGGGATTTTTATTGGAATCAAAGGAAAATACAAGATAAATGACCTCTTTCGAGAGGGAGCCGGCTCTCCACAATAAATCTACGACTAACAACTACTAACTCTCGCTAGATCTAAGAACTATCACTCTAAAACTAAGATTTATCACTCAAAAGTTGCATGAAAATAATTGTCGACTGCCCTAAATATTTATAGGAGCAGATTTGGTCATAAAAGAAAAATTACTAAATCAGCCTCAAAACCTTCCAAAAATAGAAGTTACTAAATCAGCCCAAAAACTTTCACAAATGCCCGATGACTAATTTTTCTCTGCTGATCTCGCACCTCCATTTATGCGTCTCATTTGTCACCTTACTTTATTTCTCGCCTTAATTTGCGCCTTGATTTGTGCCCCTTGATTTGTGCCTCCATTTGTGTGTCACCTCTGTCGATGATAGGTTATGGCCATATCATTACTCCGCCACCGAAAACAACCTTGTCCTCAAGGTGGGGCATGAAGTCTGCGGCGGTAACTGCTTCACGTGGAAATGTCCATCTCTCCCGGGATCAAAAGGCCACATACAATCTCCATCTTTCTCGTCGTGGCATGGCGCAGTAGATGATGGTAGCAGCGGGGCACGATATGCCGGAGTTGCCGTCGACGTCGCTCAAAAGGTGGCGCTGTGGGCCATCAGGGTTTCTTCCGTGACATAAAAGGCCCTAACGGCCTCGTCGGTGTCGGCGAGGCCCTCCAGGGGGTCGCCGTGGTCTTCTGGGGACTCACCGGGGTCGCGACGATGATCTGGGGGCTCGCCGAGGCCAGATCTGGTTCGTCGTTCCCCGTCGGCGTCGGATCTAGGTCGTCGATAGCCGCATGCTTCAGATCTATGCCATTTTTCTACGTCTCTTTCAGATCTAAAAGTTCTGCAGCTTTTCTAGCCGCCTCCATCGCTTCTTTTATATCGACGACTCCATCGCGATCTTCACCATCTTTCCCGGTTGTCTCCTCGCCCAAGATCACGAGCTTGCTCTTCCTCTTGTTCAAAGATGATTTCTTTGGCCCTAGATCTGAAGAAGGGGCAACAAAGTTACCATTTTTGGAATCATCTTCTTCGCGATGAAGGTCACCTTGGCTCTCCATCCACGTCTTCATCATTGCCGTGAGAGCGGAGACCTCCCCCTTTACAGAGTCTATCTTCTTATCCATGTCATCGACCTTCTCATCCTGGGCATTAATCTTGGTATCGATCTCCCCCATCTTTTTCTCTAGATTCTCCACCTTGGAACTTGTTCTCGTTGCCGCCATGTCGGATCGTTGCTTTGATACCAATTTGATAGGATTTAGGGCTGAAATTTGGGATTTTTATTGGAATCAAAGGAAAATACAAGATAAACGACCCATTTCAAGAGGAAGCCAGTTCTCCACAATAGATCTACGACTAACAACCACTAACTCTCGCCAGACCTAAGAACTATCACTCTAAAACTCGGGCTTATCACTCAAAAGTTGCATGAAAACAATTGACGACTGCCCTAAATATTTATAGGAGCAAATCTGGTCATAAAAGGAAAATTACTAAATCAGCCCCAAAACCTTCCAAAATGGAAGTTAATAAATCAGCCCAAAAACTTCCACAAATGCCTGATGACTAATTTTGCTCCGCTGATCTCGCGCTTCTATTTATGCGCCTCATTTGTCACCTTACTTATTTGTCGCCTTGATTTGTGCCTCCATTTCTGTGTCTTGATTTGTGCCTCCATTTGTGTGTCACCTCCGTCGATGATAGGTTATGACCATATCACAAACATTGCTTTCTATCTTCGTGGAGGAACTAGATACACTATCATAACTTATTTCTCATTTCTTTTCGGATGACATTAAAAGACTACATTTGATTAGTTTAACTAGAGACAGGAACTTATGTTCTTCATTTCCTAATATTTGATCATATGTCAAAAGCTAATCTCAGATGCGACAGAATCAATAGTACAGGGAAAAAAAGGAGTTCTCTTGTAGCGGGAAGCATGTTCTTGAATTGCTTCATGCATATTGTGTGCATCCTTAACGAATTTTTTGATTAGTGTGCTACCTATTTATATATTACACACATCTTCCTAGGCGTAATTCACTAGACTGATATATTTCCCTGGCTAAATCTCTAGTTAGGTACACTTGGTAGCTTCCAAGAAAGTAATCTCAACGATCTACTGAAATATCTCTCAGACATGTTTAGCATCAGTTTGTAGATAATATAGTTACAGTATCAAGTGCACTGCAAATGCAGGGAGTAGCTTGTTAAATTACGACTTCGACCTACGGATCAATTACCATGTCAAATAGCATGCACCAAGGTTTGAGGTTTCGGCCGAAACCAAAGAGTTTCGATCGTTTCGTGCCGGTTTCGTTGGAACCAGTATGAAACACACCCTAAAATCTGGTTTCGATCAAGACCCCTTAAAAAGCTCAAAAAATTCAAAATTGAAATGAAATCTACATATCAATGATGATCTAAGTAATATCTCTCAAAAAAATTTATTATAAAAATCCAAAATAGTGAAAGAAAAAAGGTTTAGGTGATTATAAAAGAGAGAGAGAAGTGTAAGAGAGCCTTACCAGAGCGTCGAAAGGATTCACAGCCACCTTTGATTTAGAGAACAGGAAGAAGCCCCACCATCAATCCAAAGGTGAAAAGAATGAGAAATGGGCATGCACTCTGATGTTGTGCAGAAGAAGCCGCCCCCATCGATCCAGAAGATCTTCTTAAAAAGCTGGCGTTACCATCGATCACCATTGCCATTGCCTCCGCATCCTACTGGCATAAGCTCGTTAACCGCCGCCTCAAGCTCGATCAAGAGAGAAATGGGAAAGAATTAGAGTGTTATGGTTTTGTTTTAATTAGAATCGGGTCCGGTCGTATCCGTCTTTACTTAATACCTCACCATACTATCTTATTCTCCTCTTTCTCTGTTGATCTCAAGCTTACGACAATAGCTGAGGGATGGCAAAAGTGACGGAGGTGAAGACGACATCGGAGAGGGGTGCCAACGAAGGAGATGAGTGACGATATCAGGCGGCGATGGTAGAGTAAATTGGAGAGGAAAAAACCGATTTCACAAGTAAACCATCAATATTTTCACATTTCCATAAATGTTCTGGTAAAATCATCCATCAAAAGAATACACATACAAAGATACACATGTAAATAAAGATGTGGATGAAACTGAAACTCAAAGCAAAACTATAGAAACGAGTCTAAACTAAAATATTCTCAGGGGACCGAAAACGAGTTTTCTAATCTTGACTTACACGATACTAATGCTTAGAATCTATTGCACTCCTAATTACACTAGTATCCATCGGTGCTCTAGCATATCAAACTTTACATACCTTCCGGGTTGGGCCCTCGTTCTGATAGGATTTTCTTGGTTTTTGATGATAAAAATAGAATTTTAAAGGGGTTTCCTAGGGTTTTGTTGGATAAAGGAAGGATTTTTGGTGGAAAGGTGGGGGTTTTAGGGTAAAGGAAGGGTTTTAGGGCTAAAAAGAGAGAATAAACATAATATCTATGTATTCTGCAGTATACTTTTTTTAGAATAGTCTAAATCTTTTGGCACTTCAGTTTGCATTCTCAAACATATTTTTGACAATTGTTTCAATTTATTACTATTCTAGTTTCTATGCCATTTATATTGAAAACAAATTGCAGATTTATGTTTCTTTTCTTCTTGTGTTATGGAAAATACTTATCTGTATGGTCTTATAGTCTTTTTAATATGTACACCATAATGGTATAAAAACAAAGCAAAACTCTAGATAATAAATAAATTTATATCATGATTATGATGCGTTTTGCATTTAGGCCCATCTGGGGCATTTTCTCAATTTTTAGTTTGTAGGGAGTCTTTTTGTAATTTTCAGTATTCGGGGCTTTTTCGTAAAATCTGTAATTTTCCCTTTATTAGAGCTAGGGCCGGCTAGGAGAGCTTTTCCATACTTGATGATTGAGAGGAAATTTGTGCTAGGCGTCCATGAACCCTAGTTTGGTAGATTTAGGCTTTCATGTCGAAGGTAAAGCTAGGAGAGCGGCCTCTTCTCGAATTGTGGTCAAATTTATCTTTTATATTTCAGTTTTATCAATAAAAATCCTTCTTTCCTCCCAAATACCTTCTTTTCACCCATAAAAATCCCACCTTCCCTTCAAAAATCACATCTTCCACCACAAAAATCCCCCTTTATTCCAAAATCCTAGTGGATCGCATGATCGCATCAAATTGATATCAGAGCATTTACGATCCATGGCAGCGACAGGATTTAAGGATAAGATCGACACGTGGGATGAAAAATTCGACGGCGAGATCAAAGAGACGAAGAAATCTATGGTGGATCTTAAGGTATCATCAGATAAAAGGTTCGAAGAGATCATGCAAATCCTAGCGAAATAAGATGAAGCCCTAGCGCAACAAGGTACTTCCTAACAAACTCTAACTCGAGAATTCCTCGATTTGAAGGTGGTGAAAATTTCAGATTTGGGCAAAAAACCCAAATCTAGGGCAAAAGGCGACGAATTTGAAGAAAGTGAAAGAAAAAACAGAGGAATACAATAAGGGTTTACTATCCGACATCGACGACTACTTTGTGGAAGAAGGGGAAAACCCCACGAAGGGGAAAACCCTAACACTGGGGGACCCTAGCTGTCGCAAAGAGATTACAGGCAGCCCGACAGGCCGCTAGGGGCCTGCAGGCGCTGTCGCAGGCCCCCTGCAGCCTGCTGACAGCCCTGCAAGCTTGACAGGACCTTGTTGTGGCCATGCCACCTACATGGCACCTGCAGGCCTGACAGGGCCTTGCAGACCCCCGTATAGGGCCGACAGATCCCTCGCAGGTCCCTGGCGACCCGCCAGAGGCACGTCGAGCCGTGGGAGTAGCATACGGGGCTCCGTGACGTTTGGGGGCCCGTCGAGACCTTGACGAAGATTTTCAGCGGATTCCAAGAACAGATGATGACATGGAAGAATTTCGGGGGCTCCATGAGTCTCGGTTTACTGTAGAAAGGCGACAACGTCAAGTCCCAAAGGTGGAGTACGAAGACTATGCCATGTATCACTAGGATGATCGTAGGAACTTTGGGGATGGAGGTGGAGCCGACTGGAGAGATGCAGATTGGGAGAATGATGAGGGGGAGGATAGGGCCCCAACAGGAGACTATTATGGCCTACATGACCCTCACCAGACACGACGCCACGATCATCACCAGGGCTGTTGCGAAGAGATTGCAGGCAGTACGACAGGCCGCCAGGGGCTTGCAGGCGCTATCACAGGCCCGCTGCAGCCGGCCCTGCACTCCCGACAGGGCCCTGCAGTGGCTATGCCACCTACATGGCACCTGCAGGCCTGACAGGGCCCAGCAGGCCCCGTGTAAGGCCGACAGATCCCTCGTCGGTCCCTGTCGAACCGTCAGAGGCCCGTCGAGGAGTGGGAGCAGCATACAGGGCCCCATGACGTCTGAAGGCCCATCGAGATCTTGACGAAAATTTTTAGCGGCTTCCGGGACCAGAAGATGACATGGAAGAATTTCAGGGGCTCCATGAGCCGCGGTTTACTGTAGAAAGACGACGACGTCGAGTCTCGAAGGTGGAGTACAAAGACTATGCCATGTACCGCGAGGATGATCGTATGAACTTTGGGGACGAAGGTGGAGCTGATTGGGGAGATGCAGATTGTGAGAATGATGGGGGAGGATATGGCCCCAACAGGAGACTATTATGGCCCACATAACCCTCACCAACCACGACGCCACGAATCATCAGGGACGAGGAGCACCTGGGGTTTACATCAGAAAACATGGTCAGGAAATTAAAGATGCTGATGTTTGAGGTGGACCCTGATGGGTGGATCTACAGGGCATAGCGGTATTTTGAAGTCTCGCAGATTTATGAGGCAGAGTGGATGAGGGCTATTGGAGTTTGGTTGGAAGGGGAGGCTCTATCTTAGTACAAATGGAGGCGGCAACATCGACTGTTCTGCTCATGAGAGGAGTTCACGGTCTGCTCCTGGACCGGTTCAGGGAGACCCCGGGGAAAGACGTGTACGAGCAGCTTATGCACTGATGCGGGAGGGAATGGTGAGGGACTACATAAAAATTTTGAGATGCTGGCAGGCTGTGTCCGTGGAGGTTCAGGAGAGTCCTTGGAAGGGTGCTTCATGAAAGGAGTAAAATCTAGCATTCGAGCGGAGTTGCAAATACAGAGGTCCAAGGGGTTATTAAACCGGATGCGGCTGGCCAGAATGGTGGAGGACAGACTGGCAGATGAGCGACGTGCCAGTGGAGCATGGAGCGGATCCACTTCTCGCAGCCATGTAGCGACAAGGGAGGAGAATGTATCATCAGGAGGGCCCCAGTCCAGCCACGAGAAGAGCATCAAGCTTCAATCAGACAATAAGCATAATCGGCTTACAGAGGCAGAAATTCAGGAAAGACGTACCAAGGGATGTTTTCGCTGTGGCGAGAGGTACAGACCATGACATCCTTGCAAGGATATCCTCTCTAGATGCTGATAATTGAAGATGAAGAAGGCCAGATGGTGGAGCAAGAAGAGTTAGAAGGGGACGAAAACCTCCATCTAGATTAGTGAGCTCATGGTTTTCATGACATCACCTTGAGGACAAGGTGGTCCTTCGGGGACGAAGTAATGATGCATTTTGCATTTAGGCCTATCATGTGCATTTTTGGAAATTTCAGTTTTAGGGGGGTCTTTTTGTAATTTTCAGCATTAGGGACTTTTTCGTAAAATCTGTAATTTTTCCTTTATTAGATCTAGGGCCGGCTAGGAGAGCTTTTCCATGCATGGCGATTGAGAAGAAATTTGTAATATGTGTCCACAAACCCTAGTTTAGGAGATTTAGGCTTTCATCTCGAAGGTAAAGCTAGGAAAGCGGCATCATCTCGAATTGTGGACAAATTTATCTTTTATATTTCAGTTTTTATCAATAAAAATCCTTCTTTTCTGCCAAATCCTCTCTTTTCACCCATACAATTCCACATTTCCCACAAAAATCTCATCTTTCACCACAAAAATCTCATCTCTTATTCCAAAACCCTAGTGGATCGCATCAGATTATAGTCACAGCCTTTTCCCATCAAAATTGGGTTGGCCATAAGTCTCAAGGCTCCATGAAAGATTTGACAAAGTAATCTGAACTGATTTTTAACCTAAAGCAACCTCGAAATCAATGACAAATCTCATGGTGACGAGAATTTGATACGATCTCGATGGATGGAAAATATGAAAAGGTGGAATTTTTATTTGGGATTGGAAAAGAAAGATACAAATAAGTGGACCTTTTTAGAAGAGGAGTCCGCTCTCCAAGCTTTTTTTCGAGACAAAAGCCTAAATCTTCAAATTAGGGTTCGTAGACGCCTATGGCAATCTTTCTCTTCACAATCGATGCCACACGCTGACCATTGTCCTCTTATTTATTGCAAAACTCTCACTAATTAGGTAATTAGCCAAAAGGACTAACTTACCCTTCTTATTTATATATTAGCAAATGAGAGTCTTATCATCTCTCTTATTAAACCCTTACCAAATGAGGGGCCTAGCATCACTCCCCCATTTAATGGCATGATTTTTCCATTCAACCATAACTAATTGAGATCTCGTCTATGTTCAACGCACCGCTCGTTGACGTTCATCGCACCCCGATCGCATCATTACTCCGCCACCCAGAGAACCACCTCGTCCTCAAGGTGGTACATAAAATGCATATGATGCTCCTCTCCAAGTGATGGTGCTTGTCTCCTTTCGGATCAAAATGACATCTAAGGTCTCCATCGTCTTCCACGAAGCCCAGAAGGAAACTACAATCTCGGCCCGAAACTAGTCGCGGGACCTGAATGAGCCCACAGTCTACCTCCGAAACTTTGTGGGGCTCCTAGGTGCCATGACTGGGCCTGCGGTGGCCCTGCAATGCAGGAATGGGCTTGCGGTGGCCCTGCAATGCAGGACTGGACCTGCAGGGCCGGACAGGGTCTGCTGGGGCCCTGCATGGCCACTGTAGTGCCCGGCCAAGCCCCACAGGTACCCTATGGTGCAGGTCGGGGCCTTGTCGGTCCTGCATATGGTCTGTAGGGCCCTGGGAGCCTATGAGGGGGCCGTCACACCCTTCCGCATCCTTCCAATGATTGTGATGCCCTGGATCTTCGTTGAAGTCGTCGTCAGGGTTCAGATCTGCAGCCGGAGCTTCTTTTTTGTTGGACCTCCTCCAAAGAGATGATTTTGCTCTTGTTGAGGTCTTCTTCTTCCTCTGACGCCTGATTTGAATAGGATAAGAGCCCTTTGTGAAAAGTCTCTACCTTTTACTTCCCCCTCGTCAAAGACTTCTCCTTTTGCCTTAGATCTGAGTTTTCACCTAGATCAAACTTCACCGCCTTCGATAACTCCACGCTTTATTGGATCAATTGTTGGGTTTGTGATGCGATTCGGATCTGGACTTAATATAAAAATATGGTTTTAGTGGGTTTTGGGGGTGAAAGACGGGATTTTTATGGTAACTGTAGGATTTTTAGGGCTAGCGAAGAGATTTGGGGAAGAAAGGATGTATTTTATTGGTAGAAATAAAGAGAATACAAGATAGGTGGCCTCGATTCGAGAGGAGGCCGCTCTCCTAGCTTTGGATTCAAGATCAAAGCCTAAATCTCCACTAGATTTAAGGGATTTACCATATTCTTCTCAAAACTCTACATAATCCTGTCTCTCCCCCGTTATTTATAATAAGAATCCTATTGAGCCATCGCCCCTAAATTACCATAAGCCCCTGACTTAGGGGTTTACCCAAAATTATAAATCTGTCACATGACCCACAAAATTACAAAAACGCACCCGTCTCCAGAAATTACAGATCTGTTATTATTCACATAAACCCTAATCCTAACAGTTTGACACGCGAGTTGTCACTTGAGCGAGGGCCTTAAGGACTTGTTTGTGTCGTTGCGTGGACTTTTCTTCCATCACCTTCAGATCAGATCTAAGCTCCTCTACCGCTGTCCTCCAAGCTGCCCCCGCACTCCCTACTTTCTCCTCCAAAACCCCATGTTTCTCCTTTGATCTGGTGGTTGCTATGAGATTGTAATGTTGAGTATTGGTGTTTCATACTAATGGTATTTTGATGATGATCACAACATTATGTTGTTGCTAATGACTCTCTTGTTTTAGTCTCTTAGTTACATTTCAAGAATATCATTTTTAGAGACTAAACACGTGGTGCAATGATGGACATCAAGTGAAGAAAGACCAAAGCTTGGACTCAAGTGCTGCCAAAGCTTGAAGATGATGATGAGCTTCAAGGCATCAAGATTGACGCCATAGACTCTTAAGAAAGCATTGTAATCCATGTAATTTCATTTATTGCTTTCTCTCTTTTTGAGTCTAGGTTTGATGTAATGCCTTGATAGATGGTCTACTCATTCATGCATATGCATTTAACTCTCTTAGTGAGTCTTAGGATTATCATAGAATCCAACCCAATAGGCTCATCTTGACCAAATACTCATTTGGAGTCTCTGGCTCTCCAACAATCGCCTGATGAAGGTTTTACAGTCGACTGGGTGATTTTCAGTCGCCTGTCGAGCCTTCTACAGTTGACTATGGTGCACTGCTCTAGTCATCCTTTGATTGACTCATACTTGAGCTTTTGGAATAGTTGACTGACGGTCAATTTACAGTCGCTGTCTTCCAACAGTCGCCTGTGATTTGTTCATTAGTCGACTGTGCGCAACTCGCATTGTCTGGGCTTCATCCCAGTTTGCTAGTCAGTCGACTGGATCAATATTTACTGTCGCATGTCCATTTGACAGTCGACTGTATACTGGCCATCAGTTGCATGTCTGCAAACAGTGCGAAAGAGTGCATCTCTCTGTTTTATTCAATCTCCTGTAGCAGTCGCCTGCTGAAGAAATTACTGGCGCATGTTCTGTTTACAGTCGACTGTATCGACTTCATCAGTCGACTGTCGAGGCTCGGATTATAGCCGTTGGAAATTATTTAGCCATTAGACAGTCGACTGTCATTTGTTCATCAGTCGACTGTCGGTGACGTTTTTGCTCAAAATCTAGTCGTTGCAGCCTTTTGTTTTTGGCTGTTTTTTTGGCTTTTGAGAGTTCCTATAGGGTTCATATATATATGAGAGGGCTGAATTCATTAGAACTTCTTGATGCTATTGAAAATCTTTAGAGATTATATAAGCCACTCTTAAACTCTCGCATTTCCCTCTTAGAGCTCTAAATCTCCTTAATGTATTGAAATCAAGCTCAAGGGAAATCATCCAAGTGCTTTCAAGCAAATCTCAACGCTTGGAGATCCTCTTTCATGCATTGCATTCATTTATGAGTAAGTACATCTCAAGGCATATGTAAGAGTATTTGTTTTACTTGGTGTTTCTTTGAAACTCTAATTCTCTTTGTGGGAATTAGACACTCTCTTTGTGGGAGTAATTCTCTTAGTGGGAATTAGATATTCTCTTAGTAGGAATAACTCTTTGTGGGAGTAACTCTCTTTGTGGGAGTTTGGTGTCCTAGTGTAGGGCTAACCCTAATTCTCTGAGTAGGAGTTAGTAATTCTCTAGATGGTAATTTGACCCTTGTATAGGGTTGGTTGGGTCCTTGTGTAGGACAAAATCCTCTGGTGAGGTATCTCCTTATGAGATTGTATTCACTTCTCTTTGTGAGAAATATAGTGAATATTTGTGTGGCTGGACTTACCCAAGTTTTGGGGAACCAGTGTATATTCTTGTGTTTGCGTTTGATTTGTTTGTGGTGATTAATTCCTCTTGCATTTATTATTTCGCATTTGTAAGTTTAATTTTAATTGCACAATTTATTGCCATTACACTATTCACTCCCCTCTAGTGTGTTAGTATTGCAAGGGTAAGGCGATCCTTACACGTAATGCTTTGATACCACTTTGATATAATTTCGATGGATTTTTAAAGAAAATATGATTTTTACGGTGGAAAATATGAAAAGGTGGAAATTTTATTTGGGATTGGAAAAGAAAGATACAAATAAGTGGATCTCTTTAGGAGAGGAGGCCACTATTCATGCTTTTCTTTCAAGATGAAAGCCTAAGTATCCAAACTAGGGCCGTAGACACCTATAACAATCTCTCTTCACAATCGATGCCCCATACTGACCATTGCACTCTTATCTATATAACAAAACTCTCACTAATTATGTAATTAGCCAAAAGGTCTAAATTATCATTCTTATTTAAAATATTACCAAATGAGAGTCCTAACATTTTTCTCATTAAATCCTTACCAAATTACCAAATAAGGGACCTAACATCACTCCCCCATTTAATGGCATGATTTTTCCATTAAACCATTACCAATTGAGATATTGTCCACGTTCAACGCACCGCTCATCCACGTTCATCACACCCCATCATATCAGAATTTTTGGAAATAAGGGGCATTTGCATAAATCATCACAAGCACTTGAAAAAGGTTCGCTATTTATCTGCTGATTAAGCGTGTGCATCCCACACAACCACCCACCTAAAAATTCTCTTGGACTGAAAAAGAATTTAAGGAAATGAGATAGATTATAGATTTGATGCACGAGAAATATGATACTGGGAATTTGATGCGGTCGTGTACCGCAGAAGGCGCAAGGATTCGAGCGTGGGAGCGGTCATGGGATCAACTTAATATTTTGCTATTTTTGCTTTATGCACTATCTTATATGTTTTTAAGTTGTGTATTTAGTAGTTGTTAGGGAGTATTTAAAGGGGTTAACCCTAATTGTGTTAGCGATCGAAATATTGAGACATTCGTCATTTGACGGCTAGGGCTTGGGGGATTAGGCTTGATCCATCAAATCAAGTTAGGGAAAAGATCTACTCCAATTTAGATCAAAGTTGTCTCTATATTATTATCAATTCCAATTCCACTTTAAATTTCTTTTCGTTCTTCCACTAAAAATCTGATCTTTTGATACTATTAACCCTAATCGTATCAATTTGGTATCAGAGCATCATGATCCAATGGCGGGAACTAGGGCAAAGACGGTGGCGGAACTTGTCGAGGAGAAATTCGACGGCAAATTTGAAGAAGTGAACAAGAGGATCGATGGGCTTCAAGGCGAAATCCGTGGCATCCATCAAGAGATGAAGGGGGTCGCTAAATCCTCTGACAGGCCTACTTCAGATCCTTCGTCAACAAAACAAATCATCCGAATCTGAAGCTAGGGCATCGATATCGGCAAATCTGAATTTTTCGTCGGATCTAGGGCAGCATGGAGAGGATCTGGCGAACGAAGGGCCAGAACAGCGAGTCGTGCGCTTCCAGGGAACTCGAGGCGACTAAAGGAGGACGGCGGAGACCCCGTGGGGGGCGGCGCCCCCCTGGCAGATCGCCAGTGGCCGCACGCCCCTCAGACAGGCCGCGCGGACCTGCACGGCCCGGATCTGGGCCGCGCAGACCCGCGCGGCCCTGTTTGGGGCTGCACCGACCCCCGCTGAGGTTCGGCGGGCCGCCAAACCCCAGAGGAGGGTGACGGGGCCGTGGCGATCCGCCAGGGGCCCCGCGCAGCCAGAACAGCCCACGGGGGCTTGATGAATGGCCGACAGGCCTCCGTTGGGCTTCCCTTGGGCATGGAAGGGGCATTGGAGACCTTGAGGCGCGCCAAGGAGAATGTTCGGAGACTTCAGGAGACCGGAGCGGATGTGGGGCACGTTCCGAAGTACGAGGAGTATGCACGCTACGCCGACAACCTTCAGGCGGAGGAGGCATGGGGTGATGGAGATGCATGGGATGCCAAGGAGTAGAACACTGCTGAGAGGGCCCGGGAGGAGATTTGGGGAGTGTATGGACAGCCAGATCGGCCCAGACGGAGGTTGGAGGAGCCTGCTCGTCCGAGATACCAGGAGGGACAACGGGGAGGAGGCCCACATGGCGATGGCGGGCCAGATAGCCAGTTGAGGAAGCTGACCATGCCCCTGTTTGAGGGAAAGGATCCAGATGCCTGGATCTACAAGGTGGAGAGGTCCTTTGATATTTTGGGACTGGCTAAGGCGGAGAGGATGCAGAGGGTGGGGATGTGCTTCGAGGGGGAAGCTTTGGGGTGGTTCCGTTGGAGCCAACGGCAGAGACCTATCCGTACATGGATAGAGTTGACAGAGTGCCTTATGGAGAGATTTCAGGAGACACAGGCTGGTGGCCTATTTGAGCAGTTGTACACACTGCGACAGGAGGGGACCGTAAGGGAGTATGTGGAGAAGTTTGAGCAGCTTGCGAGCCGAGTAGAGGGAGTTTCTGCCGAGTCCCTAGAAGGAAATTTCATGAAGGGCCTCAAACGCAGATCAGAGCCGAGCTACGAGTTCAAGAACCCAGAGGATTGTCTGCCATGATGAGGATAGCTAGGAAGGTGGAAGACAAGCTAGCGGAGGATAAGAGGGCGAGGGGAGCTTGGGGAGGATCTACCTTGCGGAGCCCGACAGTGGCAGGGGCACCCAAGGCTCCTACAGGCGCACTGACACCAGCGAGAGGGGCTGGCCAGGAGACACATACGGGGGGTCAGACCTGTAGGATGACGGAGCCAGATATGTGGGAGCGCAGGGCTAAGGGGCTGTGTTTCAAGTGTGACAAGCGATTCACACCGGGACACAGGTGTGCGGGGCGGAGGAGGAAGAGGGAGATCCCACGATTGTACTCGGCGTAGAGGATGAGGTGACAGATGAGCAGCCACACTTAGACACCGTAGAGGTTTTCCTTAGCTCCGTGGTGGGATTTACTCTCTATCACACCATGAAGCTGGCAGGCAGGGTGACAGATCAGGAGGTGACGATATTGATAGACAGCGGGGGCAACTCACAACTTCATCTCAAAGAAGTTGGTGGGGTAGCTGGGGCTTGAGGTGAGTGAGACCGCCACCTTTGGGGTGATTTTGGGCACATGCCAGAGGGAGGAGAGCCGGGGTGTCTGCAGGACGGTGATTCTGGCAGTACATGAAACTCAGATAGTGGCGGATTGTTACCCCCTGGAGTTGGGGAAGGTGGACGTGATGTTGGAAATGCAGTGGTTACAGACCTTAGGCGACACCAAGTTCAACTGGAAGGTGCTGAGGATGGAGTATATGGAGGACGGGAGGACCGTGGTCTTGTTGGTGGACCCCAGTCCGTGTTGCCGCGTTGCGTCCCTGAAGTCCTTGGCTCGGGCAGTACTAGTGTGAGGAGAGGCATACTTTGTGTCATATCAGGAGCTAGGGGTGGAGGCAAAGGAGCAGCAGATGCCACCAAAGGTGGAGGAGTTCGACGGTTATGGGTACGTGTTTCAGATGCCGCAGGGGTTTCCGCCTCAGAGGGACCACGAGCACGCCATTGTGCTGTGTGAGGGAGCGGCTCCAGTCAGCGTTAGGCCCTACAGGTACCCGCATGTTTAGAAGGATGAGATTGAGCGGTTGATCAAGGAGATGTTACAGGCTGGAGTGATACGGCCGAGTGTTAGCCCTTTCTCCAGCCCGGTCTCTTGGTGAAGGACGGTAGCTGAAGGTTCTGTGTGGACTACCGTGCCCTCAACAAGGAGACGGTGGCGGATCGTTTTCCGATACCGGTTATAGATGAGCTGTTGGATGAGCTACATGGGGCGTCAATCTTTTCGAAGATTGATTTGAAGTCGGGGGGTATCATCAGATCCGGATGAAGGCAGAGGATGTGCAGAAGACTGCCTTTAGGACTCATGAGGGGCACTATGAGTTCCTCGTCATGCCCTTTGGGCTGACGAACGCGTCTGCTACTTTTCAGGCTTTGAACAAGATATTTCAGCCATACCTACGGCAGTTTGTCTTAGTTTTCTTTGACGACATACTGGTGTACAGCCGTACGGTGAAGGAGCACGTACGAGATCTGGAGACGGTGTTACATGAGTTGCAGGCTCACCAGCTCTATGCCAACAGGAAGAAGTGCACTTTTGCTCAAGAGAAGGTGGAGTATTTGGGGCACGTAGTGTCGGTAGAAGGGGTGACAGCTGATAGAACCAAGATTGAGGCCATGTTGGATTGGCCGCAGCCAACGACATTGAGGGCATTGCAGGGATTTTTGGGCTTGACGGGGTACTACCGCAAGTTCGTGCAGGGTTACAGTACCATTGCCTGGCCCCTGACAGAGCAGCTGAAGAATGATGGGTTCCAGTGGAACGAGGAGTCGACTGCAGCGTTTGCGGCATTGAAGAGGGCGATGACGACAGTTCCAGTGCTAGCTCTCCCCGACTTTAGCAGACCTTTTGTGGTAGAGACCGATGCCTCAGGATACGGGTTGGGAGCGGTGCTGATGCAGGATCAGCGACCCGTGGCTTACTTTAGCCAGGTTTTGTCATCACGGACGAGGCAGAAATCCGTGTATGAGAGGGAGCTAATGGCGATCGCCCTGTCGATCCAGAAATGGCGTCCTTACCTGTTGGGACGGCCGTTTATTATGCGCACAGATCAGAGGTCATCGAAGTATTTGCTGGAGCAGATGCTGGTGGGAGCAGACTATCAGAAGTGGCTATCTAAACTTGTTGACTACAAGTTTGAGATATACTATCGGCCGGGACTGGAGAACAAGGCTGCGGATGCGCTATCACAGAGAGAGGAGGTTACCTCCTTGACGGCCTTGTCAGTACCACCGTTAGCGGAGTGGGATCCCTTATGGAGGGAGGTGGACACCGATGAGGAGCTATCTAGGATCCGGGAGGATCTGGTTCAGGGGGTGGCTGAGCACCCGGGCTATTCTCTTGAGGGGCAGCGATTGTTGTATCAAGGAAGACTAGTCATACCGCAGGCTTCAGTACACAAACAGTTGATTTTTTAGGAGTTCCACAAGAGCGCGTTGGGGGCCATTCAGGAGTCCAGCAGACATATATGCGGGTGACTAGAGAGCTGTACTGGCAGGGAATGAAGAAGGACATCGCAGAGATGGTAGCCAGTTGTGACGTCTGTTAGTGTCATAAGTACCTGGCCATGGTGCCGGCAGGACTGTTGCAGCCCTTGGCTCTTCCTGATCAGGTTTGGGAGGGGATCAGCATGTATTTCATTGAGGGGCTACCCAAGTCGGAGGGATATACGGTGATTTTGGTGGTGGTCGACCGTTTGAGCAAGTATGGGCATTTCATCGGGCTGCGTCATCCTTACACGGCAGTGACAGTTGCTACGGCCTTTATTTCGTCTCCACGGTTTCCCCACTTCTATTGTGTCGGATAGGGACATGGTCTTCTTGAGCCAGTTCTGGGAGGAGTTGTTCAGAATCCAGAGGACCGCTCTGCGGAGGAGTACCGCTTACCACCCCCAGACGGATGGACAGACGGAGGTCGTCAACAGGAGCGTGAGACGTACCTTCGCTGCTTTGTGTCAGATTGCCTGAGGAGTTGGTATCGGTGGTTGGCGTGGGCCGAGTAATTGTACAACACTTCCTTCCATTCTGCGGCCCAGACGACGCCATTTCGGGTTTTGTACGGGTGGGACCCACCGGCGTTGATCTACTATCGTAGCGGGTCGACACACGTATCACAGTTGGACCAGTACCTCGAGGAGAGAGATGGAATTTTGGAGTAGCTGTAGAAGCACCTTACGAGGTCTCAGCAGCTGATGAAAGCAAAGGCGGATGGACACCGTAGAGAGGTTGACTACGCGGTGGGAGACCAGGTATATCTGAAGCTGAGGCCATACCGTCAGAGATCACTAGCACGGCGCCGGAACGAAAAGTTAGCTGCCCTATATTACGGCCCCTTTCAGATAGAGGCGAAGATTGGGCCCGTGGCTTATAGGTTGACATTGCCCCCAGGATCGTCATTGCATCCGGTTGTCCATGTCTCTCAGTTACGGCGGGCGGTTGGAGCACATACGCCGGTGGCCACTCTGCCACCTACTTTGACAGCTGATTCGGAGGTACTTATGGAACCCCAGGATATTTTACAGGTGCGACGCATTGAGGGTGGGTGCCGAGAGGTGTTAGTACGATGGGCAGGGTTGCCTGATCACGAGGCTACGAGCTGGAGGACACCATCAGAGCGCAGTTTCCAGATTTCAACCTTGAGAACAAGATTCGATTTTTGGGGGATTAATGATGCGGTCGTGTACCGCAGAAGGCGCAAGGATTCGAGTGTGGGAGCGGTCATGGGATCAACTTAGTATTTTGCTATTTTTGCTTTATGCACTACCTTATATGTTTTTAAGTTGTGTGTTTAGTAGTTAGGGAGTATTTAAAGGGGTTAACCCTAATTGTGTTAGCGATCGAAATATTGAGACATTCGTCATTTGACGGCTAGGGCTTGGGGGATTAGGCTTGATCCATCAAATCAAGTTAGTGAGAAGATCTACTCCAGTTTAGATCAAAGTTGTCTCTATATTATTATCAATTCCAATTCCACTTTAAATTTCTTTTCGTTCTTCCACTAAAAATCTGATCTTTTGATACGATTAACCCTAATCGTATCAAAATTGTATTCCATTCTAAGACTGATAAAGCCAAATAGGTAAACTGAACAAGTTCTGCGTATGCATGCATGCATGTCCATGTATGTATGTATGTAGGAAAATTTTCCTATGTGAAAAATCTCCCATGCGAAAGGGGGCTTTTGATGTTCTTTAAAGATCTAAAAAATTGGATTATCTACACACACTAATAACCACACACATCAAAAATTAAGTGAATCCTATTTACATCTCGACTAAAGGGTTACAAAAAGTTTTGTTGTTCTAAAATGAAAAATCATTGAAGTTGTAATGGCTAAAATCATTGAATTTGTAATGGCTTGATCAAAGGTCAAATCCCCTAACGTTCACACCAAATTTGCGTTTTTGGGATATATATTTGTCTTAATCAATCCCCAAAAACTAAAAAATAAAATATGCTAAAAAAGTTCGCATCATCTTCTTATGCAAAATTTTCGCAAAGGAAGATGGCCATGTATATATGAAGAATATGGGCGTCAGCTAGTCAAGAAGAAAATTTCCTCCTTGGTTAGCGTCAAAATCCCCACCACCTATTTTTTTTCGACTATCAGATCCGTCCATTTTCATCTTCATATTTTAAAATATCAAATCGTCAATTATCAAGTGAAACTTAAGGGATTTTACACGTCCGTCCTGCTGTTGCAAAAAGTTGTCACTGCGAAACTGTTAAAGTTACGACGAGAAGATGAATAAGCAAAACCCATTGGGTTTACTTGATAATTGATGGTTTAGGATTTTAAAACATGAAGATCAAATAGATCCGATCGTCGAAAAAATAGGAGGGGTAGCGTTTTAATGGTAGCCAAGGAGAAAATTTCTTTTTTGGCTAGTTGACTCCCATATTCCTATATATTTACAATATTGGGTATCATGATATATTGGGCTAAGCCTTATATGCAACTTTGAAAACGTCATCCTCTCTTATTTTTTCAGACAATCGAAATATTTCATTTTATTCTTTATGTTCTAAAATCCTAAAATACAGAATATCTGGTGAACATTATGTGTTTTAATCATTTATCCAACCATCGTAAATTTAATAGTTTCAAAAGAGCTGTATTTTTTGTCAATTGTGGATAAACGATCACAACACATTAGGTTGACCTAATTTTCGTTGTTTTAGGATTTAGAACATAAAGATCAAAATAGATAATTCTGATCATCTGGAAAATAAGGACGTGTCGAGTTTTGAGGTGCATATGAGACCTTAACTCATATGTCATATGATACACATCATTCTTATATATGTGTGTGTGTATATCTATCTACCAAAATAGACAATTCCGATCATCTGAAAAATAAAGAAGTGTCGAATTTTCGAGGTGCATATGAGACCTTAACTCATGTCATATGATACACATTATTCTTATTAAAGCAGAGATGTCTTTGAATGGATTTGCTAGCTAGGACAAACATGTTGATACAAAAGGGTTGAGATTGAATTTTGAGAAATCAAGGGTGGTTATTAATAATTCTGAAATTTTTTGGAGGACAAACCATATAATTTTGGGGTGGAAAGGATTGAGAGATGGAGGCTGAATGATGGTGTGGACTTGGAGGGAGAGATGGTATGTGTGTGTTTGGGTTAAATTATAACATGGAGGGAATTAGTATGAGCATGCGAATTTATGATATAATTGAATTTATGATATGTATTTGTGTGGGTAGAAGTGGCATAGAGGGGTAGGGTGTTGGGACCCATGCTCGGGCACATGAATATCTTTTTTTTTGTGCGTGCACGTTTGTTTTTTTATGTCATATGTTAGTTTTATGTGTGCATGTGGGTTGTTGGGAGTTAGGACTCTATGCTCCAACCCGAATTTATGATATGTATTTGTGTGGGTAGAAGTGGCATAGAGGGGTAGGGTGTTGGGACCCATGCTCGGGCACATGAATATCTTTTTTTTTGTGCGTGCACGTTTGTTTTTTTATGTCATATGTTAGTTTTATGTGTGCATGTGGGTTGTTGGGAGTTAGGACTCTATGCTCCAACCCCATACATTTCCAAAAGATATTGCAGAAGAAATGTGTGGCATGAAGATAACCATCAAAATAGTGAGCACAGGAGAATTTACGATCCAACTTGGCTAAAAGGATCTGACGTTTGGAACCTTATGTATTGCAGGGAATTACTTTAAAGTTGAGGCCTGGCTCGAAAATTGCACTTGTTGGTCCAAGTGGAGGAGGAAAAGTAATCTTATGATTCTTATCTAATTTTGTTTAGCTCATACACTCAAAGCAATTATTTGTTTTTTTAACAACTGCCCTGATAAACGAAGTAGTATTCTACATTGCATTCTCATGTGCATCATATGTCTGCTGCAGACTACTATAGCAAACTTAATCGAACGGTTTTATGATCCTATCAAGGGAAAAATCCTACTCGATGGAGCTCCTTTGGTGGAAATTTCACATAAGTATCTCCACAGACAGGTACTTCTATAAATTCTGGGATATATATCAAAAAATTGTGCTGTAGTAGTTACCATCATCTCATGGCTGATATGCGCAACCATAGGTCAGCATAGTGAGCCAAGAACCTGTCCTTTTTAACTGCTCTATTGAAGAGAATATTGCATATGGCTTAAACGGCAATGCCAGCAATACAGAAATAGAAAATGCTGCAGTAAGTTTTTGACTTCTAGTAAACTTTTTTCTTACCATATGCGTATCTATCTTGTCTCCCTAATATTGATTGTGCCTGTTAACCGCAGAAAATGGCTAATGCACATGAATTTGTATCAAAGTTTCCTGATCAATATAAAACCCATGTTGGGGAACGAGGGATAAGGCTTTCCGGCGGCCAGAAGCAGAGAATTGCGATTGCAAGAGCTTTGCTGATGAACCCTCGTGTTCTCCTCCTGGATGAGGCTACGAGTGCACTGGATGCAGAAAGCGAATATCTGGTCCAGGTACGGTCATCTGTTGTTTTTTAATCTTAACGAGCTTTTTGTTACCGCTATTTCTGTTAAAGGACAACATATCTTGATACATGGAGTCATCTGATGAAGTACTGCTATATTTCTTTTAATGTGGGGTTTTGCTGGAATTTTGATCTATAATGCAGGATGCAATGGATTCTCTAATGAAAGGACGGACCGTTCTTGTGATAGCACACAGGCTTTCGACCGTTAAGAGTGCAGACACGGTTGCGGTCATATCAGAGGGTCAGATTGCTGAAAGCGGCACACACGATGAACTCCTGAGCAAAAATGGCATATACACGGCGCTTGTCAAGAGACAACTTGATGGGCCAAGAGTTGAAATATGAACGGGATCGTCAAGTAAGAGCTACTTAAATTAACAGAAGCAAAGGCCATGGTAATGGCGGGAAGCAAAACAAAGAGTCAAACACGATCATTGATATAGCGCCGGACATACATTTGGGGTCTTATCCATTCTTGTTAGCACATTATATACAATGCCTTCTTCAAGTATAATCATTCTAGTTCATAGCCGGGAAAGAGAAACATGTGCAACTTAATGTGCTGTTGTCAGCTTAGGAAATATTGCTGACGGTGCAAAAAATACATTAACCTGGGATTTTTTGTTCGGATTTGTCCACATTCTAAAATCCCAAAACTCCATTGTTGTTTATGATGGATACTAGGCAGGATGAAATGAAACTTAGACTGCAACTGGGAAATTTTGCCTGCATACATGTCATTTTATTGTTTATGATGGTTATCATGTCTTATAATATTAAGGCATCAATCATCGGATATCTGTTGTATTATTTGCCAAGAATTTAATGGTCTTTCAATTATAGAACATTATTGTAAGTAGACACTATGAATAACATAAGATCTTTGGAATACATATGAAGACATGATCATATCCACAAAAAGTGAGGAGTCCGACTTTTTGGCCACCATGTATTCTCCACAATCATGCTCTCTACATCATACCAACAAATGGGACTTGAATGAGGAGCCAAATCAATATCCATCATCAACTCAAGCTCTTGATCACACTTCGAAATCTCGATGTAACCGCCGTTGTTGTGGCTTGTGGATGGATATCACCTCTTCAAGGCATAACTTGCCTCCTTCTGAAGCTCTTCTTTAAAACGACATAGTTTATGCGTTTTCTGCTCATGTAACATTTGAACAATCATTAGAAACCATCAAGAATGAAATATCATATGGCACGGAGGCAAGTGAAATACTGAAACAGCATAATGAGATTGTGTGTGGCTTTGCGATAAATATAAGTAGCTTTGTATGTATCTACTTGTACCTTCATCATACATCTAGTACTTAGCTGTGCCACTGGCAAAAAACCTCTACCAGTACCAAACCATTAACAACATATGTGATCCATTAATAAACCATCCCCAAATGATAACGATGACTCGAAACAACCAATGTAAGCAAAAGCTCTCTCAAACTAAAGTTGCTCTCAAAACATTGAAATTAGATCGACAAAAAATGGATAAGTGACATAAAATTGTGCTTTCAAATGGGGGGACGTACAATTAATCTAAAAATTAGGATCGAACCGCATGTACTATCTGAGTTTTTGACTAAAATTGATATATTGCGCAGAAGTTGAACATGCAAAATGCTAATCGACTTTTGTGATTTTGTGAACAATCATTTTGATGCTTGCTTTAGCTCTGAATGCTGATGAGTAGAATATATAAGAGGCCACACTGGCAAAATTCAATCCACTACTGTCCCTCTCATGCATCGATCAGGTAAGCCCAAAGAATATGAATGATACATATCGAATACAAACTCAAAAGAGAACAAAAAAAATCAGTAGTAAAAATGTTAAATGTGTCTCCATACACCTGCTTGGACAATGAGCATGCTTCTTAGCGTAATGAACAGTATGGTTATGTGCTAAATTAGATGTCTTATTTCTCCTCTCATGCCTTTACTTTTCGTATATGTCTATAAATCTCACTCAATATCCTTACAATTTATTCCTAGTATAACTTGAAATTGGCATATGTAGAACAAGAAACAAAAATCTGCCAGTATGAATAGGATGTTGGAAAATCAGGATTTACCTGGTTAAAAAGGAAGACGTTTAGATCTCCAAATGATTCAGCATCCCCTCTGAACGCAACTCCTGGATACAGAAATGGAAGCAAATTTCTGCCAACATATCTATTCTTGATAGCACATCTTGAAAGTACCGACACTTCAACCATGAAGTTGTGTGGTGCCAAACATGTGTCAGACACGTGTCGGATATGATACTTCGGCTTTTATTATACTTCCTTGAATTTGATAAAGTATAATTGTGACATGGGTGTAATCTTCATATCAGCGTGTCCGTGTCCATGTACGTGCAACATAAGAGGTTAGTTGCTACCATATCTCCAGTAATCACATTTCCATCCTCACAGATTGCCCGGTTATTTGGCATCATGTCACAGTTTGAAGCATCCTTAGCTTGATTTAGAAATTTACAAGTACCAGGAAAAAGGGGAAGGAAGAATAAACAATTTTAAGTTTTAGTATCTGTACATATTCCCAGCATACCCTGTGAACCAAGTGTTTTGAAATGGTAAACCTGAAGAGGTACATACAACAAAACAAACATGACGGCTTTAGTGCTTGGAGTGGGAACATCTACCCAAAAACAAGCACACTACAGTAGACAAATTTGTTCACAATTTGCTTAGTCATTGTGAATGTAGTTCTGCATATAAACAAGAATAATTTTTGTTCAGAAACATTAAAAACCCCGTCCATAAAATCTTTATTTCGGAAAGCATAACTTTGAAAGATAACAAAGAAATGTATCCCCTCAACCAAAGGAAAATGAAAACAAGAATAATAATAAAACAGAGGGAAGAAGAGTTGCCAAAATGTCATGGCATGTGCTATATACACCCCCCAAAGAAAGAGGTTTATGTACTTTTTTTGGCTAAAAATAGCAAATATGTCACATCACAAGTCACATCTCCCTATCCCTCTTCCATTTTGAGTATATTTTGCACTGAATTTAACAAACACGCCCTTCTTCTTCTTCTTCTTCTTTTTTTTGTTTTGTTTTGTTTTTGTTTTTGTTTTTGTTTTTGTTTTGTTTTGTTTTTTTTGTTTTTTGTTTTTTTTTTTTTGGGGGGGGGGGGGGGGGGGGGTATAGCACAAGCCAATGTCATTTACCATGTGTCAACTAAATTATATGAAACTGACAAGCCAAATGTCTGCTATTTCAACATAATTGAAAAGAAAAATCCATACAAAAAAGGACTACCCAAAAGCAAAGTTCAAAAATGAAGGAATTACAAAGAATTTAGCATAACACTCTTTGGCTGAGATAGATGATTCATTCATACATGTTCAAGATTTTTGCCGTCACCCGGATGATTCATTCATACTCTCTTATTCTCTTTCAGTTAACATATCAATATAAACCTTTCATACTCTCTTATTCTTCTTTCTTGAGATGACACCGCCACACACAGCAGTCTTATTAGTTTATGTTGATTACATCTTCCCCGAAGATTTACATAGCTATGGTTAAATATGGTGATATGTATACATGTATGCCAGAGTACTTCATGTGTACTTTAGTGTATGAGGTAGTAGTATGTGTATATAGCTATTGTATGGATAGTTTAGTAGAAGATTTATGTACGTATGTGTATGTGTATGCTGTGGTTGTAAGTATATGTATGTATGTGTGTTTAGTACTTTAACATGAGCGGCTATATTGGTAGTGTGTATATGTAGGTATTGTATATGTATGTATATTGAGATGTCTATGGGGTTGTATAGATTGAAGGTAAGCTCGTGTACGCATGAGTGTCTTATATGGTTGGGCGTGGTGTGTGTGTGTGTGTGTGTGTGTGTGTGGCTGTGTAGTTCATGTATACTGTGTGTATAAGGAGCTCTATTGATTTGTGGGTGCCATGCCCTATAGGTAACCAAGTGTATATTATAGTTAGGGTTTGTATATTCTTGCGTAAATTGTGTGCATGTTGAATTATGTATGTATAGTGTGTATATTCGATTATGTGATGTGTTAGTATATGTATGCTTGTGTGTATCTAATTCTCTATGTGGTGCTTAGGTACATACAAGTATCCCTAGTTGCGATATATGGATAAGTGTTGATCTATGGCTATTTGGATGTGGGTGGCTATATGTTTATAGTGTGAATGTATGGCTATAGTATTTGTGTTTGTATATATATATATATATATATATATATATATATATATATATATATATATATATATATATATATATATATATATATCAAAAAATGTACCTAAGAACGTGCGCAGGTAGAATTACCTGCGCACGCCCCCTCTGTTCGGTGTTTGTAAGTATTTTTTTTGAATTTTTTTTGCAGTTGCTAGATATACTTGTTATGAAGCTCCCCACAAAATTTCAGATCAATCCGACACCGTTTGAGCCTCCGTTCATCGATTTCAAAAACGTTGCGCAAAACTGTCCAAATTCTGGACAGTTTTGCGCAACGTTTGTGAAATCGATGAACGGAGGCTCAAACGGTGTCGGATTGACCTGAAATTTTGTGGGGAGCTTCATAACAAGTATATCTAGCTACTGCAAAAAAAAATTTCAAAAAAATATATTTAGAAACCCCGAACAGAGGGGGCGTTCGCAGGTAATTCTACCTGCGCACGTTCTCAGGCACATTTGCCCCATATATATATATATATATATATATATATATATATATATATATAGAGGTGGGATCAAATGACCCCCAAAAATAACCCCCAAAAATGACCCCCTATCAAAAATCCTATGCCCCCCATTTTTTCGGAAGATCCGAACCGTTCATCTTGATCGTCATCCTCTAAATACCTGATCCATCAATTTTCAACCCGATCCCATGTGTTTTGCCAGTTCATCAACCATTCGTAAAAGTTCTGTTCATGCGAAACCGTTAAATTTGGGTCGGATGGATGAACATGCAAAACACATGTGATCGGATTGAAAATTGGTGGGTCAGGTATTTAGAGGGTGGAGATCAAGATGAACGGTTCGGATCTTCCAAAAAAATGGGGGGCATAGGATTTTTGATAGGGGGTCATTTTTGGGGGTTATTTTTGGGGGTCATTTGATCCCTCCTCATATATATATATATATATATATATATATATATATATATATATATATAAAAGTTGTATTTGCAGTTGAATAGAAATATCATATTTGTAGGTGTATATATTAGTCCTAGATATAGTAGTTGTATGTACGCACGTAATGGTCATATGAATGTGGGAGTGTAATAGTGTATATTGGCCAATCTAGATGGTAAGCCTCCTTGTGTAGTTGTGCGTGATAGGAGATGTATAGAAGTGATACATTTGGACCTTGTCTTGTCTTACTATGTAGTGTATGTATGCATGGGGTAGAGTGACTCTTATTGTCTAAACCTATCCAGCCCTCGACTTAACCCTTCACCCTAGAAAGTCCGAGGACGGACTTTATTTTAAGGTGGGTAGGATGCAATGACCCGTTTTGAGCAATACATGACACTATACAAGTAGATAGGGTGTAAGGCATGGATATGATGTACTGGGGGAGAATATGGAGTTAGTGGCATATTCGTAACCTCCTAGATTGAGTGAGGGTATGTTGGTCCTTTGGCGATATGCGAAGTGTGTGTAGAGAAATGGTAGGTGCGTAAAGTAGTGGTATACTAGTGAATTCTTAGAAGTGGGTTAGGGTCATAAGGGGCTAGTGTGAAATGAGCTAGGGTCAATGGCATGTTTGTAATTTCTTGGAATGGTGAGGGGCAAAATGGTCATTCGGGCTAAAAGAGGGGGGTGTGTGTAAAGTAAAGAGGTGTGTGCATAAAGTAACGGCATAAATATTGAGACGTGGAGGGGCATTCTTGGTGATGGTATTATGGTAATTAAATAAATGGCATGGCTTATAGCATAAGCCAAGGAAATCCCTAGATTTTTCTTTCTACTCATTCTTATCTTTTTCCTTCCTTTTCTTTTCATTTTCTTCGTCTCCTCTTCTCCTCCTCCTTGGCCATGCCTCTTCCTATCCCCCTTGCTGGCCGAAATTTCATTACAAAAACAAAAAATGAAATAGAAAGAAAAAGGGGAGAGAGAGAAGAGAAAACGAAAAGAAGAAGAGAAGGAAAGAGAGAAAGGAACCCTAGCTTGGAGGAGAGTGCTCATGAAGCTAGGAGGCATGGAGAGAAAGCATAAGAGCTTGGAATTGATCATCTCTAGGTTAGGAATCCCTTCTCTAATGGTTTATTATGCTAATCTGTAACGACCCGCTCTCGGGGGCCCGTTACTTATTTGGTTTATTCGCAGGTTCCGCAGTTTACCAGTGAAGTCAGCATAGCCACAACTCAGAGATGTATCACAATACTCAAACCAGCGTACAGACGTTATTACAGTCCAAATTAAAGTACAACAACAACCAGCACTCTCTCTCACAAATACATGAAGGAAGTTCTGAAAGGAAATGCGGAAACGGAAATACACTGTACAACACACACACCAACAGAAAAGTAACTAAAACTCTGCCGTCACTGGGTCAATGTAGGCTCCATGAACTCTGGGGCAATCTCCTCGATCAGGTCTTCGTCTGCCGGTGCCATAAATGGAACCGAAGGTAAGTCACAACAATTCTAGCGATAGAAACAGAGGAGTGCACAAATATGGAGCAGTCTATAGTAAACAAGTGCGGAAAGTAAAGCAGGGACAGGCAAGCATGCAAGTGCGATAAGTAAAGTACATCTGTCAAGCATGCAAGAGTGACAAGTAAAGTAAAGGTGACCGAGCAATGACAATAGCAATAACTATGACGATATCAATGACAATAGCAATAGGGAGAGTAATTGTGCCTAGCCTAGTTTGTGACTTATAACGGGAAGTACAGTAAGCAACCAAGAGTCCACCTGATATCCCGGGTTACAATCAAAATGATACTGTTCAACAAATCGATACTATTCAATACTGTTCAATACTGTTCAATACGAAGATCGGACTGGTCGCTCCCGCACTTCCGCAATTATAAGTTACCCCAAAAACCCAGTGTCTGTGCAATACCATACTCTGCAATTTTACCAGCCATTAACCAATCTCACATTTCTAGTTACAATCTTTCTGTCAAGCAATGTCAATAATCTGTTCAGGTCAATAACTATTCCGAGACTAGATGTCAAGTCCTATGTTCATACGAGTACACTATCTATATTTCTAAGGGTAGAATTTACTGTGACTTACACTATTGTGATCGTCGTAGCAAGACGAGATGGAGTTAGAGCGCGAGGAGTTGTACCTGTAACCACAAGAAAATATCAGCTAATGGCTACACTAATTATAAAAATTATACTATCTATCTTATTATTATATAATAACTCTTAAAGAAAACTCATTTAATTAACTTAAACTTAAAAAATACTTAAAACTTATTATAACTTAACTTATTTAATAAATTCACTAACAAGGTAACCAAACCTTATTACCCACAACAAATAATTTATCTTAACTCATGAGCTATAATAGGGTAGCATCAATTAACTTATAAACTTTATAATAATTAATAATAACAAATACTTATAAAACTTTTTATAATAATAACTTAATAAGTAGTAATTATAATATTAATAAAAACTTAATAACTTTTTATAATAGAATAACTTATAACAGTAATGATAATAATAATAATAATAATAATAATAATAATAATAATAATAATAATAATAATAATAAAACTATTACATTAAATCCCCCCAATTCTTTTCTCTCCCTCTACTCTTCATCCCTCTGTTTCTTTCTTCTTTCTTTCTTTTTTTTTTTTTCTTTTTGTGTGGCAGGGAGAAGGGGCACGGTGACGACGGGCTAGGGGGCGGCGGATTTGGGCGCACGGGGGCACGGAGTTGGCAAATCGGAGCGACGGGCGGCGGGGGGCGGTTCCACGGCGGTCGGGGCGGATCCGAGGCGGTGGCGGCGGGATCGGACCCGACGGCGCGCTGATCGGGCTCGGTGGACGGCGGCTTCAGGCGTGCGGCGGTGATCGGAGAGGGTGGCGGCTTCCCGAGGCGGCGGCGAGGGCTGTGGGGGGTTCGCCGGGCTCGGGGCGGCGACTTCGGGAGCAGATGGCGACGGGCTGCGGGTCTGTGCGGCAGATCTGGGCGATCGACGGCTCTCGAAGGCGGTCGGCGGCGCTTCCGATAGTTTGGGGTTGATTGGTGGGGTTGAATTTGGGATTTGGGTTTCGATATGTGATTGTTTGGATTTCTGGGTTGTATGGAGATTTCTGGTTTTGTTTTTGGGTTGTAAGAAGATGGTGGAGACTAGTTTGAATGGGGGAGAGGGATGGTGATGGTGTTGGGTTTTTGTTACTGTTGTTGCTTGCACGGAGGTGGTGGTGGCCGATTTGGTGGAGGGATGGTGGATTTGTTGTTGTTGGTGGCTGATGGTGCTGTGTGTGTGGTTGTTTGATTGCAATGTAGGTTGTTTTAAGAACAGAGAGGAGGAAGACATGTTTAATGCTGTTGAGCTGGATGTGGGTGAGGAGATGAAGGGATGTTGGATCTCACCCACCTTTCGGTGGAAATGAATAGGCTAGGGTAAATGTAATATGGTAATGGTAGTTTAGGGAAAAGTAATTAGTAAAAATAAGCTAGTTAAAACAATGAGTTAATTACTAAAAGTAGTTTAATTGGCTAATGATAATAATTTTAGTTAGTAATAAATCTTGTTTAAAAATAATTAGGGGGGTAAAAGTAACTAGTAAAAGTGATTAGGTAAAAGTGATTAGCAAGGTGAAAAGCCATTAGTGAAATGTAAATAGTAAAACCGGAGGAATACAAACTCGTTTTTACAAACGACTCCGAAAAATTACGAAAACACACCCTCGGGATCGTATCGACGCGAGGATCGCGAATACAAGATCCGTTCTGGGATTTGAGCTACGGAAGTACAGGTTTTTGGCCAAAACATTTAGAAAGCGGGTTTGCGGGTTCTAGGCTGAAACGATATCCGAAAATTACGAAATTAATGTGGGAAGCCCTAAATGATCATAGGAGGCTACTGGAGAAGTTTGAAAGCATTTTGAAGACGTTTGAATAGAAAATAAATTCGTCGAATCAAAACGGTAATTTTGGAAGATGAATTTTTAACAGAAATGTTTTGGGCATTTGAGGAAATCTGAAATTGCTGATACACAATATGATAAGTCTAGTGCTCTAAAATATTTTTAAAAGAATTTTTGAAATCAGTTTTGATATACAACTCCTAACCAACCATTATAAAGAAGAGTTAGAATACAAATACGTTAAGTACGTATTTGAAGTGTTTGAAAAATACAGGCCGTTACATTCTACCCTCCTTAAAATAATTCCGTCCTCGGAATTCAGAAGATCGATAATTGCCTAAGCAAATCAAATGATCGACTGGAAGGCTTGACGAACGTCCACGACATAGGAAAATAAGTTAATAGCATGAAATATAATGTGATATCACAACATCAAGAAAAATAAGAGATGGATACATGAATACATACTATTGACATCACCATAGTTTCCGTAAGTAGTTTCGAGACTTGGTACCGTCACCATAGTTACTTCAGATTTCATCAAGTAGCCAAGACATGAGGTAATGGCACTACATGAAAAATGATAGTTATAATGATGAGAACATCTGTTCGAACGTCGAACCTGAGGTGACAAGTCAGTAGCAAGCTTATCATAACATAAAGATCATAAAGTCCAAAATTACAACTCATGGCATTAATGAATACTGGTACCTAGCCAAGCAAATCATCGCCATAGCATACATAAACGTAAGGCCTAAAGCTAATGCATTCGCGCTGCTACAACTTAACCAGCCGAACACAAATGACTTCATCTGCCACGCTACCAAATTACAAGTCAATATCCAGATTGACACGTAAAGGCAAATGTACGGCCAATTCTCGCGGGTCAAGATCATTGCTACCACTTCTTCCAGCAGTCTCAATAACATCCGACAAGAAACCAACATCCTAGCCGTCTCCCAAATCCGAGCACAAGACTGGCATCTCATCTCAACACCTAAGGCCAAAAGCAAGCCGATACTCATCCCAAGTGATACTGCTCCCCAATGCCATTGGTCGACATCTACGGCTAACACCATCAGCCCTAAGCAATTTAGTGACCAAAAACTCATGAACCCAAAAACACTAAGGAGCGCCCCTAAGAAGCAATCGAAGCTGGGCAGCTCAAGGGGGAAGAACCAGAAAAAGGAGCTCCCAAGAATACCAATAGCGGCGGGTTCCCAATATCCTAACCACACGGCAATAGCGAGGGAGACGGTGAAGGCTGTCGCTAAGCCAAGCAATCCCCAGAGTCGTTGATGGGCCATCGGCGGCTGTCGATCTGCGACGGCGAGGGCTGCGACTGGCTGTCGATCCATGGCGGCGAGGCTGGAGGAGCTCGGGCGAGAGAGGCGAGGTGGAGGTGAGTTGGGGCGAAGGGGGCCGTGGGAATGACTTGGTGAGGAAGGAGAGGGGGGTTTAAGAAGAGGGAAAAAAGGTGAGGGTTTTGAAAAGGCGCGCCGAAAGTAGGCAATAGGGTAGGGTAGGGTTAGGCAGGAACGGGGCTCGAGACGAGGAAGATGACAAAGGCAATAAAGAGGGGAGGTGGTAGGCGGGAAAGAATTCCAACACGTGGAAAAATCAGGTACAAGATGAAAGTAGGGTCTAGAAGAGAAACACGAGCTCAAGAAGGATGCAAAAACGCAACAGCCTACACGTTGGGTCTGGCTCGATACTCCACTGGTCCTTCTGATCGGCTTTTGCTGAGGAACTCGAACTTTGGATGATTGTGTATATCGATTTCTACCCTCCTTTGACGACAGTCAATGGTGGCATGAAATTATCTCAACCAGTCCATCCCAAGAAGTCGGCAAAGAGATCTCGTCTACAAATCACAACAGATCATTGGAGGCATCTGCTAGCTACCGGTAGTGAACCGCCAGCGGTCTCGACCTTCCAACGAGAAGTCAGAGGTTCAACAGTGATAGCATGTGTTTGAACGAAACGACTGGCCTAGAAGCAATGTGTAGCTCCTGAGTCGAACAGTGTGAGGGCAGGTTTACCGGCTATTAAGACGGTACCTACCGTGATGAGAATCAAGTCTAAGCTTACGATTTCTAAATAATAGAGTATGTAACTTAGTGAAAAATCACATACCGGTGATTACTTGGCCCGTAGCTTCGGCTTCTTCCACTGTCATGGTATAAGCTTGGCATCTCGGGGTGGCGCCTGTCGTGGAGTCTGCTGGTACACTTGCTGCTGAGGAGGGAGTAGTTGACGTTGTTGAGCAGATGATGGTGGTCGCTTCCGTTGTGGAACTCGAACTTCTGGTGGTCGAAAATTCGAACGCTACTCTCCATAGTCAGAGTTCAAGCGTAGAAAGATTCTAAGAAGGTCAATCGAAAGGTCATCAAGCTAAAAGAAGGGTGATGGTGATGAAGATCGATGGAGTTACATAATCATGATTCACGTCCTTGCGGTCCAGCAGACACGGTCAGGGAAGTGACTAAGCTAGGATCACTTATGCCTAGTCTAGCCAGGTCGATCCACAGACTTTAGCCAAGCACATTGACCGATATCATGGTCCATTGAAGGAAGATTATCATTCATATGAGTGCCACCGATACAAAAGATTTTTATTAATAACTAATTAATCCCATCAAAATTTAGGTTTTGTTAATGGCTTTTATTAAGGCCAGACAGGTCAGCTCCATTGGGGCTCTTCGAAGTGTTCCCGTCCATCTTTCGAGTGTCAAACCTGCATTCATAGAGAAATGTCAGCTTAGTCGAGTATCATATATGATACATCCTGGTTTCACTATACTGTTCACGAGGTATTTTGCATGGACCTGCGTGGGCCGCCAAAACTGTAACGACCCGCTCTCGGGGGCCCGTTACTTATTTAGTTTATTCGCAGGTTCCGCAGTTTACCAGTGAAGTCAGCATAGCCACAACTCAGAGATGTATCACAATACTCAAACCAGCGTACAGACGTTATTACAGTCCAAATTAAAGTACAACAACAACCAGCACTCTCTCTCACAAATACATGAAGGAAGTTCTGAAAGGAAATGCGGAAACGGAAATACACTGTACAACACACACACCAACAGAAAAGTAACTAAAACTCTGCCGTCACTGGGTCAATGTAGGCTCCATGAACTCTGGGGCAATCTCCTCGATCAGGTCTTCGTCTGCCGGTGCCATAAATGGAACCGAAGGTAAGTCACAACAATTCTAGCGATAGAAACAGAGGAGTGCACAAATATGGAGCAGTCTATAGTAAACAAGTGCGGAAAATAAAGCAGGGACAGGCAAGCATGCAAGTGCGATAAGTAAAGTACATCTGTCAAGCATGCAAGAGTGACAAGTAAAGTAAAGGTGACCGAGCAATGACAATAGCAATAACTATGACGATATCAATGACAATAGCAATAGGGAGAGTAATTGTGCCTAGCCTAGTTTGTGACTTATAACGGGAAGTACAGTAAGCAACCAAGAGTCCACCTGATATCCCGGGTTACAATCAAAATGATACTGTTCAACAAATCGATACTATTCAATACTGTTCAATACTGTTCAATACGAAGATCGGACTGGTCGCTCCCGCACTTCCGCAATTATAAGTTACCCCAAAAACCCAGTGTCTGTGCAATACCATACTCTGCAATTTTACCAGCCATTAACCAATCTCACATTTCTAGTTACAATCTTTCTGTCAAGCAATGTCAATAATCTGTTCAGGTCAATAACTATTCCGAGACTAGATGTCAAGTCCTATGTTCATACGAGTACACTATCTATATTTCTAAGGGTAGAATTTACTGTGACTTACACTATTGTGATCGTCGTAGCAAGACGAGATGGAGTTAGAGCGCGAGGAGTTGTACCTGTAACCACAAGAAAATATCAGCTAATGGCTACACTAATTATAAAAATTATACTATCTATCTTATTATTATATAATAACTCTTAAAGAAAACTCATTTAATTAACTTAAACTTAAAAAATACTTAAAACTTATTATAACTTAACTTATTTAATAAATTCACTAACAAGGTAACCAAACCTTATTACCCACAACAAATAATTTATCTTAACTCATGAGCTATAATAGGGTAGCATCAATTAACTTATAAACTTTATAATAATTAATAATAACAAATACTTATAAAACTTTTTATAATAATAACTTAATAAGTAGTAATTATAATATTAATAAAAACTTAATAACTTTTTATAATAGAATAACTTATAACAGTAATGATAATAATAATAATAATAATAATAATAATAATAATAATAATAATAATAATAATAAAACTATTACATTAAATCCCCCCCATTCTTTTCTCTCCCTCTACTCTTCATCCCTCTGTTTCTTTCTTCTTTCTTTCTTTTTTTTTTTCTTTTTGTGTGGCAGGGAGAAGGGGCACGGTGACGACGGGCTAGGGGGCGGCGGATTTGGGCGCACGGGGGCACGGAGTTGGCAAATCGGAGCGACGGGCGGCGGGGGGCGGTTCCACGGCGGTCGGGGCGGATCCGAGGCGGTGGCGGCGGGATCGGACCCGACGGCGCGCTGATCGGGCTCGGTGGACGGCGGCTTCAGGCGTGCGGCGGTGATCGGAGAGGGTGGCGGCTTCCCGAGGCGGCGGCGAGGGCTGTGGGGGGTTCGCCGGGCTCGGGGCGGTGACTTCGGGAGCAGATGGCGACGGGCTGCGGGTCTGTGCGGCAGATCTGGGCGATCGACGGCTCTCGAAGGCGGTCGGCGGCGCTTCCGATAGTTTGGGGTTGATTGGTGGGGTTGAATTTGGGATTTGGGTTTCGATATGTGATTGTTTGGATTTCTGGGTTGTATGGAGATTTCTGGTTTTGTTTTTGGGTTGTAAGAAGATGGTGGAGACTAGTTTGAATGGGGGAGAGGGATGGTGATGGTGTTGGGTTTTTGTTACTGTTGTTGCTTGCACGGAGGTGGTGGTGGCCGATTTGGTGGAGGGATGGTGGATTTGTTGTTGTTGGTGGCTGATGGTGCTGTGTGTGTGGTTGTTTGATTGCAATGTAGGTTGTTTTAAGAACAGAGAGGAGGAAGACATGTTTAATGCTGTTGAGCTGGATGTGGGTGAGGAGATGAAGGGATGTTGGATCTCACCCACCTTTCGGTGGAAATGAATAGGCTAGGGTAAATGTAATATGGTAATGGTAGTTTAGGGAAAAGTAATTAGTAAAAATAAGCTAGTTAAAACAATGAGTTAATTACTAAAAGTAGTTTAATTGGCTAATGATAATAATTTTAGTTAGTAATAAATCTTGTTTAAAAATAATTAGGGGGGTAAAAGTAACTAGTAAAAGTGATTAGGTAAAAGTGATTAGCAAGGTGAAAAGCCATTAGTGAAATGTAAATAGTAAAACCGGAGGAATACAAACTCGTTTTTACAAACGACTCCGAAAAATTACGAAAACACACCCTCGGGATCGTATCGACGCGAGGATCGCGAATACAAGATCCGTTCTGGGATTTGAGCTACGGAAGTACATGTTTTTGGCCAAAACATTTAGAAAGCGGGTTTGCGGGTTCTAGGCTGAAACGATATCCGAAAATTACGAAATTAATGTGGGAAGCCCTAAATGATCATAGGAGGCTACTGGAGAAGTTTGAAAGCATTTTGAAGACGTTTGAATAGAAAATAAATTCGTCGAATCAAAACGGTAATTTTGGAAGATGAATTTTTAACAGAAATGTTTTGGGCATTTGAGGAAATCTGAAATTGCTGATACACAATATGATAAGTCTAGTGCTCTAAAATATTTTTAAAAGAATTTTTGAAATCAGTTTTGATATACAACTCCTAACCAACCATTATAAAGAAGAGTTAGAATACAAATACGTTAAGTACGTATTTGAAGTGTTTGAAAAATACAGGCCGTTACATAATCCATGTTAAATCAATTTAGTTTAATGCAAACAGTATGGCTGATTTTTGTGGACAGATTCTATTGCTTGTTCATATGAGTATATCTCTCAATTTAGGCATGAATAAATTCTGTAAAAATTATATAATTATAGATCTTGAATTTCTATCCCAGAATCATATAAAATTTGACATATGTTCAGTTCAGTAATTAGGAGTAAAAATTCCATCTTTACAATATGTTTGATTTTCATCCAGTCTGGGAACAGTTTGGTAAACTTGAGCTCAGTCCCTGCACACTCCATAGAAATTAGTTTTCTCGGTCTCGTTGTAAAGTTAACCTGTTCTACAACTTTCACCTAGGGCATGTTTTCGAGATTCTAACTGCAACATGACTTAAAATAGCAATTGTTACAACTCTTGGAATTTGTCTGAAAAATAGTTTTGACAGGTCTCACCAAATAATTCACCATAAATCATCTAGTTCATATCTTTGCATGAAATTTTATATATGAATTCAGAACTACCATAGCTACAACTTCATTTAGGAAAATTTTCCATATTCTTATCAGAATTGTAAACTCATTAGTTGTTATTGATGAGTTATGTCATGATGTTCATATTTTGCATGTAATTGGATTGCTCTTATTATGGTTGTTTCCATCACTCTTGTTATTATTATTTGTCATTGATGTTACTTGAACGCATGTTTATTTTTGTTATTGAGCGAATTGTCAATGAATTTATATTCATATTCCTTACGCTCACCATGTGTTTGTGAAAATGCCCAAATGAAGGCAAATGCAAGAAATGTGAGAAATACTCATTTCTATGGTTGTAATATGAGATATGTTATAAACTTGTGATGTTGGGGGCATGTCATGCATGATTCCATGTGTGATGTGATGATGAGTTGATATGGCTATAATGAAGGGCATGTCACTTAGGTGCATGTCCCAAATTGTTATAAAAAGAAGATATGTTTCAGAAAATGAGGAAAATGTTGAATTTGGGGAATACATTGTCTCCTTCAATATTAAATATAATGTTAAATGTGGTTTTTGGAATGTCTCAATCCCCCTCTAAAGGGGGTGATATGCTAAAAACTGGGGTTTGTAGAAAATTTGAGTAAAGTGTGAATATAAGGCCTGGACACTGAAGGTGGGGAGGAGAGGATGTGATATGTGATGATTATTCTCACTCGTCTTTACAGGGAGTGATGGTTACTTGGCACTTGTGATGATGTGATTTGGGTGTGGAGAGGTGTACGTGGAGATCCTCACTCTCGATACCGTCCAGTGAGGAGGTGGAGAGGCCTGGTGTACAGTGCCCGTGTCCACGGCACCGTGTGCCATACTCATCTCAATCTTGGGGTGAGGCCCATGAGGCAGGTCCCCCTGACGGGGCAGGGTGAGAGACCCGGCATACAGTGCCCGTGTCCACTGCGTCGAGTGCAGTTTTTCATCCCAATTCATGGAGTGAGGTCCAGTCTCTTATATCTTACAGTTTACCCAAATTTCCAACAAGTTAATAAATTATATGTTAATTGTTCTACTTGTAGTGTTTCATATTCCCTCCACTTGTATTGATGTGACAATGTGTACTTGTAGTTGTCCCTTGTCCTCATGTAATTATTTCTCGTTGTAATCCTATAGTTGTAGTTGCCTTTGTTGTTTCCTTCCTTGTATATTATTTGTAGCACTCTCTTTTGCAGCAACTCACTCCCTAACGGCAGGTACGTCTCCATTTCATATGTTTTTACTTCATACAATAATATGCCTTACCGGTATGCTATGTCACATGGTCTCCATGATCTTGCCTTATCTTATAACCACAGTAATTAAGCAAATAATAACATGATTAGCCATTAGTGTTGGAAATTCCTACTGGGGCACGCATTGACATGCTCCTCTCCATTTTCCAGGTAGCAGGGGCAGCTTGATGCATGTGACTTGGAGTTGGGTTCTAGGAGTAGCACTTGGAGTGAGCTATAGTTTCTGTTGAGTTTTTGGTTTGTCTTTGGGAGGTCGAGAGTGGCAGTGCATATATGGTGTTGTACCTGGACTATGTTTATGTATGAATGTCAAAGTATATATATTGTTGTTGTTCTTTGTTATATATGATGTTTTTTTTGATATTATAGTGGGGCAGTACTAGTACTTTTCCAGCACATGCGCAGTGGACTTGTTATTTCTCCATACTCTCCCCCCTCTTCAGGATTCCTAGGAAAAAGTTTAAAATTCCGGGTATTTTGAGGAGCTGGGCAAGCTCTCCGGTAGGACAGATACTATTAAATATAACTGTAAGCACACCTTGGGCTTATTCCTGCTTTGTAACTTTTTTCTTTGAAGTCCAATCCTAGTGGCAATAGAAAACGTTCATCGGGATTGACTGCCTTGCTTTCTTCTGCCTCCGTTTGTTTCTTCAGAGAAGACCGGCTCTGATTTCATTCTGCTACTGCCCGACCCCATAGTGGAGCATGCCTTCTTGCTTCCCGCTCCTCTTCACTTGTTTGCCGGCTTCGCAAAGCCCTCTATGGTCTCAACACCCTTCACCTGGAGAAGTTAAGCACCACCGTTAAGCAGGCCGGCTTACATCACAGCTCCATGGACCACTCTCTATTCGTTCACTCATCTTCATGACACACAACAATCTTATTAGTTTATGTTGATTACATTGTCCTTTCTGGAGATGACACCGCCACCATATTTAACCATAGCTCTGTTAAGTACTAAACAGAGCGAGAGAACGAAGTGGGCTTTGGTGATGTCGGAATTTGCACCTATTTGTATCTATTTAGTGATGAGTCCGCTAGTTTCTTTGATCCCACTCTGTGTTCCTTTTCCATTTGCTTCCAATCATTCGACCTATTCAGAAAAATCCCGAGTAGCACAGTGTTGAGTAGGGTGGCGAGCATCAAGTCACCGAATAACCCTTCACAATTCAAGAGTGCGTCACTTGCTTCTTTTTTCCGCATCGAAAAGAAGATTATCTAATATACTTCCCACTTTACCGAAAAAGCACCCGGAACGTAAAGGAATCTACGAGTAGTTTCAACGAGTTGCCCTATAAACCGCCCGACGAACGGAAAGAAAAAAGGCTTTGCAAGACCTTATGAACAGATAGCCCTAGATGAACGAGCCCACTAGCCGGAAGGAAAGCAAATGAAAAGCTCTACTGACGAGTGTCCCTAACTTGATTTGCCCGAAAGTCGAACGATTTCCTGACTCAAAAGCCGAAAAAAAGATGAACTTTCAACAACAAGAGAATCCAACAATTTCTCTTGTTGTTGACGGCAGACTCATACTCATAGACCGTCAGCCATAGGCCCAAAACCTTCGACGCAGACCTCCATGGTCAACAATTTCCGGAAATGTCAAACGGGAATTGTTAAACTCCATACCTTCATGCCAGAGAGTATGGTGACATATCTTCATGCCAGAGAGTATGGTGACATCTGGGTGACAGAAAAAATCCCTTAATCCGATTTTCAGGGGCTGGTTGGTGGTGGCACTAACAATAGCATGGACCATTTCTTCCAGGTCTTCTTCACTGTACACAAGGCGACATCCAATCCCGGATCTCAGATATGGATCGTCATGGCGCATGGGGACTGGGGGTGCGATATACCGGAGTGAATGTCGGGTTCTGAAACGAGACCGCCTTCCTTCCTCCGGTCGCCTCACTTCGCTCGCCTACTTAAGTCGATTCGACATTCCAACGGCCGCGTTTTATTTTGGAGAAACACCCGCAGAAGGTTCCCGCTATAATAAGCAGTTCTTTTTCATTTCAAATACTTCTACGGATTTGCTCTCCAGAATGCTCTTTTAGGTATGGGTGGTGGGTGGGGTATCAGTCTTGATTTCATTGGTAGTCTCAGTCCAGCTCATACTGACAGCATTAATTTAGGGACAATAATAGAGATCCTGACAACAACTGATGCAGTCAATGGACACAAAGCATTGCATCAATGGACACAAAGCATGAATCTTGCCATCCCCACTTTTGGCGTCTCAGATCGACATGAGTGGAGTCTTATATAATCCAATGGTGCTCCGCTCCCTTGTGTGACTGAATACCAGAGTCTACCACTCAATCAAACCCAATAAATTGTTTGTTTGTTTTTTCTTTCTTTCTTTCTTTCTTTCTTTCTTTCTTTTTTGTTTTGTTTTTGTTTTTGTTTTTGTTTTGTTTTGTTTTGTTTTGTTTTGTTTTGTTTTTTTTTTTTTTTTTGGGGGGGGGGGGGGGGGGGGGGGGGGGGGATTGCTTGCACCATTGCTTCTTCGGCTTTTGTCAAAGCGAAGAAATCCTAAAGAACTGAACTGTACCTTCTAAAATCCTGGAGCAACATAATTATTCAAATACAAGTATACAACCATCGCTTAGGAGGTCTGAAAAGGCAAAATTTCTTCCAAAAAATGAATTCTAATGGCAAGGAATAATGAATATTTTCTGCCTACAGCCCAATGTTTTCAGATGGAATCTACATAAGCCTTCAGAAAATCAAAACAGATGTCCCTGTCAGCTAACAACAATGCCCGCAATCTGAAGATGACTTCCTTTGTAATGTTACAGATCTTAAATAAGACCATGACATGACATGGAATTAAGGTTCGGGAATTTCTTTTGCTAGTTGGATGATATGTTGTATTCCCTTTGCTTAAGCACCGCATCACAAACCTTAGCAGCATCCCGACAATCTCTGACATTATGAACTCGTATGATATTAGCGCCACCTAGAATTCCTGTTGTAATTGCAGCAATGGTCGCAGGATCCCTCTCAACTGGACTAGAACGATTACAAATCTCACCCAAAAATCTTTTTCTTGAGGGACCAATTAGAATTGGAGCATGTGATGAAGCTAAGCTCTTTTCTCCCTGCAGTCTCCTGAGTGATTTAAGACCCGCAAGAAGTTCCAAATTCTGTGTAGTACTCTTCGAGAAACCAATTCCAGGGTCAATGATAATCCTCCACGACGGAATTCCTGACAACTCTGCATCCTGTACATGCGCATATAACTCAGAAGCTACTTGTCTGCAAACATCATCATACTGTAAATTCTGATCGTTTTGCATCGTGGATGGATCACCTCTCATGTGCATTAAAACGTACGGAACTCCAAGACTCCCAACTGCAGTGAAAATATTGGGATCAAGCTGCCCACCAGAGACATCATTAACAATATGGACGCCTTTCTTTACTGCCTCTAACGCAACCTCTGCATAAAATGTATCGACCGATAGCAGTTTCCCTTCTATCTCTGGAATTTGTAAAATTGCGTCTAGTACAGGAATCAACCTCTCGATTTCCTCGTCCACAGAAATCCTTAGTGCAAAGGGTCGAGTGGATTGGGCACCGATATCAATAATATCCGCCCCTTCTGATATTAACCTCCTGACCTGAGAAACAGCAGCTTCCACATTTTGAAACTTCCCACCATCGCTGAAACTGTCAGGAGTTAGGTTGAGGACACCCATGATGTGGGTTCTTTCTGACCAGTCCCATAATCGATCTCTTACGGGTAAAACCCTTCTCATCTCTTTTCTTTTAATTAAGGTTTCCCCACCAAGTTTCTCCCACACTTTGAATATCCCACCACTGTTTCTTGAGAATGAATGCCAACTTTTTTCGATATCATTATCCATAGATGACCCCAACAGATCAACCAGAGGAGCAACTACAAAGGGTCTCTCCCATATGCGCTCATGTGGGATGGTAAGAGATTCCGACTCAACCTTAAATTTGCCATGGAAAAGAATATCCAAATCAATTGGTCTCGGACCATACCTTATCCCATCTGTTCGACCCAACTCCTTCTCTATTTGCTTCAACACTTTCAGCAATTCATGCGGCGCAAGTTGAGTGGTTCCCCTAACAGCTGAATTTAGAAACATGGGTTGGTCCATCACATAGGCAGGTTCAGTCTCATACAAGCAACCATGTCTTTTGATGTTTATTCCCGATCTCTTCATCATGTGCAATGCATTGTTGAAATTTTCAATTCTGTTGCCCACATTGCTACCTAAAGCAATAACTACTTCCTCTTCTGGAGAATGAATATGATTTCCGAAATGAAGGGCAGAAGGTTGTGTGCTTGCATGATGCGAGGTACATAAAGGCACCGTGAACTTTAACACTATAATAATAAAGATGAAATGGTGATGATAAAGGATATCACTTAAAGATATGCAATCTAAAGAGTACGAAAAGAGAAAAATTACCTGAATTGCTAGTGTTTGAAAAGGCGAATTCTTTAATCCCACGCTTAATGGCAGGATTAAATTTCTTAAACATCCTCATGCTAGGAAAATTCGTTGATTCTATAACACCAGAGGTATTCATTATTCGATCGGACTTGCAAAGTGAAGTACATGTTCATTTGAGAGTTCACGCATTCTTCGATCAGCAAGGGCGGAGCCAGAAATTTTTTCTGTCATGAGTTACCGAAATTTACCTCTTACCCAATTTATCCTACAAAAATATAAACCGCAAACATAAAAACCAGAAACTTTTTAATATTCAAATAATCAACGAATCCTTAAAATCATAGCAGGAGTTGCAAGGGTATCAGTCGATTTAAAGGATGAAATCGTAATTTTGTTAAATAAGGTGATGTGTATTTAACAAGATTATGATACGTTGATACTTGCAATCTTGAGTATGTAGCATATTAATTATTTGTTATTTAACAAAATTACGTTTAGTTGATACTTGCAATCAGGAGTATGTAGGATATTAAGGACACGTTATTTAACAAAATTCGTTGAGACGTGCAACTCAAACAAAATTACGATGGAAATTCAATTGTTTGAGTTGGTTTCAAATTTTCATGTTCGAATCCTTAAAATCAAGAGTATGAGCTCACCGATGTCTTGCACGCAAATGAAAATCCAGCATTCATGTAATTTAACAGTCAACACCTTTAAGACTCGACCAAACAAAATTCTTATCATAACTAAAGATCTCAGTCAACAGTAGAGATGCCATTAGCAAACAAAACCATAACCAATTGAAATTAAGTGACCCCAGTTAAAACCAAATGACGTTGATAAACAAAATGGAGAAACCGAGAATCCAGCAACACATCCTACCAACTAAATTAACAGATCGGTTCTCTGTCTAACATGCAACTGAGGGAACTCCCCACTCTCCATCCACCAATTTTAAACAAAAAATCACATCTTTTTGCAAAAATTAGATCGATTCTAGGGCTTAAAATCAAGAGAATAAGCTCACCGGCCTTCTGATTTGTACCTGGGCCCCGTGATCTCCGAGAGTTCCGAAGCTTTGGGCGGAGCTCCGAGTTCCGAAGCGGAATCCGACCTCCGACCACCGACGGTTAGGGTTTTAGATTTGAGAAGAGGAAGCGAGGGAGGAGAAGATAGAAGTCACGGAGGTTTGGTTAGAGAGGGGGACGAGAGATGGGAAAATTTGCTGTGGGCTTGGTGGGCTTTGATTTGGGAAGAGGAAGAGAGAGAAGAAGATTAGCTATGGGGCCTTATTTTAGACATTGACTTATACATAACAACAGTTTAAACCCAAAACGTATCCGGGCTGTAGCCCGGATAAGCCCAAGAGGGGATCAGCCCATCGATGATCTCTGAGGGGGCCATGCTACTATGCACCTTGGGGCGACGGATGGGCCGGGTTGGACCAACCCGGTTCGTGACCGATGGATTGCCCAAAAGGGTTTGACACACTCGACCCGTAAAACAAAAGTGATTGGGTGGGTCACGCACGTGTAGATAATAGCCGACCAACTGCGCTATTAATATGTTGTTGGTTCATATAAAGTTAAATATTTAGCTATTAACCAACAAATATACGAAAACTTAACCCGGATAGGCCAGTCAATCAAATAGGTTAACTGAGGAAACAGTGTACATGACATAGCAATGGATAAATTATAAAGAATGCTCATATAATATATATTTTTTAAATATGTACACATACAAATTTACATTATCACTATATAAATTGAGATTGTTGCATTTTATAGTTTATTCATTTGCATGTACTTTATTTTTCTAAAAATAGTGAAAATGTCATGTCCTAAGCTCTAATCATATTCTCTCTCTTTCAAAAGTAGAAAGTTTTTACACTGAATCATACAAGCACCTCGTTTTTTGAAGTGCATGTAGCAATTGCCTTTAGGAATCTGCAGAACTCGTGATGTATATTCATGATGCTTACCGTATTTAATTCAAGAGAGAAAGAAAAGGATGGAATTAATCTTTAATTCAAGAAGAGAGAAAGATAAGGATGGATTAAAAAACTAGTATTGTTATGAATAGGCCCATTGGGCCAATTGGGTATCCAACCCACTATTGAAAATTATAAATACATGGGTAGGGGGCTCTTAACCCTCTACACCTATTCTCTCTAAATTTCCCTTCACAACATGTTATCAGCACGATCACGCTCGTTGGAGGAGACGGCGGCTCGCGGGAAAGGAGATCCACAAATCGCTCAGATTCAAGAAGATCGTAATCTTCTCAACGGGGAGCGAAAATGGCATCCTTCACCAACCGTCGCCTAGATTCCTCGTCGAATCTAGAGGTAAAAATCCAAACTTTTAGATCTAAACTTGCTTTTCTCATGAGATCTGCATGTTTTAGGATCAAAAAGTTTATAAACTCGGTGAAATTCAACCTTTTTAATAGATCTGCATGTTTAAAACAATAAAAACTTGTTTTTTAGCGATCAAAATTGTTGAAAAATCCGATTTTTACCTCCCCGCCTTTGATCCAAAAATCCGCACGCCCGTAGGGCGGAACGGCGGCGCGCCCATTGCGCCGCCGACGGAAAAAGAACGCCGCGGCCTCAGGCCGCGGACTGCCGCCGCGGCCTGCAGGCCGCGGCCAATCGCCGCGGCCTCAGGCCGCGGCCCTGCGCCGCGGCCTGAAGCCGCGGCCAACTGCCGCGGCCCTGTGCCGCGGCCCCAGGCCGCGGCCAGTTGCCGCGGCGACCGCGGCCCCAGGCCGCGGCTGGTTGCCGCGGCCCGCCGCCGCGGCGGCCGCGGCCCGTCGCCGCCAGGCGGCCGCGTCCTACGCGGCCGTCCGTCGCGGCGACACGCCGCGGGCCCCCCTAGGGTTTCCTGAAACCCTAACCCTAACGGGCTATTTTTCGGGGGAGGCCCAATATTAACCCTAATGGGTTGTTTTCATGGCCCAAAAGGCCAGAAAATTAGCTCATTCACATAAATTATTTTATTTATTTTTGGCCCTAAAAAGCCCAAAATAGTTAAAAGAAATTTTGAAAGGGTTGAAAGCGGTAAAATAAAACATTAAAATATGGATCAAAAGGCAAAAAGTTTTCAAAAAAAAAGTTTTTTTTTGCACGTCGCACACAATTTTAAATTATTTTAAATGCATGTGTTTCGATTATCTGCGTGGTTGTATGTCGCGAATATATTATCTGCGTGGATGTGCAAATATTAGGCTATGTTTTTAGGGATCAGCCAGGTTTCCGACACCGTTTTAAATTCTTGCAATTTTTCTTTTTTTTGAGAGAAATTTTGTATGTGAGGATGAAAATGTAAAAAGAAGACCGAAGGACACCAAAAAGAAGCTGAAGGCGTTCGCTCAATGAAGATAGGGGCTTCTCTCTGAAGTTCCCGAGTTGTACTTTAATTTTCATGCATTTTATTTTTGATGTAACTTCGGACTGGACTTTTTTATTTTTCGGTGTCGGCTGGCTGATCCCCATAGCCATAGGTCACTTTTCTGTTTCATTGTTTATGCATTAAACTGTGTGGTTGTTAATTAGCTTAAAATACCATGTTCTAATGTCACAATGAAATTCCTTAACAGCATGCGTGATTGTTAATTTTTAGTAATTAATTATTCACATTATCTGAAAAAAAAAGCATGTATGTTAAAATCACATTAATTAAATTCATGCTATAAAAATGTTTACATGCGTGGATGTCTATCTTACTCAGTTAAATGATACATGCTATTTTTCTTTTCATTGCTAGATCATAAAATGGCCAGACTCGCAAATGTAGACTTCTCGGTCCTGAAGGCCGATGGGTCAAACTACCTGAGTTGGCAGTTGGACCTGAAGTTCCATCTGCGCTCTCATGGTTTCAGTCTCACACAGACTGAAAAGGCAACAACTAGTACTGCCCCAGCTAACAAGGAGGCTTCAGTGGAAGCACCTCATACAGAGGAAGTTTCCGATATATTAAAGGCGAAAGCCATTATATATATCAGGAAACACTTAGAATCGACCTTAAAGGACGAGTACCTCACTGTAGAGGACCCTTACGAGCTGTGGGATGCACTCGAGGAGAGGTACAGACATCAGAGGGATGTCATACTTGTAATGCCCTACAAGCTACTGCACAAGTACTAGAGGGGGGGTGAATAGTACTTTAAAAATAACAAGGAGTATAATTCCAAATTATAGTGCAAACAACTACCAAATCAATTTGCGGAAGCTTAAATTGAATGACAACAACAAAATTAACAATGCAAACAAATGATGTTAATGTGTTCGGATCCACCCAAGTCTCCCCGACTTGTTCCCGGTGATCCTACGTCCCAACCACCCGGATCCCCTCCGGATACTTAGGTTAGAAACCCTAACCCAAGATTTCCACTATGAATATCTTGTGAAAAACCTTCACAAGATCAAATCATACATGCAACGACAATAGTGAATCCCACAACCCGGGATCACATCCATCGCTCACAACCGAGAGAATCAACAAGCAATATAAACAAGTTTATAATGAAATAAACAATCTTACCACAAAATCCTATACCTTGAGTTTTTCTTACCCAAATAAGTGAAAGGAATGATTTGAGGAAGATGAAGTCACCAAGACCTAGCACCAAGGAAATGACCAGCAATAGGTGCCTAGGAGTGATTTGGAGACTTGGATCAAGCTAGGGCTTGAAGGGCTCACCAAGAACAAGCTTCTCTCAAGATGGATTCTAGATCTAGAATGTGAGAGAATGGGTTTCTTGTGAGGAAGAGAGCTTTGGAAATGAGTGAGAATGGCTATCTCTTTCTATCTCAATGAATCTCTTAATGGCAGCTCTAACCTAGATAGAAATGACCTAGGTTCGTATTTATAGGGTCCCATAAAAACAAGTTAGGTCAATTTCCAACGGATAGAAATCTGAGGCAACTAGTCGGTCAAAGAACAACCACTGACCGACTAGTTCATCAACTAGTCGGTCAGTCAAACAACATGGACCGACTAAGTGAGGAACAGGGAAGAGATAGAAATTCAGACCCAGAAATCTAGTCGGTCCAAGAAGACTTTCTGACCGACTAGTTTCACAACTAGTCGGTCAGTCAGTGAACGTAGACCGACTAAGAGGCAAAATGAAATAGTCTGAACACAATATGACTTAGTCGGTCCAAGAACAAAAGTTGACCGACTAGGTTGTCAACTAGTCGGTCACCAAACGTTCTTAGACCGACTAACGATAAACAGTAGCTTAGGAGAAATTTAGTATGAACAGTAAGTCACAACTAGTCGGTCAAAGAAGCATCACTGACCGACTAGTTCACAAACTAGTCGGTCGGTGAGTCAACGTAGACCGACTAACCGTAAACAGTAAAGTCCAAGAAATTAAGGAATCAAACTAGTCGGTCCAAGAAGAGTTGCTGACCGACTAGATCACCATCTAGTCGGTCAGTACTCCTTCTTGTACCAACTAACATACACAAACAAGTCCGAATCGAAGCGCGACGCTTCGAGGAAGTTAGAATGAACTTGTACTAAGATCCTAGAGCTACGATATGAGCGTTATGAAGATAGAAGCGTAAGATATACTCAAGGCTTAACATTCTATAGATCGAAGCTTAAAAGACTATAAATAAACCTTAAAGAACGGTCTTTGAAAGCTTCGATTAGATCTTCATGACTTCCAAAACGGCGCAAGAGCTTCAACGAAGCTTTAGGCATGCATACGAGCTTTGAGAAGTGTTGAGATGTCGCTTTGAATGTTATCGTGAATTTGGCGACGATCTCCAATAATGCGCTCACAAATTGTTAGTTCATGGATTATTTATGTTTGCTCATCATCAAAACCAAATCCGGGGAGTCCAATATTCAACATTCTCCCCCTTTTTGGTGATGACAAACCAACATAAATAATAATAAAAAATAATGATTCAAATGTAAAATACTTACTCCCCCTGCATTGATGACACGTTAATTCCAAAATGAATATATATGAATTGCATCAATCAGACGAGTAAGATATATAAAGAGAATCGATTTTTGAAATATCGGATTTTGAAAATCCTTATATATATCTTAACTCCCCCTGAATCTAACACATCAAATTAGATTCTTGAAAATTGAGTTAAATTTTCATTTGACCTATTTATTATCATTATCTCTCCCCCTTTGGCATTATCCCAAAAATGGGGGGCATACAACGACAACAACTAGGAAATGGAAAATCCAACATCGGGAGTCGTAGACAATGACGATGGAACTAATTGACACCAAGGGAAAAGTGATGAAATCAAATCAAGGTGTGCCAAATTGTCCATTATCAAAAAGTGAAAGTCAAAATCATCAAAAATACCAAATAATTATTCATTTCTTGAATAAAGAAACATACTCTTCAATATTCAATATTCTTGGTTAAATTGGTGCATGGAAAACAATTCTATACAATTATAGAATTTCAATCAACCAAGTTTTTCAATCGTCGAGCGACGATTTCACATAGCATGGACATTGAATGAGAATTAATGTGCACGACGAAGAAAAACAAAGTGAACATCGATGTATATATATATATATAGAAACATCAGGAGTACATCCAAAAAGATATCACATCGAGAACATCGAATACAACATACCATATATATAAACATCAAAAGATATATCATCATCATCATAACACCATCATCAACATCCAAAATAAAATACAACACATACACCGACTAACCAACATATCAAAATACATCAAAAGAACACCCAAACTCCATCCTAACCCAAAAAAATACTCTCAATAAGATGCATCATCCAATGAGCAGTGGAGAGTCCTCGAAACTGACGATCACGAGGAAGTGGCTGGATCTGCAGTCCCCGTGGGTCCAGTCGACGGAGTGGACTCAGGCTCTGCAGGAAGGAGAGGCGTGTCAACAGACGGGATCGTCGGGGCAGGTGTGGAAACGACGACGGGCTCAACAGCTGGGGTCTCAACAGGAGTAGCAGCAGCATCAGAAGTCTGACCCACTGCGGCAGAAGTCTCAGGAGCACCGGAAGAGGTGCCAACTCCAGGAGCAGAAGTGATAGCAGCAGCAGCAGCAGTGGCCTCATCGCCACGAGCCAAGGAAGTGACAAGATCGTCAATCTCCTCATCGTCCATCTCCTCGGCCTCAGAAACTGAAGGAGGAAGATCAATGCCCATCATACGAGCCATACGGCAGACGACCTCCTCGGTACGAGCCAAACGCGACTCGTGTCGACGAAGAAGGCGTACGACATCATCTAATGTGGCAGGAGGAGAGGGGGCAGCAGCAGCTGAGGGAGTGGCCTGGAAAGCAGATGTGGTCGACCTCTGCACGTGACGAAGCGCCGCAAGAGATTTCTTAACGGCCGTCGCGTTCAGATGAGGACCCAAAGGACGCTCATCGTCAGGAGGTAGAGGGACACGGAAATGACGGAAAACCAGGGCCAACAGACACGGATAAGGGATATGCGCAGATTTATTGGTCTTGCGAATACACTCAAAAGAGTCCATCTTATCGAGTATAACGCGAGCCCAATTAATCTCGCAACCCAAGAAAAGAGCGTAAATCAGCTTGAGAAAAGGCTGGGATGGCAGAGAAGATGAGCCGTACTTGGGAAGCAAGCACGACTTCAGAATGAGATTAAGCACCCATGCATTTGGTTTGAACGACTTCGAAGGAACACCAATGAAGGTAGGAGGGATCACATGGAAGATATCAGAAAGAACGGACTGATCCAAGGAAGAGATATCATCAACAGAAATATCCGACGGAAGGAGACCAGATGACGAACAACCAAGTACCTCCACCAAGATTTCTGCCGTGAGAACTATAGGAGTTCCCAAGACAGTAGTCTCGATGGAGTGACTCGCATCGTACTGGCCCCGAACACGATTGGCATAGAATAATTTGACCAGGCGAGGATATGGTCTGGGGTTTGCCTTGGGGTCATATCGAAGATAATCAAGGAGCCCACTATAGGAGAGGAGGTCAGCTAAGCCAAGGAAATCTGAAAACTGAACATAGTGCTCCAATAGCATCGGGCAGTGTTCAATACGGTTGTAGGCCGCTAGACACATAGGGTCGTCGCGACACAACGATATGGCAACACCACCCGCTGGCATTGGGCCCTTTCCCTTAGGCTGGCGAGTCCTAGGACGAAGTGGAGGAGTAGGTTCCCTATGGCCAGGGTCATCCTCAGGAATAAACTCAGTGTCAGAATCAGGAGTAGTAGTGGGAGTGTGGAGTATGTGCTTTTTAGACTTAGATTTTCGGGGTTTGACCGTCGCCGTCCTCTGCTTCTTCAGAGGAGGCGAAGACGGAGAAGCTTGGGTAGATTTAGCACGACGCTTGGGCTTAGATGGATTCCTAGGGTTAGAAGGCTCTACAGTCATTGGGGAAGCCCCAGATGAAGTGATAGGGATCCTCGTCTTTGCCATGATCGTGGCACGACGAGAGCAAGCAAGCGACGAAGATAGAACAACCCTAAGCACACAGCCCTAAGATAGGAAATCCGAAATAATCAAGCCCTAGATGAAATTCGAAACCCTAGAAGCTAGAAGAGATCTAAATCAAACCCTAGAGTAGGAAAAAGAGATCTAGGAGAGGGGTTATACCTAGGAGAGAGGGTCGACGGCGACGGACGGCGGGGATGGTCGGAAAGATGGCCGGAAAGACGTCGGAAGTCGAAGGGGCTCGAGAGGGTTTTTGGGTTTATCGGGCTGGAGAGGAGATGAAGACCGACTAAAATGAAGTTTAGTCGGATAAAAATTTAGTTAAGTCGGTCTGGAAGCAAAAAGACACGTTTGCCCTAACACACTTAGTCGGTCACAGTTCAAGCACTGACCGACTAGATTACGATCTAGTCGGTCGGTCAATGAGCTTGAACCGACTAAGTCGAAACAGAGGCAAACATGAATTTTTTAGGGCTAGAGTTAGTCGGTCGCAGTATACTCACTGACCGACTAGTTTTCAATCTAGTCGGTCGGGAAGTGTACTGTGACCGACTAAAGAAAGAAAATGACAAAAGTTAGATTAAAGCTTGATCTAGTCGGTCTGAGTTCACTAGCTGACCGACTAGATGAGCATCTAGTCGGTTGACTAATGAACTAAAACCGACTAGAAGAGTCCAAAAATTGATAAATGAGTTCTCTTCACAAACTACTTGGATGAAACATCCTAACTCTCTCATTAGTCATCTAAATTACCCCATAAAACGTCGAAATCTTAAATACGACATTTAAATACGAATTCGAGCAAAAATTCAAACAAATCACATAAAATTCCCAAATATTCAATAAATCTAGCATGAACGAAATATCGTGAAATATAAAAGCATGCAAGATAATTGAATGAAATATGAATCCTATATCTCGGATTCACCCATAATCCCCAATTCTCGACGCAACCGCACAAAGGAGTCCTCCTTTAGGGGTTTCGTGAAAATATCGGCGATTTGCTTTTGGGTTTCAACGTACACTAAAATGATGTCCTTTTTAGCAACATGATCATCTAAAAAGTGGTGTCGGACATCTATGTGTTTTGATCGGGAATGGTGCACCGGATTCTTTGAAAGACAGATAGCACTTTGGTTATCCACCATGATAGGGCTAGTACACAGTGAATACCAAAATCCTTCAAAGTGTGTCTCATCCAAAGAACCTGGGCACAAGCGGCACCGGCGGCAATATATTCCGCCTCGGTGGTTGAAAGTGATACGGAATTTTGCTTCTTGGAAAACCAAGAGACAAGAGAATTTCCTAGAAAATGGCAAGTGCCACTAGTACTTTTCCTGTCGGATTTGCATCCCGCATAATCGGCATCACTGTATGAGACTAACTCATACGTGCTAGATTTTGGATAAAGTAATCCAAAATCAAGTGTATAACTTAGATAACGGAAAATACGTTTTACCGCTACTAAGTGAGACTCCTTAGGTTGAGACTGATAACGAGCACATACGCATACGGCAAACATAATATCGGGCCTACTTACGGTAAGATAAAGTAAACTACCTATCATACCTCGATATGGACGAATGTCTACATCCTTACCGCCCGTATCCTTGTCAAGATGCATAGTCGTGCTCATTGGAGTCTTTTTCCCTGAAGCACTCTCCATTCCAAATCGCTTAAGCAACTCCACCGTATACTTCGTTTGGTGGATGAAGATTGCATCGTTCAATTGGCGAATTTGGAGACCTAAGAAATATTTGAGTTCGCCCATGTGGCTCATCTCAAATTGTTCCTTCATAACATTACAAAACTCTTCGCAAAGAGTGAAGTTAGTAGCACCGAAAATGATATCATCAACATAAATTTGAACTAATAAAATATCATTATTCGCATGCTTAACAAAAAGTGTAGAATCGGCTTCGCCCATTTTAAAATTCAAATCCAAAAGAAAATTCTTTAGGCGATCATACCAAGCTCGAGGAGCTTGTCTCAAACCATAAAGAGCTTTCTTTAGTTTAAAAACATGATTTGGAAATTTTTCATTTATGAAGCCCGGAGGTTGAGAAACGTAAACTTCCTCAACGACATCTCCGTTTAAAAATGCACTTTTAACATCCATTTGAAATAACTTAAAATCTTTATGGCATGCATAAGACAATAATAGTCTAATTGATTCTAATCTAGCTACCGGAGCGAAGGATTCTTCGAAATCGATACCTTCCTCTTGGCATAGCCTTGAGCAACTAACCGAGCTTTGTTCCGGACGACGACTTGATTTTCGTCGGTTTTGTTCTTGAAGATCCACTTTGTCCCTATGACGGTGTGGTTCTTCGATGGCAAAGGAACAAGCTCCCATACCTCATTCCTTTCGAATTGAATGAGTTCCTCCTCCATGGCAAGGATCCAAGCACTATCTTCGCACGCTTCAACTATATTCTTTGGCTCTATCGATGAGGCAAAGGCACAATTGGCGAAATGGTGGACTTGCGATCTCGTCTTGACACTATCATGAATATTGCCAATGACTTGCTCATGGGGATGGTCGCGAACGGTATGAAGCCGCTTGGGAATACCTTGATCACTAGGCACATTCTCAACAACTTCATTAGTCGGGTTAGTATCAATAGAATCAATTGAATCAATAGACTTAGAATTTTCAAACGAATCACATAAAACATCCATAGAATCATTATCATTTGAAATTCTAGAAGTAGTAAAATTCTCATTAAAAGAGACATGTAATGATTCCTCGATCGTAGAGGATCTTTTGTTGTATATCCGGTAGGCTTTGCTACGTGAGGAATACCCAACAAATATCCCCTCATCCGATCTCGGATCAAACTTGTCCAAATTATCATATGTGTTTTTAATAAAACATTTTGCGCCGAAAACACGAAAATGTTTAACTTGAGGCAATCTACCAAACAACAATTCATAGCAAGTTTGTTTGGTGCCGGGCCTCAAAAGTATTCTATTAAACACATAACAAGCGGTGTGTACCGCTTTCGCCCAAAATTGATAACCAAGTTGACTATCTTCGAGCATAGTGCGAGCACACTCCACAAGCGTTCTATTCTTCCTCTCAACAACACCATTTTGAGGAGGTGTGCGAGGGAAAGAAAACGTGTGAGTAATTCCAAGATCATCACAAAAATTTGAGAAAGACTCATTCTCAAATTCACCCCCATGATTACTACGAATAGTGACAATGGTGGTTCCGATGAGATTTTGTACTTTCTTCACAAATATTGTGAAGTTTTCAAAAGCTTCATTTTTATTACATAAGAAAAATACCCATGTAAATCTAGAATAATCATCAACGATGACTAGTCCATATCTTGCATTTCCTAAGGAAGCAACTCTAGTTGGCCCAAATAAATCTAGATGTAATAGCTCTAGTGGCCGTTTAGTAGAAATGCTTTTCTTAGGTTTAAATGAAGATTTAGGAAGCTTGCCACGTTGACAAGAATCGCAAAAACTTTTCTTTTCAAAAACGAGCTTCGGAAAACCTTTAATGGAATTTAATTTTGAAAGCTTATAAAGTGTTCCAAAGTTCACATATCCAAATCGTCGATGCCATAAGTGTTGTTCACTTGTGTTGGCAACTAGACATTGTTCATATGACTTAGGAAGATCCAAAATATAAATATCTTTATGGCGTGTGCCGGAAAATAATAACTTATTATTATCATTTGAAATATGACATAATCCTTTCGCAAAGCTAACTTTGTAACCTTTGTCACAAAGTTGGCTTATTGAAATAAGATTATGATTTAAACCATCAACTAGGTAAACATCACTAATTAAGGGTTTAGACGGGTTACCCACTTTACCAACACCGACGATGGTTCCGCTCTCGTTGCCTCCGAATACGACGCGGTTTCCATTTGCAATGGGAACTACTCCGGAGAGCAATTGAGCGTCACCCGTCATGTGTTTTGAACACCCGCTATCGAGTATCCAATTCCCTTTGGAGCCAAATTTGAATTTGTTGCTCCTTTTCTTTTTCTTTCCCTTGAGTACCTAAAGATAGAAAATTTCATATCATGGTACCCAAGGTCATTGGGTCCTCAAAGGTTAGACCTTTGGAAGCCAAGTCCAATTGGACTTAGACTTCCCCACATAATTTCTACTATGCACAACATCCGAAAAATAAGCATTCATATATACTTGTTTTTCATCCATGCTTGTGTCCTTTGGGCTCCAAATAGTGAAAATTTTGGGAGCCCTCATCCTATTGGGTGCATGCATGCGTTGTTGGTTTCTACGTGATGCATGTCGTGGATAGGCATAAGGAACATGATGGAATGGTGCACGACGAGAATTATTCATATGATGAGGTGGGTGAACATATGCATGTGTGGGAACACGTGCGTGAGGGTGTCTCACATGGTGTGCACGTGCCCGAGAATGTGTTGCATAAAAATCATCATATGTGTGTGACGGTGGAGTAGGACGTGTGTTCCTATGTGGCATGGTAGTGGTGTACATATAAGCATGCCCCTTCTTTGGAGGTCCACCCAAAGTGGGTTTCTTTCCAAAAGAGGGCGTGGACGAGGTGGAAGCACCATTGGTAGATGAACTACCAATAGAGTGTTTGCTACCACTCGTAGAGTCACCGGAAGTTGGCCTAACAAAAGTAGTGGCCGCTTTGGATGGACATCCCATCGTATACCCCAAACCAATGTGGTGATTGGCCGGAAGTAAGTCACTTAGGATTTTATCCAAATGGTCCTTACCCTTATTGAATTTATTAATTCGGCCTAATGTGTTCTCATATTTCTCTTTGAGAGAACGCATAGAAGTGTCCAAATTGGATACTTGCGATGTGAGCACATAAACACGAGATTTAAGATTCTCGTTCTCAATACTCAAAGTCGAGTTTTGAGAAGTTAAATCCGCTATCTTATGTTCTTCCGGATCATCAATGCTAACATGTTCAAGTTTAGATTTGAGATTAACAATCTCATTTCTTAACTCTTCAACAACGGTGTCGTTGTTGGTGATGATAGTCTTAGGCGAGGTTTGAATGCTAGCTAGGTCATCTTTTTCTTTAGTATATCTATTTACTAATTTAGTGTATTTAGACCATAAATGAGAGTTAGCATCCCTAAGATCATCCATAGTTACCTCATCGCCTTCGTCGTCGCTATCATCGGAGGAGAAAGATCCTTGATCATGCTCCTCTCTTGCCATGAAGCACATGTGCGCTTGCTCCACTTTCTCATCGTCCGACTCTCCGCTTGAGGAATCCTCAGAGTCGGTGAATGTTGCTCCGACAAGTCCCCTTTTGTACCCCTTTTTGTACTTCTTTGACTTGTCGAACTTCGGCGCCTTCCACTTCTCCTTTTGCTTGTTTTGAGGACAATCCGCTTTGATGTGTCCTGGCTTATTGCATTTAAAGCACAAAGGTGGAGAGGCGTTAGTAGAAGTAAATTTAGATCTTTGTTTGAAGTTACCTTTTCGAAAGAAGCGATTGAACTTCTTTGCCATGAGTGCAATGGATTCCATGTCCATTTCTTCTTCCGAGTCCTCATCATCGGTAGAGGTGGATGAAGCCGCCTTGAATGCAATCGCCTTTTTCTTAGGCACGTCTTGGTTCAAATAGGACTTCATCTTTTCTTGTAACTTCACCTTGCTATCTTTGCGTACCTCGTATGACATTAAAGTACCCATTAATTGAACTACGGTATACTTATTCATGTCATTACCTTCCTCGATGGCGAAGGTACGTTTCTCCCAAGAAGAAGGAAGTCCTTCGATAATCTTCGAGCACTTCTCCTTTTGAGTGTAAGATTTGTCGAGGGCCTCTAACTCGTTTATTATGTCAACGAAGCGAGCGTAATATTCCTTCATCTTCTCGCCCTGTTGCATATGAAACATTTCGTAATCTTTGTTTACGACTACGAGTTTAGAGTCTCTTACCCTACTCGTCCCTTCATGTAGAATGAGGAGGGAGTTCCAAATTTGATATGCACTCTTAAATGTGCATATCTTATTGAAATCCTCGGGCTCCAATGCGCATTGCAAGGCGTTCATTGCCTTGGCATTGCTTACCTCCGCGGCGACCTCCGCGGTAGTCCATTTCTCAAAGTCTTCTTCTTCGGGCTCGATGTATTCCTTCATTGTGGTCCTCCATAGAGATGCACTTCGGAGGAAGGTTTCCATCTGGCACTTCCAGTACCCGTAGTTGGTACCGTTGAAGAATGGAGGCCTCGTAGAGGAATGTCCTTCCATCACCGAAGATGCTCCTTCACGGTTCCTGAAGGTGTCATAGTTGGAAGGTGGACGCACGGTCTTGTTGTCGTTGGCAGACATAGCTAAGTATCTGGCTCTGATACCAAATGTAATGCCCTACAAGCTACTGCACAAGTACTAGAGGGGGGGTGAATAGTACTTTAAAAATAACAAGGAGTATAATTCCAAATTATAGTGCAAACAACTACCAAATCAATTTGCGGAAGCTTAAATTGAATGACAACAACAAAATTAACAATGCAAACAAATGATGTTAATGGGTTCGGATCGACCCAAGTCTCCCCGACTTGTTTCCGGTGATCCTACGTCCCAACCACCCGGATCCCCTCCGGATACTTAGGTTAGAAACCCTAACCCAAGATTTCCACTATGAATATCTTGTGAAAAACCTTCACAAGATCAAATCATACATGCAACGGCAATAGTGAATCCCACAACCCGGGATCACAACCTTCTCTCACAACCGAGAGAATCAACAAGCAATATAAACAAGTTTATAATGAAATAAACAATCTTACCACAAAATCCTATACCTTGAGTTTTTCTTACCCAAATAAGTGAAAGGAAGGATTTGAGGAAGATGAAGTCACCAAGACCTAGCACCAAGGAAATGACCAGCAATAGGTGCCTAGGAGTGATTTGGAGACTTGGATCAAGCTAGGGCTTGAAGGGCTCACCAAGAACAAGCTTCTCTCAAGATGGATTCTAGATCTAGAATGTGAGATAATGGGTTTCTTGTGAGGAAGAGAGCTTTGAAAATGAGTGAGAATGGCTATCTCTTTCTATCTTAATGAATCTCTTAATGGCAGCTCTAACCTAGATAGAAATAACCTAGGTTCGTATTTATAGGGTCCCATAAAAACAAGTTAGGTCAATTTCCAACTGATAGAAATCTGAGGCAACTAGTCGGTCAAAGAACAACCACTGACCGACTAGTTCATCAACTAGTCGGTCAGTCAAACAACATGGACCGACTAAGTGAGGAACAGGGAAGAGATAGAAATTCAGACCTAGAAATCTAGTCGGTCCAAGAAGACTTTCTGACCGACTAGTTTCACAACTAGTCGGTCAGTCAGTGAACGTAGACCGACTAAGAGGCAAAATGAAATAGTCTGAACACAATATGACTTAGTCGGTCCAAGAACAAAAGTTGACCGACTAGATTGTCAACTAGTCGGTCACCAAACGTTCTTAGACCGACTAACGATAAACAGTAGCTTAGGAGAAATTTAGTATGAACAGTAAGTCACAACTAGTCGGTCAAAGAAGCATCACTGACCGACTAGTTCACAAACTAGTCGGTCGGTGAGTCAACGTAGACCGACTAACCGTAAACAGTAAAGTCCAAGAAATTAAGGAATCAAACTAGTCAGTCCAAGAAGAGTTGCTGACCGACTAGATCACCATCTAGTCGGTCAGTACTCCTTCTTGTACCAACTAACATACACAAACAAGTCCGAATCGAAGCGCGACGCTTCGAGGAAGTTAGAATGAACTTGTACTAAGATCCTAGAGCTACGATATGAGCGTTATGAAGATAGAAGCGTAAGATATACTCAAGGCTTAACATTCTATAGATCGAAGCTTAAAAGACTATAAATAAACCTTAAAGAACGGTCTTCGAAAGCTTCGATTAGATCTTCATGACTTCCAAAACGGCGCAAGAGCTTCAACGAAGCTTTAGGCATGAATACGAGCTTTGAGAAGTGTTGAGATGTCGCTTTGAATGTTATCGTGAATTTGGCGACGATCTCCAATACTGCGCTCACAAATTGTTAGTTCATAGATTATTTATGTTTGCTCATCATCAAAACCAAATCCGGGGAGTCCAATATTCAACAATACTCCCCCGTGCACAGTACGAGTGGACTCACCTCCGCATACAGGATTTCAAATCCGTAGCGGAGTACAACTCAGCTCTCTTCCGCATCACCTCATGCCTGAAGTTGTGTGGTGAACCAGTGACGGAGAAGATGTTGCTGGAAAAGACGTTTACGTCTTTCCACGAAAAGGACATGATCCTTAGGCAATAATATCGAGAGAGGAAGTTCACAAAGTACTCTGACCTTCTTTCATGCCTGCTTATGGCTGAACAGAACAGAGACCTGTTGGTTGCCACCCACAACCTGCGCCCTCCTGGCTCCGCTCCATTGCCACCTCCTGCAGAGGCCCACTTCCAGTCTTCCCAGAAGAAGAAGACGGACAAAAAGGCAAAATTCCAGAAATGGAAAGAACAGAAGCAGCGGAAGAAGGCCACTCCTCCAGCTCCTCCCCAGAACCAGAAGTTCGTGGACAAGAAGCAGAAGAGGATCCCCAACAAAGGAGGCACTCCCAAGAAAGACTGGGAGGACAAATGCTCCAAATGCGGGATGACGGGCCACTGGTCCAGAATCTGCCGCACAGCAAAACACCTCAGGACCTCTACCAGGCAAGTCTCAAGCCTCGAGCTGAGACAAACCTGATGGAGAGCGCAGCGTTGGCAGAGACCTCATGGACTCCTAAAGATTTCATGGGAGATTACACTCTCTAGATCTGGACCACTTTTATGCAACTAGCAATGTATCTTCTATTTTATGCATCGTATCTAGTTTTACTTCCATGTCAAAACAATATTTTTGAGCATTTATCTTTATGAAAGTAGATCTTTTCTCTTCATTCATTGCTTGAATGTCTTTCCCCTTTTTAGATATGGAACTTATCTGCCTAGTGGACAGTGCATCGACGCACTCGATCCTTCAAAACATAGACTACTTCACGAGCGTAAGTAGCTATTCTGGCCCACTGAGAACAATCTCAGGACCAGCAAACATAATCGAAGGATCAGGGGAAGCAATTATATTGCTCCCCGGCAACACACAAATAACACTTAAAAATGCGTTATACTCCCCTAAATCCATCTGAAACCTCCTAAGTTTTAAAGACATCCGTTTAAACGGATATCACTTAGAGACGGTCGAGGAAGATAAAAGGGAATACATGCTTGTAACGGCTCTTACAAATGGTTCAAAAACAATTGTGGAACGTTTCAAGGGACTCCCCTCGGGACTCTACCAAACAAGTATACAAACTCTAGAAACATCCATGGTGGAGCACCTGCAGTGCCCCCAAACACCAGAATTCCAACTCTGGCACAGTCGACTAGGACACCCTGGTTCGGTTATGATGTACCGCATCATAAAGAACTCCAGGGGCATTGACCTGAAGAACCTGAAGATTCTTCAAAAAGGCAAATTCCCATGTCCACCCTGTTACAAGGGTAAACTGATCACGAGACCCTCTCCACTGAAAGTGGATGTGGAGTCTCCCAGCTTTCTGGAAAGAATCCACGGAGACATTTGTGGGCCGATTCACCCATCAAGTGGTCCGTTCAGGTACTTTATGGTCCTGATAGACGCATCTACTAAGTGGTCACATGTGTGCCTACTGTCCACCCGTAACCTAGCACTATCTAAGCTTTTAGCTCAGATAATAAAGTTACGGGCCCACTTCCCCGACCACCAGATAAAGAAACTTCGTCTGGACAATGCGGGGGAGTTTACGTCACAAGTCTTTCTAGACTATTGCCAAGCTCAGGGAATTGAAGTCGAACATCCTGTAGCGCATGTTCACACCCAAAATGGGTTAGCAGAATCTCTAATTAAGAGACTGCAATGGATCGCTCGCCCATTATTACTTCAATCCCAGATGCCAGTGAATGCGTGGGGTCATGCAATTTTGCATGCTGCATCTTTAATAAAATTAAGACCCTCTGGAGGTCAGTCATCTTCTCCAATGCAACTAGCACTTAGAGCCCCACCAATTGTCTCACATTTGAGAATATTTGGTTGTGCAGTATACGTCCCCATAGCACCACCACAAAGGACAAAGATGGGTCCACAACGTCGCCTAGGCATTTATGTTGGGTTTGACACCCCCTCCATAATTAGATTCCTAGAACCCCTTACGGGGGACGTCTTTAAGGCACGTCTAGAAGACTGTGAATTCGATGAAACATCGTTCCCAAGACTAGGCTCACAGACAAAGAAGCCCGAAGCTTCAGAAAGTATCACTTGGGATACAAAAACTTTATGTCACTTTGATCCGCCAACAAGCCAGTGTGAGGAGGAGGTCCTGAAGATTCTCCACATCCAAAACACTGTCCATCTCTTGCCGGACAAATTTACTGACAACCAGAAGATTGTCAAATCACACGTCCCTGCTGCTAACACTCCAGCTAGGATTGACATACCGCAAAATGGATGCAATCCGCCTGCAGCAGAAATGGTTGGACCTCTCAAAAAGAGAGGACGACCACCGGGATCCAAGGACCAAGTCCCTCGAAAGAGTAGGACCCTTGGCAATGGTAAACAAATACCACCACATGATGCTAATTTAAGCCCTGCTACCCCATCTCTCCCAAACTCTCATGAAGAGGAAAAACCGGGAGAAAATGAAGTATCGATAAACTATGTACGAACTGGGGAGTATTGGGACAGAAAAAGCACAACAATAGATGACACATTTGCGTGTAATATTGCCATCAACGTCGCGTACTGCGACGATGATATTGAACCACGCTCTCTGACAGAATGTCAAAGCAGAGATGATTGGCCAAAGTGGAAAGCAGCAATAGGAGTGGAGTTGGATTCACTCACCAAACGCAAGGTCTTCGGACCAATAGTCCAGACACCAAAAGGTGTAAAACCTGTGGGTTATAAATGGGTATTTGTTAGAAAACGAAATGAACAGAATGAGATCGTACGCTACAAAGCAAGGCTTGTAGCGCAGGGTTTTACCCAACGTCCTGGGGTGGATTTTGAAGCCACATACTCCCCGGTCATGGACGCGATCACCTTCCGATTCCTCATTGGCATAACAGCACAAGAGGGTTTAGATATGCAACTCATGGACGTGGTTACTGCATACCTATATGGCAACCTAGACCGAGACATCTATATGAGATTGCCTGACGGTTATTCTTTGCCTGCAGCACTAAAAGAGAGAGAACGTGACATCTACTCAGTGAAACTGCAAAGATCATTATATGTTCTAAAACAATCTGGAAGGATGTGGTATAACAGACTGAGCGACTTCCTTGCACAGCAAGGATTTAAAAACGACCCAGTCTGTCCTTGCATCTTTATAAGAGCAAAGGCAACAGGATTTGTAATTATAGCCGTCTATGTAGACGACTTAAACCTCATCGGATCTCCTGAAGAGATCGCAAAGATTTCGAGAAGCCTGACAGAAACTTTCGAGATGAAAGACCACGGAAAATCAAAATTCTGTTTAGGCCTTCAGATAGAGCATCTTAAAGATGGGATCATGTTACACCAGTCAACTTACACATCGAACTTATTGAAAAAGTTTCAGATGGATAAGTACCACCCCCTCAGCACTCCGATGGTCGTCAGATCATTGGATGTACACAAAGACCCCTTCCGACCGCTGGAAGAGGGGGAGGAAGTACTAGGCCCCGAAGTGCCTTATTTAAGTGCTATCGGTGCACTCCTTTACCTGGCTAACTGCACTCGCCCTGACATAGCGTTTGCAGTAAACTTACTAGCCAGATATAGTGCTGCACCTACACAGCGGCACTGGGCCGGAGTTAAGCATCTTCTGCGCTACCTCCAAGGGTCCATAGACTTAGGTCTATTCTACAGGAAAGGGGCATCAACTGGTGTAGTTGGTTATGCTGACGCAGGTTACAGGTCCGATCCTCATACAGAGAAGTCTCAGACCGGATACATGTTCACATATGGCGGCACTGCCATATCCTGGAGATCTGTGAAGCAGACCATGACGACCGTCTCATCCACCCACTCAGAGCTACTAGCGATCTTCGAAGTAAGCAAGGAATGCTTCTGGCTACGCTCGGTGATCCAGCACATACTCACCTCCACCGGCCTGATGACCGGCGTTCTTGCACCCACTACACTCCATGAAGACAATGCAGCATGTATAGCCCAGCTACAGGACGGCTACATCAACGGTGACAAGGCGAAGCATATCTCCCCCAAGTTCTTCTGGACGCACGACCTTCAGAAGCAAAAGCAGATTGAGGTACAGAAGATCCAATCATGTAATAACTTGGCGGATTTGCTTACCAAATCCCTGCCTACTAGTATCTTTGAGAAACTTGTATATGGGATTGGGATGAGGAGAGTGAGTAAATGTAAACTGGGTCAGGATGAGAGAACTATGAACTCATAGATACATAGGAGACTGATGTATAGATTCATAGGTAATCTGCAAGCCTGAAGCTTGGTCAGATAAGGTGGAGTCAACTGCAGAGTTGTACTCTTTTCCCTTGGCTACATGTTTTTTCCCACTGGGTTTTCCGTAGTCAAGGTTTTGACAAGGCAACCTCGTTGACTCTGGATCCTGAAGTATCCACCCCTAGACACATCCCCAAAACAGGGGAAGTTATGGGTTAACTGTTCTTTCTTTAACAAGACAGTTACCCTAACTCGGATCCTGAAGAATCCACCTCTTATTTCAATGTTGATTGGATGAGGGGAAGTGTTATGAATAGGCCCATTGGGCCAATTGGGTATCCAACCCACTATTGAAAGTTATAAATACACTGGTAGGGGGCTCTTAACCCTCTACACCTATTCTCCCTAAATTTCCCTTCACAACAAGTAGCTTCTTCTTAGCTTAAATACGTCACGGGCTTACAACACTTTCGTTTCTTAATTTTGGAAAGCATGACATGAGAGGTTTTCTTTGTAGCACATCGAATTACTTATGAGCAACATAAAATAAATTGGGTTTGAGAGGGAAAGAGAGATAGCTAACTGTATTTATACAAATTAATATATAGTAAAATAGAGATTAATGTATAGCTGACAGCACAGGAAATTTTCTGTGTTATTTGCTCGGATTTTTAAAAAGATTGAATTTTTTGGGACCCTAAATATGAATGAACCTTAGGGGTATTTGACCTACGATCGACCTGTTGCAAAAGTTCTATTCTTCCGAAACCGTTGAATTTGCAATAGGTATGTCAAATAGCGTTAGATTCGATTGATTTTTGGTTGGTGATCATCCATGATGTATAGAACAAAATCCAAAAAAAAATCGTAAAAAATTAAAATATGTATATGTGTTGACAGTGCAAGCAAACTAAATAATAAATGATAAATATAAACATGAATTTCCTGCTCTGTTAGCACATATATATATATTTCTCAATAAAATATTATGTAATATAAATTATAAATATAATATAACATTAAATAAGGTGAAAATGTTGGTGATTGTGTAACAAGGGTGAAAACGTGGGTGGGATGTAATGAGGATGGAAATCTGGTTGGGGGGTTTTCTTAACGGGTCTGGGTTATCTATTGGGTAAATTGCATAAAAATATCATCACGTTTGGGCCATTTTCACGTAAATACCCTCAGGTTCATTTTGTGACAAATTGATACACTGTAACGGAAAATGGGCTAACGGTGTTAAATTGGACCATTTTGCCCCTCTCTCTCACGTTTGGGTAAATACCCTCACGTTTGGGCCATTTTTATGTAAATACCCTGAGGTCTCTTCTCTCTCTCTCTCTCTACCGATTCTCTCTCTCTCTCTCTCTCTCTCTCTCTCTCTCCCGATTATATATATATATATATATCTCTCTCTCTCTACCGATTCTCTCTCTACTGATTCTCTCTCCTCTCTCTCTACAGATTCTCTCTCACTTTCTCTCTCTACACCAAATCTCTCTCTACAGATTCTCTTTCTCCCCCCAATTCTCTCTCTCGGGTGGGATGGTGCAGGGGGGTGAGTGGGTGGGTGTGTGTTCATGCGTAGGGGGGTGGGTTTTGTGTGTGAGGTGTGTGCATTGGGGGGGAGGGGGGCTGGGGTGGGGTGTGTGCATGGGGTGTGTGCGCGTGGGTGGCTGGGTTGTGTGCGTGGGTGTGTGTGCTTGGGGGTGGGTGTGTGCATGGGTGGGTGGGTGGGTGTGCATGGGGTGGGTGTGCGTGGGTGTGCGTGGGGGTGGGTGTGCGTAGGGTGGGTGTGCGTGCGTGCGTGGGGGGGGTGTGTGTGTGCTTGGGGTGGGGGTGTGTGCATGTGCGTGTGGGTGTGTTCATGGGTGTGGGTGGGTGGGTGCACGGGGGGGGGGGTGGGTGGGTTGTGTGCATGGGGTGTGTGTGTGCATGGGGGGGGTGTGTGTGGTTGGAGGGTATGTGCATAGGGGGTGTGTGTGCGCGTGGGGTGGGTGGGGTGTGTGTGTGCATGGGTGGGTGGGTGTGTGCCTGGGTTGGGGTGGGGTTGTTTATGGTGGGCGTGTGTGCGTGGGTGTGTGGGTTGCGTGCATGGGGTGGGTGTTCGTGCATGGGTGGGTTGTGTGCTTGGGGTGTGTGTGCTTGGGGTGGGTGGGTGCATGGGCGTGTGTGACCTGTTGAAGTATTGGCTCAATCTGGGCATTATAAAGTAGACGATCACACATGCACTAATCCACCCCAATGCACACGCCCACCCAATACACACACCCACCCCATGCCCACTTTCACCCCCATGCACCAACCCACCCCAATGCACACACCCATACATCCATGCACACACACGCACCCACTGCACACACCCACCCATGCCCACACCCACCCTCCATGCACGCACACACCCACACACAAACCCATGCACCAACCCACCCTAATGCGCATGCACACACAGCCCCATGCACACACCCACCCCATGCACACACACCCATGCCCACACCCACACCCCATGTACGCACACACCCACACACAAACCCATGCATAAACCCACCCCAATGCACACACCCACCCACCACATGCACACACACCCCATGCCCACACCCACCCACCCATGCACACATCCACACATGCACAGACTCACCCACCCCATGCACACACCCACCCACCCACCCAAGCACACACACCCTCCTCATGCACGCACACACACCCACCCCCCATGCACACACACACACACCCCAATGCGTGCGCGCACACACCCCACACCCATGCACCCACCTACCCCAATGGACACACACACCCAATTCAGGGTATTAACTTATAAAAGGCCCAAACGTGAGGATATTAACTTATAAAAGAAACATTCAAGGTAAATTTGTCCAAATTTCTGTCTTTTGGACGGAAAATTAAAAAAAGGTATCAACTTAAAAGAATCAGAAAACGTTTAGGTATATATTTTGATGAAAATAAACGTCAGGGTATTTACGTAAAAATGGTCCGAACGTGAGGGTATTTTTCTGCAATTTACCTTTATCTATTCTATAAAGGACGAAGATTTTGAATCTTATCCTACTAGGACAAAGCTTTGTCCTACATGGCAAGTTTGTCCTAGGTGGCAATGACAATTTTGGTGGACTTAAATTTTGGGGGGAAACTTAAATTTGAGGGGAAACTTGAAATTTTGTGGGATTGAAATTTGTTCGAGGGAAAAACTCAGCCATTAAATAAACCGTGCATAGGGCCCGGATAATGACTAGTAGATTAATATGCTCCGGGTCTTGAGAGAGGTTAAATAAAAATTTCAGGAATATTACTAAAAAATGTTAAAAAATTGTAAAACTAATTAAAATTATTTTAAACAATATTTCGGATCATCAAAAATCTCATTCGGTGCCAAAACCGTTATTGGGTTTTGGCTTGTGTGCTTTGAGCCATTTTAATATCAGAAAATCCAGAAAAAATAGTTAAAAATTCACAGAAAATTGTAAAAAAATATTAAAATACCTTTTTGATAATTTTTTAATTAAAAATTTCCAAATCCGACTTAGGATGTTAGTATTCAAAACCAAACTAAATCCAAATAAAATGGATAGTGTTTGATATAGGTAGTGCTTAGGAGTTAATTGGTTCTCAAAAAGTGGGCCGAGAAAGTCTAAAATGTGGTGATAAAGCTATTGTTCACGGGCACAACCCCGATTCTTTTGCTGCACTATCCTAAACCATTCGTAAATTTAATAATATTATATTTAACCTTAGAAATTAATCAAACCTCCATTAACTTTTACCATTCATCAAAAAACAACTTAACAGATTTCCATCAGAACTACCAAAAACTTTACTATTGTTCACCAAAAACTACCAAAAACTATCTTGAACTTTACAATTATTCATAGAAACTATATTAACGATTCTAAATTGACAATGCAACATCCAACAGGCAAGTAATCACCAAAACTTTCATAATTGCTAGGATGATTTTATCACATTCACTCACTTGAAAGTTTAGTTTCTCCCTCATGGCGCATCACACCCAGATAAACTAATCTCTACAACTAATCATGCTGCGTTTCCGAACAACACAAATGAAGTGATGAAATTTTCACACTGTTGCCGGCCACTTGCTGTGCACCATCAGGATATGTTTAAAGTCGGAGATCCAGCATCAGCGGCCGAGTGCACATTGGATCCCCAGAACGACGAGGATGATGCTGAAAAAAGACGAAGATACATGTCTCTGCCTCTCTGCTCCGGGGTTTGCCTGTTTATCTTCACTTCAAAGCAATGGCGAAGGAATCAAGTGTAATTAGTGAAAACCTGCACAGTTAAATCCAGTGCTTTAATCTGGCCCACACCAAGGCTGCAACCAGAGCACCCCCCAAGTGAGCCGATCCAGATATCTCTCCCTCACCCTGGGAAAAAGAAAAGGAAAAAAAAAGTATGATTATTAAATGTGTCCAGATTACCTAGACAAGCCCAAAAGAATCAACACTCGAGTTTATTTTAGAGCCTTGCATGATTGCTGTTCCGTGTATAAAATAACAATCAATGCCAAATCAGTTGAAGAAAAAAGGAAAATAGAGTGCAGATAACAGTCCAAGGTAACTGATGTAAGCCTGAGTATTTCTTATCGGTAAGGAGGGAATGAAGTCGGTCAAAGGAAGTACCAAATGTCCTGCTTTATAAGTAGTGAGAAGGAAGGGGTATAAGAGCAACATAAGAACACATGGAACGCTTTGAGCAATACTGTGAAGTAAAAAAGAGGTAGAGACCAAACTGGAAAACAAGCAAACCAGAAACCGCAGAATGCAGCTTCCAAATTAAGGGGGAAAGTTGCAAAAGCATAACATGAAACAGGTAATATTCTAACCGTGGTGGTGCAAAGTTTCTCTAATCCAACTTTTAAGTAAAAAGGCTGCATGAATGCGATTGATTTCTCAATATCCTAGACAGGAAGGATTCCCTACAAATTAAAACCAAAATACAGTCTACTACCCTACCCATTAGGTAAGCTGCCAAAGATTTCAGCTACTGATCATTGTAGGATGATGGTGTTATATTAAACCAGGAAATACAAGGTGCAATGCCAACTCTCCATCGCAGAAAGGCACTAATGGCTTTTATAACTTACAAGAATTCCAAGGGCCTTGGTTTGTTGGATAGAGATGAATGTTTTTCCTCTATATCTCATTATCTATAATTTTTCCATGAGTCCTACTTCACACTATTGATTCAGAGGACTGTGACCTAAACATGAATGCTGCTTCTCAGCATTTTTCTATTTATAACTCACTTAGAAATTTGCCAATAGTCACTGACATGTAACAGAAGAGAAAAAGAAGGACCCAGATCAAGAAACAAATTGGACTTCCATACCTTTTTGACCCTCCATAGATCGGTTCCAATTATTAATGCTCCCTGAAGGGCAAAGTTCAATTTTAGGTAACAGTATCTTCCAGTAGGAATATAAATACTGGTAACTTAAATAAGTTGATCTCACCATTAACATTGCAGGTACTGGTATGATGAGGTTCACATAGTATATATTCTTCGGAAAGAGAAATACATCAAGAAGAATAATTGCATTTACGGCAGCACTTGCACCCTGTGATACATGAACTATGAGCATTAGTTGACATAGAATAAAGCTGGGAGATAAATTAGGTAGAAGCAACTGTATATTGATTGATACGAATACGTGGCTGTAGCTAAACATGACTTTAATTTTCAATGCATATACATGGCGTTTTGAAATTCTCAACGTGCTTGTTTTTCTGGTTCCTTTTCGCTTAAGATGCATGGCAAACTATGAGGTGAGATATGAACATACCAGTGCAGGTATTCTTGAATAATCCAGACCAAAAGTACCCTGAAAATTTCACAAAGAATAAAAATTATGGAATTGGTGTTGAAACATAATGAGCCTCAACCAAACTGAAGGAAAAAAACGGAAAAACATTAGCAAAATCAAGAGAAATTGAGCTTCTGAAAACCATGATCCTATCCCAGCCTTGTGGGCAAGTCTAGCAGCATGATCGTCACCTTTGAAGATGGAGCAATCAAAGCCTTGTGCAACAAGAAAAATATTGACCCTCCAAGAGCTCCACCTAAATACAACTTCAGCAGAAATTCAGGTCCAAATAGCCTTCCAATCTGGTTTACACCAACCCAACTTTGATTAAGCATGATTTCATCAGGACACTCGCAATAGAAAGAAAATTAATCAAAACTTTAAAAATGCAAATTCCAGAATAACACCAGTACCACGTTAAGATGTGCCCCAGTACATTAAGAAATCATAAAACAGACAAAAAAAAAGTTTCAGCATTATACACAACTATGATGCCACCATTACATTTTCTAGTTTGTCCACTTAGAAGGTCAATTCAGATTTGTACATCTACAAGTTTTCTTAGACTTAAGACAGACAACTGGAATTATCCAAAGTACAATGCTGTGAACATAGTAAATCTTACCCACAACAACAATCAGACTAATTATGAACAACTTCTAGGGATTCAAACCAATATACCTAGAAATAATTAACATAATACCCTTATTAGCAAAGGAGATGTTGTGGCCTTCATCCACAATTTCTGCCTAGGCTACAACGAACATGCAATCCTAATTGATGTTTGCGCCATGCTACTCTATGAAGCAATTTAAAATAGGCCTACAGCTAAATTTTAATTTACTTTAGGTTCCATTGATGCATGCTTCATGGTGCATGTATCCCTCCTTTTCTTTTGACAAAAGGCATATCATGAACTCAAATGCGAGACTTCCCACAACCCACTCCCAAACTGTAAGCACTTGGGATAGCATAGGCTCTAAATTTAAAACTGTATCTTTGAAATTATTTATTTAAAACTGTATCTTTGAAATTATTTATGGAGAGTCACTGTATTTTACTGCAAGTGATACGTTTACTCCAGTTATATTTTTTTAATTTTTTTTAATTTATGATTCTTTCTTTTCTAGCCTGGTACCAACATTCAACGAACAAATCATTTCATAATTTATGCAGTTATATGCAAGTAAAGATTGTGACATCCCTCTCCATTTATACATCCTTGGTCCCAGCACGCATCAAACTAAAGATCTAAAGAAATTAACAAAATTCAAATGGAGATCACTTTAGTACAGAAAACAAACCATACACTTGTCCCAAAGAAGTAAAGCCCAATCATGTTCGTCAAGAGATGGTCAAACTCTGCATGACTAAATGCACTTGTCACTACTGTGTGCAACCGGCCACTCTTAACATTGTCCAGTGAAATCTGTCCATAGAAAATAAGCAAAGGTCCATAACAGATACAGTTTCAGCCCCTATTGTTCATAAATCACGATGCACATTTACAGAATGTAAAAAAGAAAGAAATATGACATAAAAATGATAATTAAGTGCTGACCATAAAGTGCTTCCTCATAAATCTAGGATCCCCTATCCTCCACAAGAAAAATACAGCAACATTAACTCCAATCAAGCCAAAAACCATTCCATCTGGCGTCAAATGACTCAGATTCAAGTATCTCCTGCATATAAAGAATTAATTCACATTATAAATGTCCGTTACTAGATTGAGTGAAGAAGCTTCTGAAATTCTATATGCGTGAATTAATTCAACCACTGCATCTTAAGCACATAACAGGACTCAAACCAACAAAAGCAACATATTCAAGTAATTTTTTTGGGTAACGCTAACACATTCAAATAACTTTACAATTTAAAGTGTAACAATCTTTATCTGTCATTATAATGCAAAGACAGAGGGTTGGGCATTCATTTTATTCCGCTGTGTTGATTACAACTATATCCAAAAAAAGTTTGATCTTTCTTATTCCAGTAGGAAGTCCAAATTTCGTAACGGTAGGAATGTCACTAACAATTACAGATGTACAAAGAATCAAAATTTCCGGCCAACATATACGCTTAAAAGAGATAATCAGTACAAAATCCAATTTTTTCACCTGAAATTCAGGCCGGAATTCGAGAGTCGACCGAAATCGAACCGCTGCGGCCTCCTGCGTAGCGAGACCTTGAGCGACTGGATCCCTCTCTCAACCAACCCCGCGAAATCAAGAGGCTTCGACCCCGCCATCGCACGCTTCGAGAGGAATCGGTACGCGAGAAAACCTAGGGAGCCGGAGGGAGCCGCTGCGTGGGCCCCGCCCTGCCATGAGCTGCAAGCGTTCGAGAAAATGCGTGAGAGAGGGTTTATCACCGGTGACGAAGATGATCTCCGGAGATCGGAGACCGCCGGCGACGTGAGATGCGGGCTGTAGAGTCTAGGGTTAGGGTTTCGGTTAATGAGGTGTTTGAAATGGAGCTTCCGCATCGCTGTAGACTGGAACCGACTGTTTGCTACTTTTCCTCCTTTTTTGTTTGGAGAAAGATGAATTGTTGTTGGGAAGGGAATTGCCACGCGCACATATCGTTTTACTGTCCGCACGTTCGGTCAAAGTTTTACTCCGCATACATACAAATTAGATATTATAATTTAAGTTTTTGTTATATGTCCAACCGGAAATACCAAAAATGACCATATGTCAAAACACCCTAAAATCTCCCAAATACATAATCACTAATTACATGATGTTGTGAACGAGAAACAGATTTGGAGAAGTGTTGAGGCTAGGAAACCCCTAGCCTCCTTTATATAGTATTCATAATGGGTACTCATGTAGGTGGATACCCAATAGGCCCAATGGGTCCTATTCATAACACTTCCCCTTATCCAACCAACGTGGTATACTCGACTTATGAATACTGAATGATTCATTAGTACTAATGAGTATCTTAAAGGGTGGATACTTCTAGATCCAAGTTAAGGGTAACTGCCTCGTTAAAAACCATTAGCTATGGAAAACCCTGTGGGAAAAAACCGATAGCGAAGGGAAAAGAGTACATCACTCCATAACTTCCCCTGATTTGGGGATGTGTCGAGGGGTGGATACTTCTGGATCCAGAGTCAATGTGGTTGCCTCATTAAAACCTTGACTATGGAAAACCCTGTGGGAAAAACCACTAGCCAAGGAAAAAGAGTACAACTCTACAGTTGACTCCCCCTTATCTGATCAAGCTTCAGGCTTGCAGATATCCTATATATCTATACATTTATCTCATATGTGTCTATACATCCATCTCGTCTACAACATTCCGAAAGCAAAAGTAAAGTACAAGCATCACTCATTTATACAAGTTTCACTCATATAGGGCAGTAGCTGAAACTGAAGGAGTGCTGCGAACTTGGTAGACAGCTCCACGTCTCAATCGTCATTGTCTGTGAGGTGCTTCAGGACCTGGCTTTGTATATTCTTGAACTGCTTCTTGGATGGTGAGCTTCTCGGGATGGTAGGAGGATGTAGACTTGGGAGGATTCTGTGTAGATCTTCAGGAGGTGGACGTCCCTTTTATGCTATTCATCGCGATGATCTGTAACCTGCATATGCAAATACATTTAACATAGAGGATTTTTCCTCGACCCTTGGAGATAGCGCAGAAGCTACATATCTCTGGTCCAGTGGCGCGCTGCAGGCGCTGCACTGTACCTGGCTAATAGCTATACTGCTAACGCTCAAAAGAGATGCATGCAGTTGGCCAGGTAAAAGAGTGTTTCAAAGACACTTAAGGTACTTCTGGACCATATATATTCTTCCCCTCTTCCAGCTAACGGAAATGGGTCTTTTAATGTATATCCATACGACCAACTAGGTGTATTTAGTGGAGAATGATTTTAATGTTTCTTCATCAATCGTCATTGTATGAAGTTTTCATCTTCGGGATGATTAATTAACATCATCTTCAGGATGATAGTTCATTTCCAGGGTAATAGTTCATCTTCAGGATGATTGTTCATCTTCAGGATGATTAATGTCATCTTCAGGATGATGGTTCATCTTCAGGATGATTAATGTCATCTTCAGGATGATGGTTCATCTTCAGGATGATCGTTCATCTTTGTAACGACCCGCTCCCGGGGGCCCGTTACTTATTTGATATTTGCGCAGGTCCTGCAGGTTACCAGTGAAAACAAAATAGCCATGATGCAGAGATGTACAAAAATACTCAAATAGTGTCCAATTATTACAATCCGTACTGTACAAGATGTCCCAACAATATACATGAAAGAATAAAGTACACAACACTGAAAATGACTCTGTAAGCTGCAGTTGAACTTTGGCGCTATTAGCTCAGGAGCATCTATCTTCATCTGTACGTCGCCTGCGGTGCCACGGAGATGGAACCGTAGGTAAGTCACAACAATTCTAAATATAGAAAAGAAGCAGTGCACAAGTATGACAAAAGTAACTACGTACGAGCAGATCAGAGTGAAAAGTAAAATACTGAGCAATAACTGTACACGGCTGAGTAGTAAAAGTAAACAGTGCTGAAAGGAGAGAACAACTGTACGGTGGTAGTGCAAGCGTAAATCAGACTAAGCAAGTAAAGCATACTACTGTTGTAGCTAAAAGTAGGACAAGTAAAGTACTGGTGACTGTACAGGTGAAGTAGGTAAAGTGAATGTACTGCGTAAAGTAAAGGTGTAATGCGTAAAGTAAAGGTGTAATGCGTAAAGTAAAAGTGACTGTGCAAAAGTAACTACACTACGTGACTCAAGTTGGAGAGTACAATATGTGACCATCAAGTCCATCTCTTGCCTGTGTGCGACCCAGACGAATGCCGAAACACAGGCACGGTGCATGTATTTTGCCGAAACACAGGCAGCGGGACGGTATGCCGGAACACAGGCACGGGACGGGAAGATTGAACTCCAGTCACTCCCATACTCTCTCAAACTATGAGTTACCCCAAACCCCAGTGAAGTGTTAATTATTCTATGTATATGTTCCTTTCACGATGTTCCACGAGATGTTCCACACGATATTCCACAACAAGTTTCACAAGATTTTCCATACGGTGTATCACATGTTGGTCAACCCAAGTCCACTGGTTGACTTTCTTATTGAAAACCAGAAAGCCAGACATTCTTTTCAAAGCAAGCTGGCCAAGTGAAGTGAGGATAAAGACAAGTTCAACATTCGGGGTGTCTAGTATTGTTTCAAGATGTTATCAATTTCCTGTTCACGATGATAGTTAACCAGGACCACTGGTTTTAAAACCAGAAATTAAAGTAGAGCAGATGCTAAGAAATTTGAGGATAAAAACAAGTCCAACAAACATGGAATACAAAACTGTTGGTTTAAGGGTGGTAGTTTCGGTAGTACACAATTTACCCAAGTTGATGTTTGTGTTTAACAACCACCAAGTTGAAAGTTGGCAAAGTAATCTATAGTTGATTACTTTCCTATTAGATTAGGTTTCTAGTTCGGTTCAAGTCAAGTAGCCGTTCGGAGGCTATAGTTGTGTCCTAAGTTCACACGGGTACACTTATCTAATTTTCTAACATTAGAATTAGTCGTGACTTACCAATTTCGGGATTGACGTAGCAAGCCGGAACTGGTTCTAAGACTTCCAAGGAAGCTGGTGCACAAGAATTTGTACCTGCAAAACACAAGAACAATCGGTTACAGAACACCTATTTTCTACCTATTTAACTTAACGTGTTTGATTTTATAATCGATTGAAACGGTGTCGGAAAGTGTTCTAAATTTTTCTATAGCATAGATATGATGAAAATAATTTTTCTGCAAGAGGAAATATTTTTCTGAAGCTTGTAGGAATTTTTTATAATTTTTAAAAGCTCAAAATAGATTTAAAACTAATTTTTAATTAAGTAACGTATTTATTCAATAATTTATTCCGGATTCAATCTACATCGGAAAGTTACAAATGAACTGTCAAAATGGCCGTCTCGGAGAGTACTTTAACATATATTTTTACCACTTAGTAGTGTACGTAAAAATATCAAGATACAGATTTTTAAAAGAAAGTAACGTATTTAAAATTTAAGCTTAAAAATTAATTCTGGAAAAACTACTCGTCCGATTGAGATGAAACTAGCGCCATTGGGTCCAGAATGTCATTTCTGATTTTCTGAAGCTGATTTCGTATTTTTCTGGGCCATGTATAAATTACTATCAATTTAAATCACATAATATCAATTTATAAATACTCCCGAATACTCAAATACGTATTTCAATACGTATTTATAACACGTATGTATTTAAAACAACCCAACACAGCAACGTTCTCACCTCCGACGCTTACGGCGAGAGCGAGAATGGGCGAGGGCGACGACGGGGCGGCGGTTTTCGCCGGCAACGGCGAGCGGAGGGGAGGCTGCGGCGTCCAAGGCGGCGGCGTCGGGCTAGCGGCGGCGGCGAGTGTGCGAGCGGGGTCGAATTGCACGGTGCTCGGAGCGAAGCGACGAGGTGCGGAGGGGCTTCGGGCTCGGGGTGCCTGCCTGAGGGTGGATCGGAGTTGACGCGAGATCGGGGAGAGGAGGAGCAGGCTATCGGAGGCAGCGGGAGCTTGGGGTCGAAGGCGAAGGCGAGGAGAGGAGCTGTGGGTTATCGGACAGAGAGGGAGGAGACGTGGAGAGGAGGATGGGGGGTGAGTTCTGCTCGGTGGCGAGACAAGCGCGGAAGAGGGATGTGGAGTGTTCGGGGTGACGTCGGAAGGCGGGTGCAGCGTCGGAGGACGGCAGAGCAGGGTGCGGGCCAGGACAGCGGTGGCGGAGAATGGGGAGGAGCGGCGAGGTTGCTTCGAAGCGGGGCGTGCGAAGGCGGGCTGGGCTTCGGTGGCGCTTCTCGGACGTGGGGGGTGCTCTGGTGAGGGGCGGTGACGTCGAGCTCGGGGGCGGTGCACTCCGGACCTCTCAGCGGCGATCCGTCGATGCGGGGCTTGGGTACTCAGGCTTGGGGGAGGAGAGAGAATGAACGAAAGTGAACGGTGGGAGGGCCTGAGAAATGAGAGAGGGGGAAGAGTTTTAAACGGGTTTGGGTTTGGGTGTGCACTGAGAAAGAAGAGGGAGGGGGAGATACTTAGTGTGTGTGTGGGGATGTTTGAGAAAACAGGGTAATGGGTTTCGCCTGGGTTGGGTTGCGAGAGAGGAGAGCTGATACGGGGTTTAAATAGGTAATTACGAATTATAATAATAATTAGGGTTAGTCAATATTATTAATGAGGTTAGTGTTATGAATGAGGGAGGCCTTTGGCCTCCCCTCCTTCATTACCCATTCATTAGGCCCCCATTACTTAGAGTAATGGGGACCCTTGGTCTCCTAGAGGCTTTTGGCCTCCCCACTATGAGATATATAAATAGAGCACCATGGCTCTTAGTTATGGTGACTTATCCTTAGCAATGAAATTCTCTATCTCTCTCTCTCTTGAGTTCATTATCATACAACACGTTATCAGCACGTTATCAACACGTTAAATAAGTAAAAATGTGTTTTTCGGGATCGGCCATTGTATACCTATTTACTTTCCTGCACTTTTATTTTTCCTTTGAGAGAATTTGTAAGTGAGGAAATTTGTACTAAAAGCCAAAGCTTGATGCAACAGCATATGAAGACGGAGATATAGGGACCCAGTTCAGTTTGGGTTTCCAAAGTTGTATTATTTTTTTCTATTATGGACTTTAAACGAACTTTGGACTGTGTACTATTTTGGGTATCTGGCCGATCCCCGCATTTTTACTCGTTTATTTCTTTATGCATGAATTTTTGAATTTTAATTAATTCATGCTCATTTTAAAATACGTAGATAAATGGCAAAATTGGCAAGCGTCGATTTCGAGGTCCCTGATTCTGCAGGGACAAATTACCTGAGTTGGCGAGTGGACCTGAAGTTCCACTTGCGTTCAATGGCCCTCCTTGGGTCCATTTTGGCTCCTTCCTCGGCCCCAGCAGCGGCCGAAGCTTCTGCTACAGCTAGCAGCAGCCCCACAACCACTGTATCCGATGTAGATAAGGCGAAAGCCATAATCTACATTAGGAAGCATATAGATCGGACCTTAAAGGCCGAATACTTAACGGTTGAGGACCCGAAGGACCTGTGGACAGCACTGGAAGCACGGTATAAACATCAAATTGATGTTATATTACCCCGTGCCAGTTATGAGTGGGAAAACCTCAGACTTCAGGACTATAAGTCCGTCGATGAGTATAATTCTGCACTTCATAACATCACCTCACGCCTGAAGTTGTGCGGTGAAGAAGTGACAGAACAGCGCATGTTGAAAAAACATTTACCTCGTTTCACGAGAAAGATGCAATCCTCATGCAGCAGTATCGTGAACGCAACTTCACGAGATTCTCCGATCTGATCTCATGCCTACTTAGAGCAGAGCAGAATCGAGATTTACTGCTAGCAACTCATAACTTACGTCCAGCTGGCACTGCCCCTATCCCTAAATCCCACCATGTTTCTCCCCAGAAGTGGAAAAACAAGAGGAAGACTAAAAATACTAAAGGGAAAGCGGTAATGAAGCAACCAAGAGGTGCAGCTCCCCAGACAAACAAAAACAATAAAGGGAAAAGAAACTTCACTTGGAAGCGAAAGGACACCAAGCACGTGTCACTTCCAAAGAAGACCTGGGAAGACAAATGCCATAGATGCGGCGTGACTGGCCATTGGTCCAGAAACTGCCGCACTCCTCGCCACCTACAGGATCTATACCAGGCGAGCCAGAAGTCTCGACCTGAAACAAACTTGGCAGGTGTACAGCCGCCAACAGTCTTTACTGCTAAAGACTTCGAGAACGACGATCTGCTAGATTGAGCATCATCATTTATCTATGCATTTAGAATTCGATGTATCTTCATCTGTTATTTGCTTTAGTGCGGACTTTTATTTATGAATGTTGTCTACATTTTCCCTCAAATAAAATTTCGTTTTTGCTTATATAGATGATGTCTGAGTGCCTAGTGGACAGTGCCTCAACGCACACAATCCTTCGCGATCATTGCTATTTTAATAGCTTAAATAAATATGACGGTCCTGTTATCACAATTTCAGGACTGTCCCAAATAATCGAAGGATCTGGTGAAGCAATTATATTGCTCCCAAATAACACAAGACTTCAAATAAAAAATGCATTATTCTCTCCTAAATCAAATAGGAATCTCGTAAGTTTCAAGGATTTCCGTTTAAATGGATATCACTTAGAAACCAGAGATGAAAATACGGTTGAATATCTGTATGTAACTCGTCAGAAAGATGACCGGAAGATCATCTGCGAGCGATTCAAGGGACTCCCGTCGGGTCTATACCAAACATACATTCAACCAGTAGCTAGAAGCCAATATGATTGAACACCAGACGTGCCAATCACTACCAGAATTCCAACTCTGGCACAATAGACTTGGTCACCCTGGAACAGCAATGATGCGCCGCATCATCACTGAATCCCGTGGACACAAATTGAAGAACCTGAAGATTCTTCAAAAGGGTGAATTTCCATGTCTCCCTTGTTTTAAGGGAAAACTAATAACGAGACCATCCCTCCTGAAAGTGGGATTAGAGTCTCCTGGCTTCCTTGAGAGAATTCATGGTGACATTTGCGGGCCTATTCACCCCGCAAGTGGCCCATTTCGGTACTTCATGGTACTGATTGATGCATCAACCAAATGGTCTTATGTGTGCCTCTTGTCCACCCGCAACCTAGCTTTTCCAAAGCTATTGGCACAAATAATAAGGTTGCGTGCTCATTTCCCCGATAACCATATCAACAAACTACGTCTTGATAATGCGGGAGAATTTACTTCACAAGTCTTCGAAGACTATTGCCGGACAACGGGTATTGAAGTTGAACATCTGGTAGCACATGTTCACACCCAAAACGGATTAGCTGAGGCTCTTATAAAGAGACTCCAATGGATTGCACGTCCATTGCTTATGCAATCCCAGTTGCCTGTGGATGCTTGGGGGCATGCTAATTTACATGCTGCATCACTTATTAGGATAAGACCCTCTGGAGGTCACATTTTATCCCCGATGCAACTAGCATACGGCGCACCTCCGGATATCTCTCATTTGAGAGTGTTTGGTTGTGCGGTATATGTCCCAATAGCACCACCGCAGAGGACCAAAATGGGTCCTTAGCGTCGTCTAGGTATATATATTGGGTTTGATTCACCCTCTATTATCAGATACCTTGAACCCCTGACGGGTGACGCATTCAAGGCACGTTTTGCAGACTGTGAATTTAATGAGAAATTTTTTCCAAAACTGGGCACACAGTCTAAGAAGCCAGAAGCTTCTGAGACCATTAGTTGGGACCAGAAGTCTTTGTCCATATATGATCCGCGTACTAATCTGTGTGAAGATGAGATCCTGAAGATCCTTCACATCCAGAATACAGTACATCTTTTACCGGATAAATTCACGGACAACCAGAAGATTGTCCGTTCACACGTCCCTGCTGCCAATACGCCAGCTAGGATTGACATCCCCATAGATGGATGCAACCCACCGGCAGCAGAATTGGTTGTACCTCAAATGAAAAGAGGACGCCCACCAGGTTCAAAAGATAAAGTTCCTCGAAAGAGGAAGACTCCTGGCGATACTAAGATTATCCCTCCACAGGATGCTGAGCTCAGACCAGCTACTTCTCCCCTCCTGATTTCCCCAGCAGAGGAAACAATAGGAGAAACATCATTAAATTTTGTACGTACTGGAGAAGTACTGGACAGAAATAGCATAGTCGTCGACGACGATTTTGCGTTCGATATTGCCGTTCACGTCACTGAATATGACGATGACGTCGAACCACGATCTCTAGCGGAATGTAAACGCAGAGATGATTGGCCAAAGTGGGACGAGGCAATAAGAGTAGAGCTGGACTCACTCTTGAAACGCAAAGTCTTTGGATCAGTAGTCCAAACACCAGTAGGTGTAAAACCTGTGGGATATAAGTGGGTTTTCATAAGAAAAAGAGATGAAAATAATGTGATCGTTCGCTATAAGGCACGCCTTGTAGCCCAGGGATTTTCCCAAAGACCGGGGATTGATTACGAAGATACGTATTCCCCGGTCATGGATTCGATCACCTTCCGATTTTTAATCAGCCTAACTTCTCTGGAAAGCCTAGAAATGCAGCTCATGGACGTTGTGACTGCATATCTATATGGCGATATAGATAAAAATATCTATATGAGACTTCCTGATGGGTTTAATCTACCCCCAGAGATGAAAGAGATACCTCGGGACGTATTCTCTGTAAGGCTACATAGATCATTATATGGTCTAAAACAATCGGGCAAGATGTGGTATAACAGACTAAGTGATTTTCTTGCACAGCAAGGATTCACGAATAACGAAGTCTGCCAGTGTATCTTTATCAAAAGAACGGGAACAGGATTTGTCATCATAGCTGTATATGTAGATGACTTAAATCTCATAGGATCTCCTGCAGAGATCAAAGAGATATCTGAAAGCCTTAAACATACTTTTTGTCACGCCCCGCTTCCCATTCTACCGGGAGCGAGGACGCGAGCGGGTCCGCGATGTGCTTAAAACAAGGAGGAGTACTTTTTTTTCTTTTTTTTTCTTTTTGAAATCTTCTTCTTTTCTTCCTCCTTGGCTTAAACACACTAAGCGTCTGTATAAAAATTGCAGATCCTTGCTTGCAAATTTAAGAAGCAGCTCAAACAACATTATTACATATCCAGTGTACATTAATTAAGATACAGCTTGGCCTAGTATGGCCAATACAAACAAGGTACACGAATTACATTAATCAAATATGTATAAAAGTGCTGACGCGAAGGTAAAAGTCTAGTCTTCTGTGGGTAGATACTCCACGTAGCCTTCGAGCACTGGCTCGGTTTCTGCAGTAGTGTCTTCAAAGAACTCACTATCGATACCTGACGGACATTTCGTAAAACAACAAAATGAAATGTCCGTCAGCGAGGTTTACTCGGCAAGATAATCTCAAAACCAAAACGTTAGACGTTTTAAAATTAAACCAAGCTGGACTTTTAAAGACAAGCAATAAGTTTAATTTAAAATAAGCAATAAAAGAGATAAAGCAGTTTAAAGCAGTTAAAATAGTTAAAGCAGTTAAAGAGGTTAAACATTTGCAATCTGCAGCAATTTAATCATCGATAGCCATTTGCAATATCGTTTACAACCTGTAGCAATTTAATCATTCAATAACAATTTGCAATACCATTTGCAACCTGTGACAATTTAGCATTAAATAAACACACCGTAGCAACCTGCAGAAAAGATGTTAGAACAATAGTCAAAAACCAGTCTATCCTAGTGATAAGTCCATGTCCAAGAGTACTAGAGATAACCAACATGCAGCCTACGACGGGAGCAACTCCGAGGCTTACCCACCGTTCCGATATGGCAACGGTCAAGGTTCTAACCCCCGTAATGTGTTAGAGGTAATTTAGTATGGCGCATCCAGTCATTCTGTAACACTTGTGATCATAGACTACCCCAAACCCGGGTCAAGTCAAGTGGCGGTCAAAAGAATGTGTACTATCTGTCTATTATTGAAATTCCATCTTCCATTCTATATTGTTAAAGTTCCATCTTCCATTCAATATTGTTGAAGTTCCATCTTCCATTTCAGTCAATTCAGTCTCGGTTTTCAACAGTCCGTACGATAGTTTCACAAAAGTTCACCACTTTGCGATTCGATTTAGCAATTAGAAGAAAACATAAAGATCACTTAAATTGATGAAAGAACGAGTAAGATCTAATTTTAACTAAGCAAAAGAGTTTAAATTAGCTTAAAATACTTTCTAAGACTAGTAGTTATTTTTCAAGATTTTTAAACAATTTTTAAACAATTTTAAATAGCCAAAAAGCAATTTTAAATCAAGAATGATTTTTAAAACATATGTTCAAGGAATTGTTTAGAGCAAACCGTACATCAGAATTCTTCAAACAAGGTGTCAAAATGATCGTATTCACTAGTACTACGACATATATTTTTATCGTACGTAAGTGCACGTAAAATCACAGATTACGAATTTTAAAAGGATTTTTAAAACAAGAATTTATCATTACAACATATCTTCAAAGATTTATTCCGGGCAAACCGTACGTCAGAATTTTGCAAACAAGATGTCAAAACGATCGTATTTACAAGTACTGTAACATATATTTTTATCAGACGTACATATACGTAAAAATTGCAAGCTACGAATTTTAGAAGAATTTTAACCTATTTAAGTTTTGCCTTTAAAAATTCACTGTGAGAAATATACTTGCCTGATCGCGACGAAACTAGCGCCAATGGATTCGTTTCGACGTTTCTGATTTTCTGGGACTAGTCACTCATTTTTCTGGCCCCTGTATAATTAGTTATGGATTTATAACCTTAAAACCCATTTATTAATTAATATAAAATACGAAAATACGAAATATTCGTTATATTTACGAGATTGCCACTGGGGGTTACGCTCGCACCCACCGTTCGAACGCCGCCTGGAGGCTTGTGCTCGTCGGAGCGGGGATGTGGAGGCGGAGGGCGAGGCGGCGGCGACTTGACGTGGGGCGGCGACGGCGACGGCGGCGTTGGCGAGCGGCGGCGGCGGAGCTCAGGTGCACGGGCGCTGCAACGACGGCGACGGAGTTGTGCGGCGTTGAGGGGGCGGTCGGAGGAAGGCGGAGGCGGCGGAGGGTGCTCGTCGGCGGCGGTTGAGGCCGGAGGGCGGCGGCGGAGCTCCGGGAGAGAGAGAACGTGAGAGGAGAGTGAGAGAGGGGGAGAGTGAAAGTGAGATAGAGTGTGAGGGCGGCAGCGTGGGAACGCCTGGGTTCAAAATGAAACGGAGAGAGAGAGAGAGAGAGAGAGAGTATCTGGGTGAGGGTTAATACAATGGGATGGGTTTATTTATAGGGTTAGTGAATGGCAAAATGGTAATTAGAGGGGGTAGATGAAGGGGTAGATGAGGGGGGTAGATGGGAGGGTAGATGGGAGGTTAGATCTGAGCCAATTCAGATTTAATTACCCAAAAGTAGATGTGATGAGGATTAGGGGTTAAAAGGTCATTAGCGACTGTAATTAACAAAGCGGATGAATACAAACTCGTTTTTGCAAACGACTCCGAAAAATTACGAAAACGTACCCACGGGACCGTATCGTCACGAGGATCGTGAATACGAAGTCCGTTACGGGATTTGGACTACGGGGATACTAGTTTTTGGCCAAAACGTTTAGAAAGCGGGTTTGCGGGTTCTCTAGAGAAATGGTATCAGAAAATTACGAAATTAATGTGGGGAGCTCTAAATGATCATATGATGCTACTGCAGAAGTTTGAAAACGTTTTGAAGACGTTTGTATAGAAAATAAATTCGTGGAATCAAAACGGTAATTTTGGGAGATGAATTTTAACAGAAATGTTTTGGGCATTTGAGGAAATCTGAAATTGCTGAAATACTTTATAATAAGTTTAGTATTTCAAAATATTTTTATAATAATTTTTGAAATCAGTTTAAAACTCCTAATCAACCATTACAAAATACAATTAAAATGAAATTACTTTAAATACTTAATTTAAATATATTTTTTGGAAAAAACACAGGCCGTTACATTCTACCCTCCTTAAAAATAATTCCGTCCTCGGAATTTCTTAAAACTTTATAAAATAAAATAAATACTATTATTTAAGAAGCTCAAACAAATAAATGATAAAATGGAAAACTAGTCGAATGATTACAATTTAGAAAATAAGTTGTTAATAGCATGAAATATAATGTGATATAATGGCATCAAGAAAACAAGAGATATTTCTAATAAGTATTAACATCATCATAGTTTCCGTAACTAGTCCCGACCAGTATCACTACAATAGTTACCATGCCTTCTCAAGTAGTCCAAAATTAACATGAGATAATCACATGAAAATGAGGGCTATTATGATGACAACATCTGTTCGAACTTGGAACCTGAGGTGATAAGCCAGTAGCAAGCTATTTAAACCACATAAATGGAAGACCATATAATTTATTCGTGCTACTGGTGACTAACTGGGTCTAGCCACCGATGTTGTTCATAATATAGCATGCATCGACTAATCCACGGGTACCAACACTATCAATTTCCATAATGCCCAACCACACGCTAACGTCCAAATCGCCGCCCAAAGGTAAGTACAAGGCCAACACTCTAAGTCAGCACTCACTGCCAACATTCCTCCCGTCAATCTCCATACTATCCAACAATAAGGCAGGATCCATGCTCTCATCCAGAGCCAAGCACAAGGCCTACATCCAACTTCAACACCCAAGGCCAATATCATACCAATAATCATTGCCATCACTCCTTCCGTAGACCAGTACTTGACATTCGCAACACCCAACATCACCCAACAAATGAACAACCAAAAACACGCTTTCCCGCACACCAAAAGGAGTAGACGCAAGAGGAAGCCTAAACGGGATCTCCACGTGGGTGAGACCCAAGGCAGAGAGCTCAAGAGAAGCCCAAGGATCACTGCTTCCCAAGATCTCAGCCAAGCGGCGGTAGCGAGGGTGGCGGCGAGGGTCGTCACCAAGGCCAAAAATCCCAAAACATATCGTCGGAGGGCCATCGGTGGTTGCAGGTCCACGGCGGCGAGGACTGCGACTGGCTGTCGATCCATGGTGGGGAGGGCCTCCGGAATGGAGCGAAGCGGAAGCTGGCGGATCGGAGATCGGAGTGGCGATGCGGGGTCCGATCGAGCTCGCTTGGGGAAGAGGCCGGGGGGAGGGGGCGATGTTTGAGCGAAAAGAGAAAGCCACGGGGTGGCTTGCGGAGGAAGGAGATGGGTTAAAAAGAAAAGGGGGGCACCGAAGTCGTCGATGTTAGGCTGGAACGGGGCTCGAGGAGAGGAAACGGACAGAACGCAATAAAGAGGGGGAAAGGCGGTCAGTGGGAAATGAATCAAACCCTTGGGGGAAAGAAATTAGGTACAAGATAGAAGTAGGGGCTAGAGGAGAAATACGAGCACAAAATGAAAAGACGCCAACAACCTACACTGGCACGTCAGGTTGGGTCGTCTCAAAATCTCTAGTATCATCCTCGAATACTTCTGAGCGTCCTTCGATCTGCTTCCGCGGAGGAACTTGAACTTAAGATGGTCGGGTATTTCGAACTCTACCCTCCTTTGACGACAGTCAAAGGTGGCATGAAATGTCCTTAACCAATTCATCCCAAGAACAACATCAAATGTTGGCATCTCTACCACCATGGATTTAGCAAAAAGACCTCGGCTACAAATCACAATAGAACATTGGAGGCATCCGCTGGGAACTGCCAGCGGTCTCGACCATCCAACGTGGAGTCAGAGGTTTAACAGTTACAGTGATAAGAAACATGTCCAAGCTCTAAATAATAGAGTAAGTAGCTTAGTGGAATATCTCGTACCTGGGATTTACTTGGTCCGTAGCCTCAGCTTCTTCTACTGTCATGGTACAAGCTTGGCGTCTTTGGGGTAGCACCTGTTGTCGAGTCTGCTGGTACACTTGTTGTTGGTTGACGTTGCTGAGCAGAGTTGGAAGGCTGAGACTTCCTCTCAGGACAGTCGCTTGCAGTGTGGCCCTTCGATTTGCTTCAGTGGTTGAACTCGAACTTCTGATGATCCAAAATTCGAATGCTGTCCTCCATAACTAGAGTTCAAGGGGACTAAAGAAAGAGTCTAAGAAGGTCAATCGAAAGGTCATCAAGCTAAGAGAAGGTGATAATGATGAAGATAGATGGCGTTACATAATCATGATTCACATCCTTGCGGTCCAGCGGACACGGCCAGGGAAGTGACTAAGCCAGGATCACTTATGCCCAGTCTAGCTAGGTTGATCCAACAGACTTTAGCCAAGCACATTGACCGGTATCATGGTCCATTGAAGGAAGATTATCATTTATATGCGTGCCATCATCAACTGAAGGAAAGGTGATGAAATGAGTAGATGGTTCATCCCATGAAAATAACTATAACGGTTAGCAAAAGTGGCTACTAGGGAGGGTATAACCAAGAATGGAACACGAGTTCCTAAGCAATGGTTAAGAATTCGAAAAAGGTAATGAGGTTCAATGGAAATAGTTCGTTGCGAATTTTGTGATAAGAAGCAATAGAAAATTTCCAAATCAAGATGTGGACATGCTATAGCATGATAACATATGCTAGCAATGATAATAAAGACGATGGGTGTCAAATCGACGTAGAGGGAAAAGGTTCAGGTATACCAGTGATTACTGGCTCTGTAGCCGTAGTATCTCGGGTTGATGCGGTGGATGCTTGACACCTAGCTTGGTTTAGCTCGGCCTGATGAATGACTCGATGTTGTGGAGCTAGGGGTGGTTTAAGATGTGCTGATCCAGAAACTCCTGTTGTCGTAGTCGCTTTCTTGTTAATGCGGCGGGGGCAGTTCCTGAGAGAGTGCTCAGATGCTCCACATGCCAAACATTGATTCAGCAGCAGGCGGCAGTTCTTCTTGATATGTCCCTTTCGGTTGCAATGGAAGCACACCATCGGGGATTTCTTGTTGACTGAAGATGTGGGCCTCTTGAATGTAGTCGTCGTCGGTTGCAGAGCGTCTCTCAGTGGTTCCACAGGATGCTTCCTTTGGGAGGCTTTACAGAGTTTGTCAACAGCCTCATGGAGAACTTGGCGTTGAATTTCCAGTATTTCCTTTACGATACCCAAGATATCGTTGTTGGTGATGCCGTGAGTATCTGCTTGACCTGCCATACTTCAAAACAAACCGCGAGGTAAAGTAGGTTAGAATTAATCTATTCTAGCAGTATACTTGGATATTAATGTCATTTAAACCGATCTTAAAGTATTTGCATAAGCAAGACCTGCATGGGCCGCCACCAAAACCTGTCACGCCCCGCTTCCCATTCTACCGGGAGCGAGGACGCGAGCGGGTCCGCGATGTGCTTAAAACAAGGAGAAGTACTTTTTTTTTCTTTTTTTTTCTTTTTGAAATCTTCTTCTTTTCTTCCTCCTTGGCTTAAACACACTAAGCGTCTGTATAAAAATTGCAGATCCTTGCTTGCAAATTTAAGAAGCAGCTCAAACAACATTATTACATATCCAGTGTACATTAATTAAGATACAGCTTGGCCTAGTATGGCCAATACAAACAAGGTACACGAATTACATTAATCAAATATGTATAAAAGTGCTGACGCGAAGGTAAAAGTCTAGTCTTCTGTGGGTAGATACTCCACGTAGCCTTCGAGCACTGGCTCGGTTTCTGCAGTAGTGTCTTCAAAGAACTCACTATCGATACCTGACGGACATTTCGTAAAACAACAAAATGAAATGTCCGTCAGCGAGGTTTACTCGGCAAGATAATCTCAAAACCAAAACGTTAGACGTTTTAAAATTAAACCAAGCTGGACTTTTAAAGACAAGCAATAAGTTTAATTTAAAATAAGCAATAAAAGAGATAAAGCAGTTTAAAGCAGTTAAAATAGTTAAAGCAGTTAAAGAGGTTAAACATTTGCAATCTGCAGCAATTTAATCATCGATAGCCATTTGCAATATCGTTTACAACCTGTAGCAATTTAATCATTCAATAACAATTTGCAATACCATTTGCAACCTGTGACAATTTAGCATTAAATAAACACACCGTAGCAACCTGCAGAAAAGATGTTAGAACAATAGTCAAAAACCAGTCTATCCTAGTGATAAGTCCATGTCCAAGAGTACTAGAGATAACCAACATGCAGCCTGCGACGGGAGCAACTCCGAGGCTTACCCACCGTTCCGATATGGCAACGGTCAAGGTTCTAACCCCCGTAATGTGTTGGAGGTAATTTAGTATGGCGCATCCAGTCATTCTGTAACACTTGTGATCATAGACTACCCCAAACCCGGGTCAAGTCAAGTGGCGGTCAAAAGAATGTGTACTATCTGTCTATTATTGAAATTCCATCTTCCATTCTATATTGTTAAAGTTCCATCTTCCATTCAATATTGTTGAAGTTCCATCTTCCATTTCAGTCAATTCAGTCTCGGTTTTCAACAGTCCGTACGATAGTTTCACAAAAGTTCACCACTTTGCGATTCGATTTAGCAATTAGAAGAAAACATAAAGATCACTTAAATTGATGAAAGAACGAGTAAGATCTAATTTTAACTAAGCAAAAGAGTTTAAATTAGCTTAAAATACTTTCTAAGACTAGTAGTTATTTTTCAAGATTTTTAAACAATTTTTAAACAATTTTAAATAGCCAAAAAGCAATTTTAAATCAAGAATGATTTTTAAAACATATGTTCAAGGAATTGTTTAGAGCAAACCGTACATCAGAATTCTTCAAACAAGGTGTCAAAATGATCGCATTCACTAGTACTACGACATATATTTTTATCGTACGTAAGTGCACGTAAAATCACAGATTACGAATTTTAAAAGGATTTTTAAAACAAGAATTTATCATTACAACATATCTTCAAAGATTTATTCCGGGCAAACCGTACGTCAGAATTTTGCAAACAAGATGTCAAAACGATCGTATTTACAAGTACTGTAACATATATTTTTATCAGACGTACATATACGTAAAAATTGCAAGCTACGAATTTTAGAAGAATTTTAACCTATTTAAGTTTTGCCTTTAAAAATTCACTGTGAGAAATATACTTGCCTGATCGCGACGAAACTAGCGCCAATGGATTCGTTTCGACGTTTCTGATTTTCTGGGACTAGTCACTCATTTTTCTGGCCCCTGTATAATTAGTTATGGATTTATAACCTTAAAACCCATTTATTAATTAATATAAAATACGAAAATACGAAATATTCGTTATATTTACGAGATTGCCACTGGGGGTTACGCTCGCACCCACCGTTCGAACGCCGCCTGGAGGCTTGTGCTCGTCGGAGCGGGGATGTGGAGGCGGAGGGCGAGGCGGCGGCGACTTGACGTGGGGCGGCGACGGCGACGGCGGCGTTGGCGAGCGGCGGCGGCGGAGCTCAGGTGCACGGGCGCTGCAACGACGGCGACGGAGCTGTGCGGCGTTGAGGGGGCGGTCGGAGGAAGGCGGAGGCGGCGGAGGGTGCTCGTCGGCGGCGGTTGAGGCCGGAGGGCGGCGGCGGAGCTCCGGGAGAGAGAGAACGTGAGAGGAGAGTGAGAGAGGGGGAGAGTGAAAGTGAGATAGAGTGTGAGGGCGGCAGCGTGGGAACGCCTGGGTTCAAAATGAAACGGAGAGAGAGAGAGAGAGAGAGTATCTGGGTGAGGGTTAATACAATGGGATGGGTTTATTTATAGGGTTAGTGAATGGCAAAATGGTAATTAGAGGGGGTAGATGAAGGGGTAGATGAGGGGGGTAGATGGGAGGGTAGATGGGAGGTTAGATCTGAGCCAATTCAGATTTAATTACCCAAAAGTAGATGTGATGAGGATTAGGGGTTAAAAGGTCATTAGCGACTGTAATTAACAAAGCGGATGAATACAAACTCGTTTTTGCAAACGACTCCGAAAAATTACGAAAACGTACCCACGGGACCGTATCGTCACGAGGATCGTGAATACGAAGTCCGTTACGGGATTTGGACTACGGGGATACTAGTTTTTGGCCAAAACGTTTAGAAAGCGGGTTTGCGGGTTCTCTAGAGAAATGGTATCAGAAAATTACGAAATTAATGTGGGGAGCTCTAAATGATCATATGATGCTACTGCAGAAGTTTGAAAACGTTTTGAAGACGTTTGTATAGAAAATAAATTCGTGGAATCAAAACGGTAATTTTGGGAGATGAATTTTAACAGAAATGTTTTGGGCATTTGAGGAAATCTGAAATTGCTGAAATACTTTATAATAAGTTTAGTATTTCAAAATATTTTTATAATAATTTTTGAAATCAGTTTAAAACTCCTAATCAACCATTACAAAATACAATTAAAATGAAATTACTTTAAATACTTAATTTAAATATATTTTTTGGAAAAAACACAGGCCGTTACACTTTTGAAATGAAAGACCTAGGCAAAACAAAGTATTGTCTTGGCTTACAGATAGAACACCTAAGAGGTGGAATCCTATTACACCAATCTAATTATACAAAGAAACTTCTACGCAAGTTTCATATGGATAAATGTCATCCTTTAGGTACTCCTATGGTCGTAAGATCACTAGATGTACATAAGGACCCCTTCCGGCTACTGGAAGAGGGGGAGGAGATACTGGGTCCTGAAGTACCCTACCTCAGTGCCATTGGAGCACTTCTATATCTGGCTAACTGTACGCGTCCCGATATAGCGTTTACAGTTAATCTACTAGCCAGACACAGTGCTGCGCCCACAAAGCGCCACTGGAACGGAGTAAAGCATCTTCTGCGATACCTTCAGGGTTCCATTGATCTTGGACTTTACTACCAGAGAGGTGCCTCCCCCAAATTGTTTGGTTATGCTGATACAGGTTATCTCTCTGATCCGCACACGGCAAAATCTCAAACAGGTTTTGTATTTACCTACGGAGGTACTGCTATCTCTTGGAGATCGGTAAAACAAACCACTACTGCTACATCTTCCAACCATGCAGAGCTCATCGTGATCCATGAGGCGAGCAGAGAATGTTTTTGGCTACGCTCCGTCGTCCAACACATCCTCCAATCCACTGGCCTGAAGACCAGTGATCTGGAGCCTACTGCCCTATTCGAAGACAACGCTGCATGCATTGCTCAGCTTCAGAAGGGCTACATCAAAGGCGACAGGACAAAACACATTTCTCCCAAGTTTTTCTGGACGCACGAGCAGAAGAACGACAAGCAGATTGAAGTTCGACAGATCCAGTCATGCAACAACTTAGCTGATCTTTTTACTAAGGCATTGCCTAAATGTACTTTTGTAAAGCTTGTAAAGAACATTGGTATGCGACAGTTGAAAGACCTGCAAGCCTGAAGCTTGTACGGATCAGGGGGAGTAACATGTGGGTTGCACTCTTTTTCCTTAAGCTGTTGGGTTTTCCCACTGGGTTTTCCACAGCTAAGGTTTTAACGAGGCAAACACACTTACTCTGGATCCAGAAGTATCCACCCCTTGCCTCAGTAGCTGAGACCGAAGTGATGAATGTATAAGGGGGAGTGTTATGGATGAGGGAGGCCTTTGGCCTCCCCTCCTTCATTACCCATTCATTAGACCCCCATTACTTAGAGTAATGGGGACCCTTGGTCTCCTAGAGGCTTTTGGCCTCCCCACTATGAGATATATAAATATAGCACCATGGCTCTTAGCTATGGTGACTTATTCTTAGCAATGAAATTCTCTATCTCTCTCTCTCTCTTGAGTTCATTATCATACAACAGTTAGGTATTTAGGTGTGGAAAAAATGTTTTGATTAATGATGTTAGGTGACTAATCGTAGAAAATGGTGTTGGTATGAAACACATGGGCTACAATCGGATTAAAATAAAGTAATTACGGTAATTAGTAAATGGATTAGGTTTAAAAGGTAATTAGCGAATGTAAATAATAAAATACAAAAATGAAATTACGATTTTGCCCCTACTAGTAAACGTATCCGAAAAATTACGAAAACATACCCACGAGATCGTTTCGTCGCGAGGATGGCGAATACGAAGTCCGTTTCAGGGTTTGGGCTACGGGGATACTAGTTTTTGGCTAAAACGTTTAGGAAGCGGGTATGTGGGTTCTCTATCGATTTGACTTCAGAAAATTACGAAATTAATGTGAGGGGCCCTAAATGATCATAGGATGCTACTGCAGAAGTTTGAAAACGTTTTGAAGACGTTTGTATAGAAAATAAATTCGTCGAATCAAAACGGTAATTTTGGAAGATGAATTTTAACAGAAATGTTTTGGACATTTGAGGAAATCTAAAATTGCTGAAATACTTTATAATAAGTCTAGTGTTTCAAAATATTTTTATAAGAATTTTTTGAAATCCGTTTAAAACTTCTGACAAAACATAATTAAAAATGAAATTACTTTAAATATTTAGCTTAAACGTTTTGGAAAAATTCAGGTCGTTACATTCTACCCTCCTTAAAAATAATTCCGTCCTCGGAATTTAAAAATCTCTGTTGAAAATAATTGGATTTATGAAGAAGCTCAAGCAAATAAATGATAGAGAAAGAAAAAAAATAGTAATCAAGTAAATCAGGTTGTAAATAACCCGAAATACAATGTGATATTATAGCATCAAGAAAGCAAGAGATGTTACATATGAATACATACTATTGACATCACCATAGCTTCCGTAATTAGTTTCGAAAACCTAGTATCATCACAATAGTTACTCTGACTTCTCAAGTAGCCCAAAATTAATATGAGATTATAACATCACATGAAAATGAGGGCTATTATGATGACAACCTTTGTTCGAACTTGGAACCTGAGGTGATAAGCCAGTAGCAAGCTATAAAAACAGAAGACCATAAAGTTTATTCGTGCTACTGGTGACTAACTGGGTTTAGCCACAAATGTTGTTCATAATATAGCATGTATCGACTAATCCACCAACAACATCAATTTCCATAAGGCCCAACCACATGCTAGCGTCCAAATCAATGCCCAAAGGTAAGTACAATGCCAATACCCAAAGTCGGTACTCACTGCCAGTATTCCTTCCATCAATCTCCATAATATCCCACAATAAGGCAAGATCCAAGCTCTCATCCAGAGCCAAGCACAAGGCCTACATCCAACTTCAACTCCCAAGGCCAATATCATGCCAGTAAGCATCGCCATCACTCCTTCCGTAGACCAATACTTGACATTTGCAACACCCAACATCACCCAACAAATAAACAACCAAAACACACTTTCCCGCAAACCAAAAGGAGTAGACGCAAGAGGAAGCCTAAACGGGATCTCAATCTGGGTGAGACCCATGGCAGAGAGCTCAAGAGAAGCCCAAGGATCACGGCTTCCCAAGATCTCAGCCACACAACGGTAGCGAGGGTGGCGGCGAGGGTCGTCGCCAAGGCCAAAAATCCCAAAACATATTGTCGGAGGGCCATCGGTGGTTGTCGATCTATGGTGGCTGCGACTGCTTGACGTGGCGGGTATCACCGGAGTAGGGTGGGGTGGTGAAGCTTCAGGTAAGGTCGGAGGAGCTTGAGACGAGATGGGTCGAGTTCGCTTGGGGAAGAGGCCGGGAGGAGTGGGAGTCGATTCGGCGTAGGGGAAACCACGGGGTGGCTTGGCGAGGAAGAAGAGGGGGTTTTAATAAAGAAGGGGGCACCGAAAGTCGTTGGTAGGGTAGATGTTTAGGCGGGAACGGGGCTCGAGGCGAGGAAGCGGACAAAGGAAATAAAGAGGGGGGTATGTGGTAGGTGGAAAAGGAGATTTAACTTATGGGGAATCGGGCAAAAGATAGAAAGTAAGGCTAGAAGAGAAACACGAGCTCAAAAACGTAACAGCCTATACGTGCACGCAATGTTTGGCTCGTCTCAAAATATCCAGCATCATCCTCGAATACTTCTGAACGTCCTTCGATCTGCATCAGTTGAGGAATCCGAACTTCTGATGATCGAAAACTCGAACGCTACCCTCCTTAAAATAAATATAGCTAGGGTCCAAGCAAACTAGTAAGATTCTAAGAAGGTGAAAGTTCATCAAGCTTAAAGGAAGGTTGATAGTGAATAAGATCGATGACGTCACATAATCATGATTCACGTCCTTGCGGTCCAGCGGACACGGCCAGGGAAGTGACTAAGCCAGGATCACTTATGCCCAGTCTAGCTAGGTCGATCCAACAGACTTTAGCCAAGCACATTGACCGGTATCATGGTCCATTGAAGGAAGATTATCATTTATATGCGTGCCATCATCAACTGAAGGAAAGGTGATGAAATGGGTAGATAGTTCAACCAATGAAAATAACTATAACGGTTAGCAAAAGTGGTTACTAGGGAGGGTATAACCAAGAATAGAACACGAGTTCCTAAGCAAGGGTTAATAGTTCAAAGGAAGTGATGAGGATCAAGGAAGACCTAGTGAAGATGGTATTAAGGACACTTCACCCGTATATCCAATACCGGTGAACACTCGAGACATCCCGTACTCGAGAGTTTATTTGAGTATTTTATATTGTACACCCTGATCTTGCTATATTGTTCACGAGGTAATTAGCACGGACCTGCATGGGCCACCAAACTTGTAACGACCCGCTCCCGGGGGCCCGTTACTTATTTGATATTTGCGTAGGTCCTGCAGGTTACCAGTGAAAACAAAATAGCCACGATGCAGAGATGTACAAAAATACTCAAATAGTGTCCAATTATTACAATCCGTACTGTACAAGATGTCCCAACAATATACATGAAAGAATAAAGTACACAACACTGAAAATGACTCTGTAAGCTGCAGTTGAACTTTGGCGCTATTAGCTCAGGAGCATCTATCTTCATCTGTACGTCGCCTGCGGTGCCATGGAGATGGAACCGTAGGTAAGTCACAACAATTCTAAATATAGAAAAGAAGCAGTGCACAAGTATGACAAAAGTAACTACGTACGAGCAGATCAGAGTGAAAAGTAAAGTACTGAGCAATAACTGTACACGGCTGAGTAGTAAAAGTAAACAGTGCTGAAAGGAGAGAACAACTGTACGGTGGTAGTGCAAGCGTAAAGCAGACTGAGCAAGTAAAACATACTACTGCTGTAGCTAAAAGTAGGACAAGTAAAGTACTGGTGACTGTACAGGTGAAGTAGGTAAAGTGAATGTACTGCGTAAAGTAAAGGTGTAATGCGTAAAGTAAAGGTGTAATGCGTAAAGTAAAAGTGACTGTGCAAAAGTAACTACACTACGTGACTCAAGTTGGAGAGTACAATATGTGACCATCAAGTCCATCGCTTGCCTGTGTGCGACCCAGACGAATGCCGAAACACAGGCACAGTACATGTATTTTGTCGAAACACAGGCAGCGGGACGGTATGCCGGAACACAGGCACGGGACGGGAAGATTGAACTCCAGTCACTCCTATACTCTCTCAAACTATGAGTTACCCCAAACCCCAGTGAAGTGTTAATTATTCTATGTATATGTTCCTTTCACGATGTTCCACGAGATGTTCCACACGATATTCCACAACAAGTTTCACAATATTTTCCATACGGTGTATCACATGTTGGTCAACCCAAGTCCACTGGTTGACTTTCTTATTGAAAACCAGAAAGCCAGACATTCTTTCCAAAGCAAGCTGGCCAAGTGAGGTGAGGATAAAGACAAGTTCAACATTCGGGGTGTCTAGTATTGTTTCAAGATGTTATCAATTTCCTGTTCATGATGATAGTTAACCAGGACCACTGGTTTTAAAACCAGAAATTAAAGTAGAGCAGATGCTAAGAAATTTGAGGATAAAAACAAGTCCAACAAACATGAAATACAAAACTGTTGGTTTAAGGGTGGTAGTTTCGGTAGTACACAATTTACCCAAGTTGATGTTTGTGTTTAACAACCACCAAGTTGAAAGTTGGCAAAGTAATCTATATTTGATTACTTTCCTATTAGATTAGGTTTCTAGTTCGGTTCAAGTCAAGTAGCCGTTCGGCGGCTATAGTTGTGTCCTAAGTTCACACGGGTACACTTATCTAATTTTCTAACATTAGAATTAGTCGTGACTTACCAATTTCGGAATTGACGTAGCAAGCCGGAACTGGTTCTAAGACTTCCACGGAAGCTGGTGCACAAGAATTTGTACCTGCAAAACACAAGAACAATCGGTTACAGAACACCTATTTTCTTCATATTTAACTTAACGTGTTTGATTTTATAATCGATTGAAACGGTGTCGGAAAGTGTTCTAAATTTTTCTATAGCCTAGATATGATGAAAATAATTTTTCTGCAAGAGGAAATATTTTTCTGAAGCTTGTAGGAATTTTTTATAATTTTTAAAAGCTCAAAATAGATTTAAAACTAATTTTTAATTAAGTAACGTATTTATTCAATAATTTATTCCGGATTCAATCTACATCGGAAAGTTGCAAATGAATTGTCAAAATGGCCGTCTCGGAGAGTACTTTAACATATATTTTTACCACTTAGTAGTGTACGTAAAAATATCAAGATACAGATTTTTAAAAGAAAGTAACGTATTTAAAATTTAGGCTTAAAAATTAATTCTGGAAAAACTACTCGTCCGATTGAGATGAAACTAGCGCCATTGGGTCCAGAATGTCATTTCTGATTTTCTGAAGCTGATTTCGTATTTTTCTGGGCCCTGTATAAATTACTATCAATTTAAATCCCATAATATCAATTTATAAATACTCCCGAATACTCAAATACGTATTTCAATACGTATTTATAACACGTATGTATTTAAAACAACCCAACACAGCAACGTTCTCACCTCCGATGCTTACGGCGAGAGCGAGAATGGGCGAGGGCGACGACGGGGCGGCGGTTTTCGCCGGCAACGGCGAGCGGAGGGGAGGCTGCGGCGTCCAAGGCGGCGGCGTCGGGCTAGCGGCGACGGGGAGTGTGCGAGCGGGGTCGAATGGCACGGTGCTCGGAGCGAAGCGACGAGGTGCGGAGGGGCTTCGGGCTCGGGGTGCCTGCCTGAGGGTGGATCGGAGTTGACGCGAGATCGGGGAGAGGAGGAGCAGGCTATCGGAGGCAGCGGGAGCTTGGGGTCGAAGGCGAAGGCGAGGAGAGGAGCTGTGGGTTATCGGACAGAGAGGGAGGAGACGTGGAGAGGAGGATGGGGGGTGAGTTCTGCTCGGTGGCGAGACAAGCGCGGAAGAGGGATGTGGAGTGTTCGGGGTGACGTCGGAAGGCGGGTGCAGCGTCGGAGGACGGCAGAGCAGGGTGCGGGCCAGGACAGTGGTGGCGGAGAATGGGGAGGAGCGGCGAGGTTGCTTCGAAGCGGGGCGTGCGAAGGCGGGCTGGGCTTCGGTGGCGCTTCTCGGACGTGGGGGGTGCTCTGGTGAGGGGCGGTGACGTCGAGCTCGGGGGCGGTGCACTCCGGACCTCTTAGCGGCGATCCGTCGATGCGGGGCTTGGGTACTCAGGCTTGGGGGAGGAGAGAGAAGGAACGAAAGTGAACGGTGGGAGGGCCTGAGAAATGAGAGAGGGGGAAGAGTTTTAAACGGGTTTGGGTTCGGGTGTGCACTGAGAAAGAAGAGGGAGGGGGAGATACTGAGTGTGTGTGTGGGGATGTTTGAGAAAACAGGGTAATGGGTTTCGCCTGGGTTGGGTTGCGAGAGAGGAGAGCTGATACGGGGTTTAAATAGGTAATTACGAATTATAATAATAATTAGGTTTAGTCAATATTATTAATGAGGTTAGGTATTTAGGTGTGGAAAAAATGTTTTGATTAATGATGTTAGGTGACTAATCGTAGAAAATGGTGTTGGTATGAAACACATGGGCTACAATCGGATTAAAATAAAGTAATTACGGTAATTAGTAAATGGATTAGGTTTAAAAGGTAATTAGCGAATGTAAATAGTAAAATACAAAAATGAAATTACGATTTTGCCCCTACTAGTAAACGTATCCGAAAAATTACGAAAACATACCCACGGGATTGTTTCGTCGCGAGGATGGCGAATACGAAGTCCGTTTCAGGGTTTGGGCTACGGGGATACTAGTTTTTGGCTAAAACGTTTAGGAAGCGGGTATGTGGGTTCTCTATCGATTTGACTTCAGAAAATTACGAAATTAATGTGGGGGGCCCTAAATGATCATAGGATGCTACTACAGAAGTTTGAAAACGTTTTGAAGACGTTTGTATAGAAAATAAATTCGTCGAATCAAAACGGTAATTTTGGAAGATGAATTTTAACAGAAATGTTTTGGACATTTGAGGAAATCTAAAATTGCTGAAATACTTTATAATAAGTCTAGTGTTTCAAAATATTTTTATAAGAATTTTTTGAAATCCGTTTAAAACTCCTGACAAAACATAATTAAAAATGAAATTACTTTAAATATTTCGCTTAAACGTTTTGAAAAAATTCAGGTCGTTACAATCTTCAGGATGATTAATGTCATCTTCAGGATGATAGTTCATCTTCAGGATGATTGTATTCTGTAAGCCAAGAATTTATGCCTAGCTAGGGCTTTCATATCATATCATATCTGATAGATAGGCTTTAAAAGATATTTCGATATTTTCTCTTCAGGAGATCCGATAATATTTTAAGTTATTTAAAATAGTCTCAGTTCTTTTAATTTGCTCTCTTAAGAACAATACTGTTTTTAAGAGGTGCAAACAACTACTTTTTAGTATGAGTCCTTTAAGGATCTCTGTCTAGGTTGTCTTTCCTTTAATCATATTATTGATATATGTCCCAAAAAGAAAGTAAAGTAAAGAAAAAATTTATATATGCAGTTGAGAAAATTTTATATCGGTAATGTTGTCACATCCAATAGCAACATCAACCAAAAATTCCCTCTTTTTGCCATTCGTTGGGTTACGCCTTGACTTAAACCAGTCGATGCATCAGATTCATCTTGTAAGTGAGTTCAGCTCATCTTACTTGATTACTTCCTGGTTTGAGCGATTTATACCTCTAAAGATATAGCAAATTAAAATGCTTATATCTAACGAATTTATTTTAATTCTCCTTCAATACTCAGTTATCCCACATGATTTGATATCATTTTTGATACCAGGACTTCAGGTCCAACACCTCATATTTCATAAGTGAGTCCAGCTCACCTTATTATTGCCTCATTCCACATTATTATAATATGGCCAAATTTCTATCTTTGCTTCAGGCAAAGCAGAGTTGTGGAATCGATTTTATATTTAACTGGCAAAGTGAAATATGAGAGAATTTGTCGACAAAATGTGTTTTTTCTTGTCCAAAACTCACCACATACGTACTATAATCATTTGATTTCTCCCAGAGGTGTCTCCTTCACGACACGTTAAAGAAGTGAAGGTTCTGGGCCGGGTAAAGAATATGGACAGATCCAGAATTGGTCCTTAGCAACCAAGTTGCAATAAGGTTCTGGATTTGAGCTCACTTTCCTGTGGTGGTATTGCTTTTTCGGTCTCCAGGAGTATATCTCTCTTTTTGGAGCCTAGTGGTATGTCCTCTCATCCATTGAGGATATCCACTTCTACTACTGGTGGATTGCATCCAATATATTTGGTATTCAATTCTAGCTGGATTTTTAGTAGCAGGGATGTGAAAGTTTTGACAATATCCATATTGTCAGTAACTATGTCTGATAATTGTTTTAACAGTTTCATAAGTGTGGATCTTCAGGATCTCATCACAATTCATGATAACCAGAGCATAGGTATTAATGATTTAAATGGTCATTTGAGCTTCAGGCTCATGGATGATTGTAGTATTTCTGTTGAAACTGATGCTGGGACATTAAAGTTGTGAAGGATCTTCAGGATCTCATCAAATCTTTAAAATAGGGTCATCAATGCACGTTTTAGGAGAAGTGAATTTAAATGCTTCCCCTGTTCAGAGTGCTCAGACTCTATTTATCTGGGATATTTACTTCCGATAAATAGTTCTACATTTTGATGGTCTATAGTGGTGATATGGGGGTGTCTACTCATCATGGCACAATCTATAAGATGTGCTCTAAACGCTTCCCCCGTTAGGGGTTCTCGGAAACTGTTTATATGAGGTGATCAGACTCATATAAATAGGTTCTAAGGAGGCGTTTTGATGGTTTGCAATGTAATTGCATGTTCCCATGTGGTCACCTACAACTTGATTTTTAATGGATAAGAAATCCATTTAAATCATTTTAATGATTTATATTACCCATATTTGGGTGTGAACACAAGCTTCAGGGTGTTCGATATTTTTCCAGTTGCAAAAACATTTAAATTTCCCAGTGTTATCCAAAGTTACCACCATTTTATAAAAGAATGTGGTTGGATAATGACCATTTATTTAGAGGATATATTGATGAGTACACCAAGGGTACATCATCAATCCTATTAAGGGAGTGGACGAAGCCTATTTATATCTCTTAAATACTCTCAAGAGACCTAAAGGTCTTCAATATCTTTAATGATGATCGTATATCATCTTAAATTCCTTTGAGGAAGTGGGGAGAGTCAATGTCCATGTGAATGGAGATGATCTCATTATCATTTTTTCCTTTTGAATAGGACAATGAAAGTTTCACCCTTTTTGAAGAATCTTCGGGTTCGTCTGGTTGATGATGTCTTGCATCATTAATCCAGGGTGATATCGATCCAAAATTGGTCGATTCTGGACACTTCTAGTGTTCTAAAATAATTCCTCCTTTTGAATTTATGTGGGACTTTTGAAAAGTCCATTAAAATGCTCAAGTTAATTTTGTCCGGTAATAGTTGAACTGTGTTCAAACTGTGAAGGATTACATCTTCACTTTGACTATTGTGCGGATCATTTTGGGACAAAGCTTCAGGCTTCATTTATTTCTTGACTCATTAGGGATTTCGTTTTGACGAATATCCTTTTGAAACTGTATAAGTTTCAAAGAGTATAAGGCATCCTCATTTTATTTTTTAGGGGTATTCAAGATAGCAAATCATTCGCAGTAAAATAAAATGTATTAAAACTACAAGAGAATAATACTGATGATTTTGTTAAGTCAACAAGTGACATAGTGTGATGTGTGCTCTTGAAAACATACAACAATAATTATGCTCATTTAAGACTTATGTTATGACAACAGATTATATTTGATTCCAAAGTTTATTTGTCCTCTAGGAGTAGCTAAATATACATAAGGTCAATTAGACTTTCGTCGTTTTGACTAGATATGTATGCATTTTTATATGTCATAAGTTAATGCACATTCATATTTGCAAAAACATTATGGCTCTTATCAGAACTTCCGGTCTGATTTTGGCTTGCCATTGTTTACTCCATGTCGAGGTATATCGTATCTTCCCTTTCCCATTTAATCCCAGACTTCCCCTGTTTTGAGTTTTCCTTATTTTTATTTCAGGTCATGTTTGATCCTGAACTTCCCCTGATTTCAATATTCCTTATTTATAAAGGACAATGAAAATTAGTCTTGCTAAGGAGACATAAGCAGGGGTTTGAGCAAATTATTTATACTTCCACTTTTCTAATTAATAAGAGACTTTTAAAAAGTCTATTTGAATGCTCGAGTATAGCTTCAGGCCATTTACTTGAGTCGTTCAAATTTTATGTGGATAGTTTATCATGCTCAGAGGGGAACAAATACGTGGGTGCGTAATATATTTCTCGCTTATTTATTAAGCCACGACTTCAGGCGTATGCTTATATTAAAGGCTAAAAAAATCTTTCCTTGTAAAAATAAAGGAGAGTACTCTTTTAAAGAGTTTAGCGGTATTATGGAAAACTTCTGGTGTCCATATTGGATTATATAGATCATAGATCTTATATATCTGTTTACCGCAAAGTGTGCATCTTTTATAAAGATAGCAATTATAATTTTCGCATAAACCATCGTATTTGTTGATATTTATTTTATTAGGGAGAGAGGGTGTTGACTTTTGATTTGATTTTGAACTTCAGGTTCATTTTGTCAAGTGGATATGATGTTAAACTTTTTGAAATCATGATTGTCTTATTGTCATAAATATCGTCATATCATGAGCCCATCATACATATAATGTAAAGCTTGTAAACTAAAGATTATGTTCAATTAAACTGAATTCTGACCGACTAGTTTCGAATCTAGTCGGTCGATGAACGTTCTTAGACCGACTAAGAATGAATAGTACTTGGTATCAAAATGATCATAGAGTTAGTCGGTTGAAGAATGATTGCTGACCGACTAGTTTGCAACCTAGTCGGTCGACGAACGTTCTTAGACCGATTAACGATAAACAGTAACTCCTGAGAAATTAACAAAGACAACTAGTCGGTCCATGAAGGTTTGCCGACCGACTAAATCTTCATCTAGTCGGTCGGTTCACCTTCTTGTACCGGCTAACGTGCACAGAAAGTTCCGAAATGGAGCGCGAAGCTCCGTGATCGATTCTTAAGACTCCTAGGCTTGATCTAACAATAAGATATGACCGATATGAAGCCCGTCACGAATGACTTACTCCAAAATCGACGATTCTAAGGAAGAAGCTAGAAAATCACGACGAAACGATGGAAAATGAAAGCTACGGAGACGAAAACCACACATACGAGGAGAAAATCCACCAAAACATATATATATAATATAGATAATCCAAATACATGAAAACCAGTCGTTACATTAACATCCACGCATTTAATGTATAAGCAATGAAAAAATAACTTAGGACTATGGGGATCAGCCAGCCGACACCGAAAAGAAAAAAGACAGTCCGATAATTACATCAAAAAGTTGCATGAAAGAATAAGTACAACTCGGGAACTTCAGAGAGAAGCCCATTTCATCTTTGTGCATACGCCTTCAGCTCCTTTTTGGTGTCCGCCGGTCTTCCTTTTACATTTATATCATCACTTACAAATTTCTCTCAAAAAAAGAAAAATTGCAGGAAATTAAAAAGTGTCGGAAACCTGGCTGATCCCTAAAAATATAGCCTAATTTGCACATCCACGCAGATAATATATTGAAAACATACAACCACGCAGATAATCAATCACATGCATGTAAAGATTATTTTAAATAATCTAAATTGTGTGTGACGTGCTAAAAAAATTATTTTTGAAAAACTTTTTACCTTTGATCCATATTTTTAATGTTTTGTTTACCGCTTTAACCCTTTTTATAAAGTTTCTTTAATTATTTTGGGCTTTTAGGGCCAAAAATAAAAAAAGAAAAATTATTTGTGTAAATGGGCTAATTTTTTGGCTTTTGGGCCATGAAAACAACCCATTAGGGTTAATTTGGGTCTCCCCCGAAAAATTGGCCTGTTAAGGGCTAGGGTTTCCGAAAAACCCTGGGGGGCCCGCGGGGCACGGACGCCGTGACGGCTGGCCGCGGCGGCGGGCCGCGGCCGCCGCAGCCTGTGGCAGCGGCAGTTGGCCGCGGCAGCGTGGCCGCGGCTTCAGGCCGCGGCGTTTTTCCGCCGGCGGCACTCGTAGGGTGTCGCCGTTTAGCCCTTTGGGCGTGCATGGTATGGATCAAGGTTAGGGGAGGTAAAAAACAGATTTTTCGAGAATTTAGATCGCCAAAAAACTTATTTTTATTGTTTTTAGACATGCGGATCTAAATAAAATTGTGATTTTTACCGAGTTTTAAACTTTTTGATCCTAAAACATGCAGATCTAACGTGAAAAGCAAGTTTAGATCTAAAAGTTTTGATTTTTACCTCTAGATTCGACGAGGGAATCTAGACGACGGTTGGTGAAGGATGCCCTTTTTGCTCCCCGTTGAGAAGATTACGATCTTCTTAGACTGAGCGGTTGATGGATCTCCTTCCTCGCGCGTCGTCGTCTTTTCCAACGAGCGTGATCGTGCTGATAACGTGTTGTGAACGAGAAACAGATTTGGAGAAGGGTTGAGGCTAGGAAACCCCTAGCCTCCTTTATATAGTATTCATAATGGGTACTCATGTGGGTGGATACCCAATAGGCCCAATGAGTCCTATTCATAACACATGATTAATTATCTGAGGGATTTTAGTGATTTTTTCGTTCAAAATCACTAAGTACATCGTAATTACTTATTACATAATACATGATCGCTAATTACTAATTAAATTTTTCGTTAAAAATTCCAATCGTAATAACTAATATCTTCCAAATACATAACCAAAAGTCAAACATGGATATTAGTGATTACGATCAAGAATTACAATTAGTTATTTGATGAGGGATATTAGTGATTTTTCGTTAAAAATTGTTAGTTGCGTTGTTACTAAGTACATCCTAATCACTAATTACATAATATGTAATCACTAATCACTAATTAATTGCATGCTTACAAACTAATCTAGGGACATAAAATGTTCTGATCTTGCAAAATTACTCCAAAAATTTTTGCCTTCGAAAATTCTCATCGAGCACAATAAGCAAAAATTTTGTCTAATGTGCGCGATGAGCAATTTTGTTCAACGGAGCCAAAATTGCTTACTGTGCACAGCAGGCAAAAATTTTGTCTGTTGTGCAAGCTCAAAACGTTTTATGTATTAGAATAGTTTTTAAATCATGTAATTAATTAGTGATTAGTGATTACATATTATGTAATTAGTGATTTTGAACGAATCTAGCATATCCTAATTACTAATTACATAGTAGAATGTAATCACCGATCGCTAGTTTATTACACGACTAAAAACTAATCTAGCACAGAAAATGTTCCGATCTTGCAAAATTACTCATCACGCTGCGCGGTGACCGATTTTGTTCTATGGAGCCAAAATTGCTCACCGATCACAACAGGCAAAAACTTGTGCGCGGAAAGTGTTGACAGTTTTTGAAAATGTGAGTTTTATTATTTTTTTCGAAAAAATTTGACCGGCCGTGCCCGTAGCAAAACGGTACGTGGTACGTGCGCTTAGCAATTCCCAAAGGATATCTTCCCTTTTGAGTCAAATTAGTATTATGATAAATATAAAATAAACCTTTGTCTCGGAATTGGATGAAACTCCTTAAATTTCACCTGGGCACTTGTACCATCAGGTTGCTACAATTTTAATATGAGACCAAGACATCGATCTTTGAAAGAGTGAAACAAATAGTGCTAACATGTCTTTGAAAGTTTGAAACAAAAACAAGCTGAAATTGAGCTGATTGATTTACTCAATTTTTCCGGGCAAGCTTATCTATTATTGAGCTGAATGGAGTACTAATATAATTCATTAAAATCGATTATTCTACGATGATGGGAACAATCCATAAATAGAAAGGGGTTAGTCAGGTTAGAAACACCTATATAGGATAAAACAACCAATACATACGTCTAATATAAGGGATACATATTACCTGAAACAGATCACCACTTGATACTTGCGGTATGCTGTGATGGATTATTTTGCAGGTCGGACCCCGCAAATGCAGATCCGATCCGACCAGTTTGGCAACAAGCCAAGCAGACTTGGATCACAAGATTCGCAACCCACTTGATCGACTAAGATTTGCTTCCTCCGGGCATCGGAAATCTCTCCAAGATTATCTCACTTTTGTTGTTGATACGTAGTTAATCTAGATCCAAAGATTGCAAGACTTGGGAAAACCTTTCGTGATCACAAAGCGGGGCCATCAGCAAAAGCGATCATCAAATGAAACGGTTGAAAATCCAAATCAAAGAAGGTACATGGCTTATCAATTGTTTTCCAATATGCAAATATTGGATTCATGATAGGATTGTTGGATTCATATATGAGAATAATGTAGAAAAGGTGACACATGATCTAATAGAGCGGATGTCAAGACACAAAAAGATGGAAAGTACATGCCCATGTTGGGCTTATACTCGTCAGGGGGACCCACCATTTTTTTGTCATATACCTGACCTATTAGATCAGGTGCCACCTGACCTATATGAATCCCTTCAATCTTCATATATATATGATGGTTGGATCTGTGTATTGTGTACCATGATATGTTGACTCATGCCTAATATAATCAACAAGTATAAGGGTATCAGGGCTCCTGTAAGCTCACTTCCTACTTTTTATCAACCAAAATGAATCTACTGATGCAAAGCACGTAAGCTCACTGCCTACTTTTTATCATAGTACCTTATTTTATCTGCTACATCGGATTTGTGAGATAAAGAGGAGACGTGAGTTATATACCCATCACAGAAACTGTAAATACATTTCTTTAATCTTTCTACTCTCGCTTTTTGATTTCCCAAACAGGCCATCCTGTGTTTGGTTGACGGAATAGAAAAATCATAGAGAGCAATTGACCTTCAAAATTACAATCTATGCACTAAGCAAAGCCACAGCTGACTAATTGAAGAAGAAAGGGAAAAAAATCCATGAACATTGCAATCTTATAGCAACTCTCTGTCTCCAACTAGCTGTACGGATGACCCCCCCAAAGAAGACACGTACCAAACTAAATTTCCTTGAATAAATGCCATTGTTCTAGCAGTTAAGTTCTTTCCAAGGTACCACTCCAGACAAAAATCAAAGTACATGACATGCTATATGTTACATAACATCATAGATGGATAAATTGTCTTCAACAACTACAAACTGCAAACCGCAAACATTACATGGTTCTTGTAGTTCTTGATGCGCAGTTACCTCACAGTTTTGTTAACATCATCGATGTATAAATTGTCTTCAACAACTACAAACTGCAAACCGCAAACATTACATTGTTCTTGCAGTTCTTGATGCGCAGTTACTTTTTGGTAAAGGAAATTCTCACAGTTTGGTTAAAGAGATTCACTTGCCGCCATCGCCAAACAAGTACCCAAGGGAAGAACCGCCACCAGGGGCCGCATGCACCTTTGTTGACGGCCGATCCTGAATATAATACAATCCCAACGTTAAAACTTGACACCATGATGAGAATGGTGGTGTGGGTATCAAACTTGTAATTTTGGGCCTCATTGGTATTTTCGTAATTATGGACAAATCAGTCCTATACATAGTGAGGGTGTGGTCAGGGATAGGGGATCTTGTAGGATTTGATAGAAGAGGAAGAGAGAATAGGAATAGAATAGTTTAGATCTTGGGAAAGTAAAGCTTTATCTCGAATCAAAGCTAGGAAAACTAGGACAACTGTCCTCCTCTCTCATTGAGGCCAAGTTATCTTGTATTTTCCTCTTGATCTATAAAAAACTAATCTTCCCCCAAATCCCTGAATTTCTTCCACCAAAGCCCTAGCATTTCATATCACACCACCACACAAACTCAATATGCTACTATGCAGAAAGTCAACTAGCAAAACTGATACGTCGTTTATAATATTAGGAACTACTATTAACACAGACAAACAATAGCAAGTGGAGAAGAGTTATATCTTTGACATACAGCAAATCTAGAGTTTAATTATTCGAGGTAAGACTGAAAAATGTGCAATCAATACAACTATAAGAAAAACTGAAAAGAAATTGCAAGCAATAGACAGGTGCTGCTGCGGAAACACATCAAAACTAAATTTCAAACTGGGAGGCCTAACTGCTCCCTCTTGATACAGAGCCATACATTGATTAATACGTAATAAGGTTAGATCAGTCTAAAATGTGTCAAAGCTGGTTCTAGTAACGATATCAAAAAAAATAGAGTATTATTAAATGCTTGTAATGGGTTGGAGTTGATCTGGATTACTTTTCTCCCAACATTCAACAAGTCTTGTATGTGTAATAACGTAATGGCACTATTAGAGAATCAAAATGTCAATATAGCACATGCACATAAAACAAACAACAGCATGCATGGAAGTATAAACAAATCGAGGTATTATTATCCGCAAACCTAAAAAGAGGACCAGCATCTAAGTTAAGAGACCAAACCAACTCCAATGTGGGATGAAATAAAAAACCACAAGTGAATGAAAAATGTGACAGAAATCACACAATGTAAGTGAACAACAAATGGCTCCATGCAGCGCACATCATACCGTAATAAAATTTCCAGTATTCTGGCCATCTGCTCGGAAGTAGTTGTTGGTGGCGTTGCCTGGAATCCCTGCTGGAGTCTGCTTGCTAATATCAGCTGGCAGAGAAACAGTACAAGGTTTTTCAACAAGGACAGGATTATCAGCTGCAACAGCAGCTAGCGGAGGAGGATTTGAAGCAGGTTTTGGAGCCTCATCAGTCCCAAATAGGTAACCAAGAGAACTTTGTCCCCCACCACTGCTGACTCCACGACCCATTCTCTATCTAATTAAGCCAGCAGAAAAAATTCCAGTCAGATTTTATGAATCACCAGTTAATATATATGGTACTTTGTGCATGCTACCAGTGAACATCGGGAGATATGCATAAGAACAAATATTAACCTATGCATTTCAATATATTACATGTAATAACAAGAAAAGTTTAAATCGGGTTGAATTACATGGTCATGTTTGTATTTTGCTTAAATTCAATTGATTAGGTTTCAAGAAAAAATACGATAAAGTAAAAATTCGAATTGGCCCAAAACCAGCCTAATATGAAGAACAAACAAATTCTTAATCATAACATTAGGGAAAGAAGAAGAAGAAGAAGAAACAAGATTATATACAAAAATGACTACCGTGAGACCATACATCTGACCCAAGTTACCTAATGAGTTCTATCTAGTCTAGACCATGTTTGTGTAACAGTTTGTGACCTAAAAACAGACTTTCACCCATCAGACATCAAACAATGCTGGGGGTATAGAGAAATTAGAGATTTAGGTTAAGCAAAACTAGGTTTGCTCACGATAAGTTAAAATGAGGAAATTGACATACGATAAATATAAAATAGGTATCATGCAATTTAAATCACTGATGGCACTCTGTGTTGAATAATACAGTAAAACTGCCAAGAATATTCTCTCCTTAATTCTAGCAATATCATTTTGAATTTTGAATTTTGAATTTTGAATTTTAAATGTTTGAATAATTGGAGCCTTTAAATATGTTAAAAAAAGTAGTTGTATTTGTTTTTCAGTTTCCATATTTATTGCTGACTGATTCATTATAAAACAGCAGCTTCAATTTGTGAGAAAGTGTGTGAAAATAAATCAATAAGAGGTTGGATCCTCTTTATTCTATGTAATATTGTCTTTAGCTTTCTCCTACACATCTCTCCTCTCCCAACTCATGTTTCAATTTTCTGAAATAAGCCTCATAATTGTTCTCCTTCATCTTTATCACATCTTTGTTCTTTGTTTCATGAACATCCATTTATTTCCGTTGAACAGTCATTTGTGGTTTTTCTAGTTTTCTGAACATCTATTTGTTGAAACTTGAAACTGAACATATATTCGTTCAACCTCTCAAAGGGTATCTCTTGTTCTCTGTTGACTGAACACATAGTTGCTTCCGCTCAACATCTGTTTGTGTTTCCTAAACATCTATTTGTTCAAACTGAACATATATTTGTTCAAACATGTCAAAGTGGTATCAAAGCCTATCACAAACCTTCACAACCAAATCCATGGAGTCTAACAACTCTTCCACATTTATGAAAACCATTCCCATACTTACCTACAAAGAAAACAAACTCAACTATCAATTTTGGAGTGTGAGACTGAATGCCTTGCTTATGTCCCAAGATGCGTTGGATATGGTTGAAGATGGTTATGAAATAGCTTATGTGGGAGCCAATCTAACAGCTACACAAAGAACTCAATAAAGGGAGAAGAAGAAGAAAGATGACAGAACCGTGTTTCTCATACAACAGGCTGTGGATGATTCTATATTTCTGAGAATCATGAATACAACAACTTCAAAGGAGGCATGGAACGCTTTGCAGCAAGAATTTTATGGATCGACCAAAGCCATCACAGTAAAGTTGCAGACCTTGAGGAGAGAGTTTGAGACTCTCAATATGCAAGATTCAAAAACCATACAAGATTTCTTCAACATGCTTACAAACCTGGTGAATCAAATGAGGTCTTTAGGTGAAGAACTTAATGAGCAAAAGGTAATGGAGAAGGTGCTGAGGAGTTTGTCTAAGAAATTTGATTTTGTGGTTGCTACAATTGAGGAGTCGAATGACTTGTTAGTATATACACTCAATGAGTTATTGGGTTCTCTCACTTCTCATGAAAATAGACTAAAAAGAGGTGATCAAAAATGAAGGTATGAATCATGCATTTCATTCTAAAGTTGTTAGAAATCCTCCTTTGTTTTCTAACAAATCTACAAGTGCACCTTCAAGGAATTTTAGCCGCAATCATCATACAAGAGGAAGTAAAGAAGAGGCAAATCAAGGGATGACAGATCATGTAGACCCCATGCTAAACAGACCCAACAAGTATACATTCAAAAACCAAGGAGCAAGGAACCTCCTTTGAAAGGTTGTGTACATTGTGGAGGAGAAAACCACACCATCAATGATTGATGGTACAGAAACAATTCAGGTCCTAAGTGTGCTCATTGCTTGAGGATTGGACACCTGAAAAGGATTGTTGGCAGAAGAAAGGAAAGCATCATGCACACTTTGCGGAGGAAGGAATAGAAGGAGACACATGTTCATGATAGAAGTTATGGATCTACCAACCAGAAATTCATTGGCTTGAATATTTGGATAGTGGCTGCAGCAATCACATGACAGGTATCTATGATTTATTTGTAAGCTTCGTTTCAATTGAAGCAAGATATGTGAAACTAGGCAATAATGAAAAGGCTAAGGTAGTTGGTTATGGTGATATTAAAGTTTTTGTCAATGAAGCAAGGAAGATAATTAGACATGGTATGTTTGTGCTTGATTTGAAACATAACCTTTTGAATATTGGACAAATGGTAAAACAAGTATTTAGAATAATCTTTGATGTGGAAGAATGTAGAATTTATGATAAAAAGAAGATCATGAATAATCTGGTCTGTGTTAGCCAAATGACGTCAAACAAGACGGTTCATGTCATACTTACTTCATTTGAGGGTCATTCCATACTACGTAGTGTTGATGAATCTGATGTTAATCTCTGACATAGAATATTTTGTCATTTTAATACTAATGGTCTTGTGAAAATGTCAAGGAAGGACTTGGTTTATGGCTTGCCAAGGTTGGAAGGTGAAAAGCCGTCCTGTGAAGCTAGCATACTTGGTAAAGAACATAAGAAAAGTGCCTCTACAACAGCAAATTGGAGAGCAAAGAAGCCAATTGAGCTTGTTAACACTGATTTGTGTGGACCTATATCAATTGAGTCCATGGGATGCAAGGTATTTCATGATACTTGTAGCTGATTATAGTATGTTCTCGTAGATTTTCTTCTTGGTTGACAAATCATATGCATTAGAGATGTTCAAGAAATTCAAGAAAACATTGAGAACCAACTTCCCCGTGAGATCAAGACACTACGGTCTGATCGAAGAGAATTCACAAGCCACGACTTCCAAAGTTTATGAGATGATCATGGAATAAAGAGACAGCTGACAGCAAGCTATACTCCCCACCAAAATGTAGTTGCTGCGAGGAAGAATAGGGTGATCATGGGGCTAGCAAGGAGTTCCATGAAGGACAAGAATTTGCCTCTTTACTTCTGGGCAAAAGCTTGTTCCAAGGTTGTACATACTACAAACAGAAATGTAACATCTGCTCTGAATGATCAAACACCATATGAAGCTCTCAAAGGTGTGAAGCCAAATGTGCAGCACATGAAGATTTTTGGATGATTGGCATATGTTTTGAAACCTGATATTAGGAGGAAGAAGTTGGCAGATAAAAGCATCAAGAGAATTTTCATATGTTATAGCTCTGAATCAATGGCTTACAGAGTTTATAACCCTGACACTAAGAAGGTTTTAACAAGCCTTAATGTGGAGTTATTGAAGATAAAGCCTGAGAATGGAAGAGTGACAATGCGGATACCAATACATCAGTCCGTCCATCTAGAGCTGAACTTGGACAAGCAAACTGAACAAACTGAAGCTGAACCTTCAATCATTAGAAGTAATGAATCCAGCTCATGTTCTTCATCCTCTCAATCTCAGAATGTAAGAACCAGATTCCTTGCTGAATTATATTTTGATACTTACCAGATATTTGCTTGTTTTACATTGGAACCAGCTAATAATATTGAGGCAAGTCAAGAGCCTAACTGGAAACAAGCTATGGAAGAAGAAATAAGAGCCATTAAGAAAAATCAGACATGGTCTTTATGTGATCTTCCAGAAGGGAAGAATGCAGTGGATGTTAAATGGTTGTTCAATACAAAGTACAATGCTGATGGCACAATCAATAAGCACAAGGCAATGCTGGTGGCAGGAGGTTTTACTCAGATTCCAGGTCAAGATTATGATGAAATTTATGCTCCTTTAGCCAGATTTGAGATCATCGGGACTATTCTAACCATTACTACTTCTAATGACTAGAAAGTCAGGCAATTGGATGTCAAATCAGCTTTTTTGAATGGAAAGTTGCATGAACAAATTTATGTGGAGCAGCCCCTGGGTTTGAAGTTCAGAGTTAAGAAGAAAAAGTCTATAAGCTACATAAGGCCCTTTATGGTCTAAAACAAGCCTCAAAGGCTTGATATGCAAGGATTCATGAGCTTCTCATCAAGAAGGGTTATCAAAGAAGTGATTTAGAAGCAACACTCTATGTACGAGCTGAAGGTAAAGATGTCTTAATGATTTACCTTTGTGGATGATATCATTTACACCAGTAACAATATGAACTGGTTAGATAAGTTTGAGTAAATGAAACATGATTTGAGATGAGTGACTTGCGAGATTTACACTGCTTTTTGGGTTTAGAAGTGGAGCAATCAGAGAGGAGAATTTTCAGTTCTCAGAGCAAGTATGCTAAGGAAATGTTGAAGAAATTGAAGATGGAAAAGTGTGATACGGTCAAGACTCCTTTCAATGACAGAGAAGTTGGTTGTCACTGAAAATGAAGCCGAGATTGATGAAACACAGTCCAGAAGCATTGTTGGTGGACTCATGTACCTGTCACACACAACGCCAGATCTTACATATGCCATTAATAAGGTAGCTCGAGTCATGCACAAGCCAAACAAGTCACACTTGGTACCTGCAAAAGAATTTTAAGGTATGTGCTGGAACCATTGATTATGGTCTAATGTATAAGATTGGCTCAAGCAAACTCATGGCATACACTGATAGTGATTGGGGAAGTAGTGAACAGGATAGGAGAAGCCTCAACGGCTATTCCATGTTGATTAGAAGTTCATATGTTTCATGGTAAACAAAATAAACAACCCACAATTGCTTTATCCACTGCAGAAGCTGAATACATGGCTCTTCCATACAATGCTTGTCAAGTTATTTGGCTGAGAAGAGAGTTAAATGATCTGAAGCAAACCCAAGAAGAAGGGACAGTCATCAAATGTGACAAGTTAGCTATAGCACTTGCAAACAATCATATCAATAATGGAAGAACCAGACACATTGATACAAGACATCGCTTTATCAAAGAATTGGTGACAAATCAAAGTCGAGCATTGCACAATTGATCAATTAGCAGATGGTTTTACCAAATCACTGAACGAAGAAAAGTTCATCAATTTTTTAAGGTTGCTTGGAGTTGGAGGAAAACTGAATTAAGAGGGAGCATGTTGAATAATTCAGTTTAAATGCCAAGAATATTCTCTCCTTAATTCTAGCAATATCATTTTGAATTTCAAATTTCAAATTTCATATGTTTGAAATTGGAGCATTTAAGTCTTTTAAACAAGTTGCTATATTTTTTTTTCAGTTTCCATATTTATTGATGACTTATTCATTATAAATCAGCAGCATTTGTATCTCAATTTGTGAGAAAGTGTATGAAAAGAAATCAATAAGAGATTGGCTCCTCTTTATTCTATGAAATATTGTCTTTAGCATTCTCCTACACATCTCTCTCAACCCCCGTTTCAATTTTCTGAAATAAGCCTTAAAATCGTTCTCCTTCATCTGTCACATCTCTGTTCCTTCATCTGTCACATCTATGTTCTCTGTTTTGTCACATCTCTGTTCTCTGTTTCCTGAACATCCATTTGTTTCCGCTGAACAGTCATTTGTGGTTTTCTAGTTTTCTGAACAAATAGCATCTATTTGTTGAAACTGAACATATATTTGTTCAACCTAGCAAATAGTAGCTCTTGTTCTCTGTTGGCTGAACACCTATTTGCTTCCGCTAAACATCTTTTTGTGTTTCTTGAACATATATTTGTTCACATATATTTGTTCAAACTTGTCACTCAACATATACTGGCTAATGATGGGACATTTGACTATACTTTCTTCAGAAACGCATTGGACTTGTGAAACCAATATATAGACTTAAGTTTATTTCATGTTCAGATGATTATGAGAACATTTCAGAGACAAAGGAACGACTGTATACCGAGTTCTTTTACAGTTAGAGTAGCATAGCGAAATATGAAGAATATCATGCAAATAAAGGATATGTTTAAGCTGTCAGCAACATGCATGATCGAAGCACCATAAATAGTCGCTAACAGCAAGTAGAATCTCAAATCAGTGAGACTCTTAACCAAGATTTGCACCAATCTATTCTCAAAAATAAAGGATATGCACCAATCAAATTAATAGGAGCCCTTTTTAACGGTAACTTACAACTACATCCAGATGACAATGTGTATACTGTTTAAACCAATCAGATCAACTCATGTTACGTCAATTATGGCATGCCCTCAAAGCCATTAATTCAACAATTAAAGCCCACATTCATGGCATTCATTTCTCCATCAAATGGTGGCAATTACTCCGGTCAAATGATGCCTCATCCTCGTCCGCCGTAAGGCTGAGGTCACTCTCCAAGCAGGCCGACGTACCATCCACCATAAGGCTGGGGGCCACTCCCCCAGTGGGCCAACGTACCACCTGTCGTAAGGCTAGGATGTCACCCTCCCAGCGGGCAGACCTTTAGTCCGCCGTAAGACTAGAGGCCACTCTCCCGGCAGGCCGGCATATAGTCCGTCGTAATTCTATGAGCCACTCCTCCAGCGGGGCGACCTATCAGTTCGCCATAAAGCTGGGGACCACTCCTCTGGCATGCCGACTTACTCCCTATCGACCGTCAGTCAAGGGACCATTCCCTCATCGCCGATCAAATAAGTCTGCCGTAAGGCAGGGGCCACTCTCCTCGCGGGCCGACCTACTTCTCATCGGGCCGACCAATTATTATCACCGGCCGAATTCGCAAGCAGACCTAATTATACGGCCGAAGTCACTCCTCTCTCATGCCACATCGCCCAACCTCAGCCTTCGCAGTGATTGAGCACGAGAGATGGTGGTCATTGTTACGCCAATTATGGCATGCCCTCAAAGCCATTAATTCAACAATTAAAGTCTGCATTCATGGCATTCATTTCTCCATCAAATGGTTGCAGTTACTACGGTCAAATGATGCCTCAAATGCCTCCTTATCAATGACGACCATAAAGTCTCATCATTGCCTTCGACATTGAAGGAAATGGCTCACTTATATGAAGGCCGGGAGGCAGCTGGTGGAAGAGATGAGGGAACATTGGGGTAGCCAAAACACTTGGTACTTATTCCACCAAACTCCTTATTCTTCTCCTTCATAACTCGATCGGAGGACTAGTGGGCGACCTCCCAACAGGTCGGACCGAGCCCCACCGAGCCCCCGTTTTAAGTCAGCCACTGACTTAAGCATCGGAGGGGATTTGATCGGGCCCCAGACCCGATCCCCTGACGATCTTCTTGTTCTGCAGATAACGAGGGAGATAGCCTGATTCCGGCTTCCATGTCGCAAGTCGGAGCACCGCCAATCAGAGGATGGTGCGTCCAATCGTCCACCTGCTGCATGCCCCCAACTACTCCATCCAGGTTCATTCAACAAACATATATACATTTTTGATGTACAGATTTACACAGTAACAACTCATAAGATCACTGGAGGCTCCAATCAAAATATTTATAATAAGCAGATACATTCAAATAGATTTTACACGGCAGGCGTATCTAATTGCTATGTGCCAAAATAAACATGAGAGAACTTCAATTTTTCCCCCATTAAAAAGCTCTAAGGAGATGGATCAAAGATAAAAGATCTCTTTGCCGAATTCTAATAAATGTGAAATCGGAAAGTTTTATCCCTAAAAGGTTGAAATTTTCGAGATCTACATGCGGAATCCTAAACTTAAAACAAAAAAAGACATTAATAAGCACGAAAAAATTCTGCAAGAATTCAGTGCCTCGTGGGAGCTAACATCATACAACAAGAGGAATACGATCGAGATACATCTTTAACTGAGCAAAGGATCCTTCAAAAGATCCAACATTTTATGAAAAAATTAGAGATCTAGGGTTAGGGTTTCTCACCTTTGTGCTTGATGAGCGAAAGGAGCGGAGATTGGAAATTTTGCACCAAAGAGAGGGAGTTAAAAAGAGTGAAAAAGGCGGAAGGCAAGAATATATACGTACAGTAAAATAAATCACAAGTACAAAAAGAAGTCTTTTTCAACGAATTTTATAAATTCGGCAAATAATTCCCGATTGGTTCTCATTTTTTTAACTCGAAAAGACCGAATGGTTGTATTTATAGTGGCTTTGATTATTCTGTATTTTTAAGAGCAACTTCAACCCATCTCCAAATCTTCAATTTGGAGATGAAACCCACTTCAACCCGGCTTCAAAATGAAGCCAGAAATGCAGATTGTGAACAGTGCCTCTTCAAATTTGAAGGGACATTATTCACCTCTTCAAAATTAAATCCCATATGTTTTTACCTCTTTAACCTTTTATTAAATTAAGTATGATTATTTATAACTAAATTATTTTACAAACCACATTACCAAATTTAATAATTTTAGTACCGTTGGAAATATCTCAATTATACCTACAAAATGTGACCAATATTGGATATTTTTCGAGCAAATTTAAAATATTTACAATATAACAAGAAATAATAATAATTTTATATTATTTATAAGTTTCTTTCATGAAGAAATAATGTATTAGATTATCTCATTTTAATGATAAATATTTTTCATTAGTAAAGCTTAAACAAAGAGAAAATATGATTTGAAGATGGTGGGTTGGAGTTGTACATCCTCCAAAATGGCATCTTTTAGAGATATTCTATTTTGAAGGGGGTTTTAGAGATGTGGGTTGGAGTTGCTCTAACAAAATTGTGCATTACAATGATATTGTTAAAATAAAATATGTACTATATGCAAGCTATTTTTTATGGGAATAGCTACGCGTACCGGTCGTTTTACTCGTGTGCACAACCACTATCAATAAGATTGCTATTAAAAATTGAGAATAATGTAGAAAAGGTGGCACCTGATCTAATAGAGCAGGTGCCACGACACATAAAGTTGGAAAGTACAAACCCCATATGGGCTTGTACTTTCAATGGGGCCCTCCTTTTTGTGTCTTGCACCTGATCTACATAATTCCCTTAAAAATTTTACCATCTTTTATCGCTTCCGTTTCCCCACGTGTGTGGGCACACACTCCCCCCCTCCGGATGTATTTTTAGGGGTTGGAATGGACAATGTGACAGAGTGAGAGTGGGCGGAGGCGGAGGCAGATGAGGCGGGGGAGTTCGGAGAAGGGGGTGATTGTGACGGCACGTATTCGTTACTACCCGTATTTTAGTATAAATACTTTTTAAAACAGTTTTAAATAATAAGATCCTTAAAGTAATTAAGTTTTTAGATACTATTAATAAATAGCTTTTTATATTCACTAATTACTTTTATATTCACTAATTACTTTTACTAACTACTTTTACTAACTACTTTTACTAATCACTTTTATCACTTTCTCGTTACTTTTAGTAATTACCTTTCTACCATTTACTCATTACTTTTACTATTTACTAATTATGTTTATATAAATACTTTTAGCTAATTACTTTTACTAATTACCATTTCCTAGTTACTATTTACCTATTAACCCCCTAGATTTACCCCTAATTGATTCATAACCCTACACCATTAACCCACCGTTATAGTTGGGTGAGATCCAACATCTCACCCCACAGACAACTCACCCTCTTCAATCTTTTAACCCCACATCCAATTAACCTCCATTTAACGCCAACCCCACAATAACTCATCCTCTTTAATCCAACAACTCACTTAATTCCCATGCATCTCTTTCTCTCCAATGTACACACACACACACACACACACACACACACACACCCCCCCCCCCCCCCCCCCCCCCCCCCCCCCCCCGCATGGAGAGGGAGCCCAGACAAACACAACCCCTTTCTTCATGTATCTCTTCTCCTTTCATTATATAACCACAAGCCAAAACAAATCCATATGCAACTCCTCCTCTTCTTCTCCCTTCAACATCTTCTTCAAAGAAACCTAACAACAACAATCAACATTATTATCATATTCATCCTTCTTCTCATCCTTCCTTCTTCTTCCCCTTCCTTCCTTTCATCTCTCCACTTCCCATTTGTTAGCCACCAGCAGCAGCCGCAAATAGGGGGCCGAGCCCCCTGTTTCGACAAGCAGGAGGTCGGTCGGTCGGCCCCTGCCACAGGTAGTCTCCGGTGGCCCAGCTACGGCCGACGGTGGCCCAGCAGGAGGACCAGCAGCCTCCCCCTCTCGACAGGCCGCCTTCACCTCATTCCCCATTCTGACGAACACAAGCACGCGTTCCGGCTCTCCATTCCTCGCCGAATGTCGCCTACCGAGTGTTCGACGAATTCCCCCAACGAAATCCGCATGACCTCCCGAGCTCCGGCGAGCTTCCGACGACCCCGTTTCCATCGCCGGTGAACCATATGCTCGCCTTCTTCCTCGGATCCATGCAACATATAGTAGGTTCTCTAACATCCCCTAACATGATATTACAATTGTATGCAAATTATAAAAATATTATATTGTTGTATAATAAACATGACATTGTTACTATTGGTAAATGCTAGCATCCTATAATGATATGTTACTACACCTAAAAACACGAGCTCCATTAGCACAGGATATGTTACTACATTAACCTGCCAAATGAAAACCATAATGCATTGTATTGTTGTATAACGACATTGTTGTATAATCAATACAATGTCTTATAATGATATGTTACCACACCAATGTCTGTTAATTTGTGATATGATCATTATAATGCATTGTATTAATAACTTCAGTAGCACATGTTAACATCATTATTATTAATCATTTGGTATATGTTAGTACGCAGTGGGTTTTACACGGCTTAATAATGCTAATAATAATTAATATTATGTCCCAAGCATTAGTACACTAATATGATTGAAATTAGCATGATAATTATCTTCTCAAAATAGGCTGACATTTGTAATTTGTTAATTGTGTAAGTAATATGTCATATTGGACATATTTCTCATGGATTATATTAATGCCATTCTAAGAATGCTCAATTAAAAATATACCAGTCACCAAAATGATGATTATTTGTATATGACAATGATGAAATACACTATTTGATGAAAAAAATACAATGATGAAAAAA